>QXEO01001407.1:0-559603 GCA_007115705.1 Dactylis glomerata | reverse complement strand
CCTCCACACCGCTCCAACAAAGATTAGCACTCGCAAGGGTGTGAACTTCGGGATACATCGTTGTCTCCACGTGCCTCGGTTATTTCTATACCCAAGCTCCTTTTCTTATGCAATTTACTTTGTGATAGCCTTCGTGCTTGAAGTTTATATATCTTGCTATCACATAGTTGCTTATCTTGTCTAGCATAAGTTGTTGGTGCACATAGGTGAACCTAGCTTGTTTAGGTTTTGTATGCTTGGCAAATTAAACACTAGTTTTATTCCGCATTTGTCGAGCCACTCGTAAAAGTTTTAAATCGCCTATTCACCCCCTCTAGGCGACATCCTTGTCCTTTCAATATTGATCTATCTTATGTTGGCACCAATGAGCAACTTGCCGATATATTCATGAAGCCTCTTGATGAAACAAGATTCCGGGAATTGATGCATGAACTAAATATCATTGATTCAAGCAATGTGGCTTGAGCTAGGTGCATATACTCCCATACTCTAACGTGTGTTTTGTTCTAGATGTGTGGGCATGGAAATAGGGGGAGTGCGGTTCTAATTGATTGGACTATCCCCCCCCCCATAATGCCAATAGTAAGCGTATTGTTCTATCTTGTTATTTGTGACAATTTAAGCTTAATCGATGAGTCTAGGTTTTGGGCCCAAGATATATCTTCACGGTGCCATGCTTATATACTCATACATGGTGGCCATTGGCCACCGACCTCCTTAGTGGAGGAGTTTCCCATTTGGTTTTATTGCTTTATCTTCTCTATGGGAACATGCTCATGTTTGGTCTTATTTGGTTTTATTTGCATATTTGCAAACATGAGCATTTTGTACCACACAGTGTCAATTTACTCCATCCCAAGCCTATCTCATCTACAAACTTGCTGAAAATCTCTAAATGACATGTCCTTACACCATATATGTTGACCTAGTCGAAGGGGCCGGAGACTCCAGGGTAAGTACCAGAGACTCCGGCCGGGCAGTTTCGAATCCCATACTTAGGGCACGGGGTGGGGAAGAACGGTTCATTCTTCCCCATCCACCCCCATGCCTCCTCTCACACCCCTGCCGCCCCTTGCCTCAGATCGATGCCGGAGCCTCTCCAAGCTCCGGGATCTGCTGTGCCACCGGCCAATCACTTCCTTGGAGGTGTGGGATCAATCCCACCGATCGATTTGCACCATGGACTCCGGTAAACTTGCTTTCCATCTCCTCCATCTAGTTCTCTCTAGATCTATGAGATGTGCTTGTTTCCCATAGTTTGAAGTGGTGTACTACCTTCTTGTGGCTATCTATCATATTCTTAGCAACTTTATTGTGATTTTTACCCTCAATTTGATCTATGTGGTCTCCTAGGCTCGGGCTCCTGGGTCCAACCGGAGACTCCGGCCCTAGTGGCCGGAGACTCCGGCCTGGACGCAAAGTCTCCGGTTTCAGCCGGAAACTCTGGCCCGAGCCCCCGGAGACTCCGGTATAGATCAGTCCTGAGTGTATGAACCACATCATAGTTGCTTATTTTTGGCTCAAGGACATGTCACCTCATCTTTGCTATCTTCCTTACTCATTCACAGGTGCAGGTGGCTCTCGGAAACCGGCCGCTCACAACAAGGATAAGTTGGTGGTCAATCCCGCCACCGGGAACCTTGCTCAGAAGTCTGTGATCGCTCAGCAAGCTAGAGATGCCAAGAAGCTCAAGACAGGGATGGCTGAGGAGGAACGTGTTGAGGCTGCTAAGAAGGCCAAGTTTGATAGCCTTGTGACCTTGGATGGTTTGTCTGCTACAGAGTTTGTTGAGATGAGGAAGCGGAACATGTATGCTCTCCCGCGCAGTTCTCGTGACCGTTGCTTTGTCCAGAAAGAACAAGAGTTGATCATGAAGGAGTTATATGCTTCACTCAAGAAGTATTCGGTTTGCCCTCAGACGGTGATACGTCTCAAACGTATCTATAATTTTTGATGCTCCATGCATGTTTTTACACCATTTGCCTTGTGTTTCGTTACACTCCGTGGCGTTTTTATGTGATTTCCGGAAATAACCTATTGACAAGATGCCACAGTGCCAGTTCCCTGTTTTCTGCTGTTTTTGTGTTTTAGAAAAGCTACACAGGAAATATTCTCGGAATTGGACGAAACAAGTTCCAGAAGTCTTATTTTTCCCGGAAGCTTCCCGAAGACCGAAAGAGAGCCGGAGAGGGGCCAGAGGCCGCCCTCACACATAGGTGGCGCGGCCCAGGCCCTGGCCGCGCCACCCTGGTGTGAGAGCACCTTGGCTGCCTCCTGACGACGCCCCTTCGCCTATATAAAGCCTCGGGACGGAAACACCTAAGGGAGTCGGCAAATTTCCAGAAAGAGTTCCGCAGCTCTGCCGCCGCCACCGACGAATTTAGGGGGGATAGAAGTCTCTGTTCCGGTACCCTGCCGGGATGGGGAAGTGCCCCCGGAGCCATCTCCATTGGTCTCCATCGCCGTCTCCGCCGTCTCCATCGACCTCACCGCCATCTCCATCAACCTTGCTGTCTCCTATGATGAGGAGGGAGTAGTTCATCCCCGGGGCTAAGGGCTCTACCGGTAGCTATGTGGTTCACCTCTCTCTCCCATGATGTGATCTTTATGTGATCGTGAGCTTTGTATCATGTTGAACAAGTAGATGTTATTATTCAGATATTATGTGTACTCTAGTGGTGTTATTAAAGTAATATATTCCTCCTGCCATGGTGTAACGGTGACAGTGCGTGCATCATGGTGGTACTTGGTCTAGGCTACGATTGTGATCTTTTATGGATTATGAGAATAATTATCACTATGATAGTATTGAAGTGATCTATTCCTCATTTCATGGTGTAATGTTGACAGTGTGTGCACCATGTTAGTACTTGGTCTAAGTTGCAATAATATATATCTTGAGTTGTGCTTTGATTTGGATATCTCTATGAGTGGTGTTTGTCAAGTACTTGATGAACTTTAAGGGGTGCTTCTGTAGCCACTACGCAATGATTAGTGTTGTTCAATAGGAGAGTAATTCAGAGTACCATAGTGAAGAGAAGTTATCTATTGGTTCAATTATGTTATATTTGTTGGGAGTGTGTCCACTAGTGAAAGTATGATCCCTAGGCCTTGTTTCCAAGCTTTGCACACTGTTTACTCGATGTTTTGTTACTTGCTTGCTTGCTGCCATTTTTATTCTAGATTGTATTTACTACTTATAATCATCCATACCACTTGTATTTTACTATCTCTTCGCCGAACTAGTGCATCTATACATCTGACAAGTGTATTGTGTGTGTTGGGGACACAAGAGACTTTCTGTATCATAATTGCAGGGTTGTTTGAGAGGGATAGCTTTGACCTCTTCCTCCCTGAGTTCGATAAACCTTGGGTGATCCACTTAAGGGAAACTTGCTGCTGCTCTACAAACCTCTGCACTTGGAGGTCCAACACTGTCTACAAGAACAGACGCGTGCGTAGACATCAAGCTCTTTTCTGGCGCCGTTGCCGGGGAGGTAAGGTAAAAGGTACTCGCATCCTCCTATGTGAGTGCTCGGAGTTATTTCCTTTAGATTCTGCAATTACATCTTTTTGTTTCTTGTTTTTATTTTCACTAGTTAGGCTTAATGGAAAATAAAGAGTTCTTTAGTCTTTTTCCTGAGTTTAGATATGAAGTGTTTGAAGAGAAAATTGAAAAACCTTTAGAGCTTAATTTGCATGCTAATAGTGTTGTTAGTATGGATGTTTCGAACACTGTTATTACTAGTGCTATAGAAAAGTCTAAGCTTGGGGAAGCTGGTTTTGATAAGCATGATATTTTTAGTTCCCCAGCTTTAGTGGAGAAAGTTTGCTCTGATGATATTTTATCTCCCCTATGTGATGTTCCTTCTTATGATGATATGTTTGAAGAGTATGCTTTGCGACATAGTAGTTCTCTAGCTTGTGATGATGAGTATAATATTTTCAGTTAGCCAACTTTTGAGGAGAAAATTATTTATGATTACAATATGCCTCCTATTTTTGATGATTATGGTGATGAGAATAATTATTCTGTTGAATTTGCTCCGACTACTATTGTTCCTGTGGTGAGTATTAATTCTTTTATGCACGTGGCTCATGATAGGGATGCTTTATGTGATAGTTATATTGTTAATTCTATTCATGATGCTACTGAAAGTTATTATGAGAGAGGGAAACATGGTTTGATAGATCTTAACAATATTAAGTTTCCCCTCTTTATGTTGCAAATCTTGAAGTGGCACTTGTTTTATCTATCCATGCTTGCTACTATGTGCCTCGTTGATTTATTTTCTTACAAGATTCCTATGCATAGGAAGTGGTTTAGATATAAATGTCTTTCACATTTGCTTGTTGATGCTCTCTATTGCTTTAAGTTCTTATATGGTGCCTTTGCCTCAAGCTCTTATATGGCGCCCACATGAGCATCTTTGCAAATTACTGCGCCTAGCTCAAAGACGTTAAAGAAAAGCACTCTTGGGAGATAACCCATTGTTTTATTTTCAGTACTTTTTCTTTTATTTGAGTATTGTAAGTTATTACTACTGTAATGACCGCTCCTTATCCTTTTTATTTTGTTGTTGTGCCAAGAGAAGCCTCTAATTTGAGTGAGGTAAGATTTGGGGATGTTGCTGTCCTGAAACAGTTTTTGGTGTTGCACCATAAAAATTCATGAAAATTCCCTGTATATCTTTTGGACCTGAGATTTCTTGAGCATATGCCCCAGGTTATATCCAAACTTTCATTAGTTGAACACTTTTTGATTTGAGCAACAGAAAACCCCTAAAAATTCGACCTTTGTCAGCTGTTCTGTTTTGACAGATTTCTGCCAATATTTGTGTTTGCCGCTCGATCGCTTTCTTTTTGAGTTCTTTTGATTACGGAACTTGTGGAGAAGTTGCTACAGTAGTATATGCTATATATGTGGTGGTTTTGAGTTGAAACCTGAAGCAAAAAGAGGTTGATTATATTATATGCTACACTAATGTTGCTAATAGAATTGTGTTTATTTTTGTATGAAGGAAGTTTTCAAGTGTAGGGATTGGAGAATGATGAGATGAGTTGAAGAATGGACAAAAGCTCAAGCTTGGGGATGCCCATGCATCACCCTAAGAAATATCCAAGAAGTACAAGCGTCAAAGCTTGGGGATGCCCCCGAGGCACCCCCTTCTTCATCGGCAAAAATCAGGTCACCTTTCAAAATACTATATTTTTATTGCTTCATGCACTATGTGTTTTTCTTGGAGCGTCAGTTGTTTTTGTTTTCAGTATTAGTTTAGTTTAGTTTGCTGCAATAAGTGGTTAGATCACATCATGTTTCTTTTGGAGGAGATAACTCGCTTTTCATTTGCCAAGAACACTCTAGTTTTTCAGTCTTATCGTTTCAACGAGTGTTCTTCTTTTTCTGCTACTGCTTTTGGTTTTCGCTTTCGCCTTCATTTGCATTCAGATCTTCTTATATTTATTTATCAAGGTGTATTTTTGCCTATGATCTTTATTGGTTTTCATCAAAATAGGTGTTTATAAATTTTTTGAATGGTGTTGGAAAAGAAAAAAAGCTTTGTGCAAAAAAGTGGTACAAGAAGGAGCTTGTGTAGACTGCGGCTTAGGCTTTTTCATGTCATGCTTGATGTATTTTTGATAGTATGCTTAGTGGTTTTGCTGTAGCATGACTTGTCTCAAATAACTGAGATTGCTTAATGAGCCTTTGAAAAAAATCATGCGTTGTTTTTATTATACGGAAGCATTATTTTGGTTTTCTCCTTGATGCTTTATTTGGGTTGACTTGGCGCATGCTCACATATGTTAGACTCTTACAAAGTCGCCAATAGCCTCTATGATCATTTAGTTTTTGACTTTTGATGCCATCTTATGCTTCTTTTAATGTTGCTTTGTCGCTTTGCATGATTATGACCGTTATTGCTCTCTTAGTTGGTCGCTCCCAGTCTTTTGCTAGCCCTCATTTTGTACTGAGTATGAGCTCTACTCGTGCATCCAACTCCCAAAAAGCAAGTTTGCCATTATGTCCACTATAAATTCCTATGCATGGTATTTGCAAGCCATTCCAAGTAAATTTTCATGTGCTACCTTTCAAAAATCTTCAAAACACTTCTCGTTTTGTGACACTGTTTTCAGCTCATGGGGACGTAGTGGTCGGATTTGCTATTTTCCATATTGCTTATTCCAAAAAGATAAAAAAAGAGAAAAAAAGAAAAGAAAAAGGCACTCCTCCATGGAATGTGAATGTTGGTGGGCACCCGATGGAATCGGTTAGCCATGGTTTGTGAAAGGAAAAAAAGGTGGGGAGGAGTGCCAAGCTTTATAAAAGAGCACAAAAGTGCCAATCTCTCTCTCAAAAACTTGCTTTATTTTTGTATGGAAGATAGTAAGAACCCATTGCTAGTCGTTAACAAAAGCAACGACCTCTCAAAACTCAAGTTTTATCTCTCTGTTTTACAAATGAAAAGCTCTAGCACATGTTTAATCACTGCTTCCCTCTGCGAAAGGCCTTTCTTTTACTTTTATGTTGAGTCACCACCTTGTATCTTTATGCACCATTAAGAGAGCATAGTTGTCATTTTGAGTATAATGTGCATTGTCCCAAAGTTTTCATTGATTGATTCGTATTATTGGTTTCACTTGTTCTTAAATTATTTGTATCTACTCGCCCTCTTAAACTTGAAGGTGTCCTATGCATTTATGTTTTGCTCTCCATGAAGGACAAGCTAAAAACCATTTGTATGTTTTTCCTTATGATTTGAACACATGTTTGACTTTCATCGTTTCATTTTCATGATCTTTTTGTTTGTGTTCATTTGCATGTTTACAACATGGTTGCTAAGTTCTTATTGTCATGATTATATCTTTCATGCCCATGTTTTAAGTTCTTATGATCCCAGCTCACAAATGCTTGCATATATGATTAAGATTGTGTAGGTGCATGTCACCTCAAAAATTATTTCTTTTGTTATCAATTACCTACTCGAGGACGAGCAGGAGTTAAGCTTGGGGATGCTGATACGTCTCAAACGTATCTATAATTTTTTATGCTCCATGCTTGTTTTTACACCATTTGCCTTGTGTTTCGTTACACTTCGTGGCATTTTTATGTGATTTCCGGAACTAACCTATTGACAAGATGCCACAGTGCCAGTTCCCTGTTTTCTGCTGTTTTTGTGTTTCAGAAAAGCTACACGGGAAATATTCTCGGAATTGGACGAAACAAGTTCCAGAAGTCTTATTTTTCCCGGAAGCTTCCCGAAGACCGAAAGAGAGCCGGAGGGGGGCCAGAGGCCGCCCTCACACATAGGTGGCGCGGCCCTGGCCCTGGCCGCACCACCCTGGTGTGAGAGCACCCTGGCTGCCTCCTGACGACGCCCCTTCGCCTATATAAAGCCTCGGGACAGAAAACCCTAAGGGAGTCGGCAAATTTCCAGAAAGAGTTCCGCAGCTCCACCGCCGCCACCGACGAGTCTGAAGTTTTCGCCAGCGGAGAACTTGTCCTTGGCGTAGAACCATTTTGTCCTCCAGCCGGGGTTGTTCTCGGGCGTCTGGAGGTTGAAGTAGGGCACGTCCGGGCGCACTTGGCAGCTGAAGCCGCCGGTCTGGTACTGCAGTGGGTGCCGGACGATGAAGATTCGGCGCCAGAGCGCCCAGTGGGGTTTGATCCCCAGGAAGCATTCACACAGCGTGATGAAGCACGCGATGTGAAGAATCGTGTTGGGATTCAGGTCGCGGAGATAAATCCCATACGCGAAGAGAAGCCCGCGAAGGAAGGGATGCGGGGGAAGAGAGAGCCCCCGCAACAGGAAAGCCATGAAAATTACCCGGAATCCAGGAGGAGGCCGAGGAATGATCTCGAGGCCGGCGGCGAGCGATTCCGCCGGGTTGTTCTTGAGAAGACCCATCTTCTCGGATTGAGACAACTCCTTGTCTCCAACCTTGGTCTGCACCCAATTGCCGACGATAGGGGTGTCGGCACTCGCGATTTTGGCCTTCTTGGCAGCGGCGCTGGCGGCGGCGCCGGTCGCGGTGGATCCCCTCTTCGGCATGAGGTCGATGCACGGCTAAAGCTTGGAGTATGGAGATAGAGGAGAGGAGCAGCGGGAGCAGTGCGTGAGGAAGAAGACGATGGCGGCGGAGTGGGGTGGACTGATTACCCCTCCTCTGTCATTTTATTTCATCTCTGGAAATTCACGGCAGATCTTAGCTGTTCACTGCGAAGTGGAAACGGCCGAGCAAATCTGGCCGTCCACGTGTCAGCACCGCAGGGACCATGGCGTCCACTACGCACGGTAATCAAGGAAACTGGGCGAACTTTTCTCACCCACGCGCGGGACGGTTAGTCAAACTGGGTCAGCAGCCGGAGTGTGTGGGCGTGAGGGCCCACAGGACGTCCGGTCTTGTCATTGTCAGCCTATCTTGGCAGAGGGTGGCGTGACAACTCGAAGAATCCGAGCGTCATCGTAAACATCATGGTCCGCAGAGCGTTTCCCTTTGGGAATTAAAGGATAGGTTCGATCCTGAGGCCCCTATGCTTTCGAGGTACATATTCTCGCAAGTCTAAATTCCTTCGGGATTGGGTATTTTTCTCGCAGCCTTTTTTCGCCTTTCTTTGAAGATGTTGCCTTTCGAGCGGCTTTTTTCTTATGCTTTCGAGCCTTAAGAGTTCTTCGAGTGTGTTTCTCAACATGACTACTCGAAAAGTCTCTATTGCGTTATTTGGCATCGTTTTGGTATTCGAGGGGTGGGTTTTCACCCTCTAAATAGTCACCACAGGCCAGCAGAGCCTATAGGCACTTCTTGTCTTGGGAATCGATTGTCCTAAAACTCCCGAATTCGGGCAGAAGATATCATTTTGACCATCAAGTAGAGGTTTGCGATCCCTCGAATCGCATACTGGCTAGCAACGCCCTCTCATCATCTAGATCATGGCTATTAATTTTCAGGTTTGGCCAGCAAAGCCGCAGGTTTAACCAAATAACAACTTCGTCGACGTATACGATTAACATCTTGTCTAGCCATGAGCTTCAGTCCCCAGGTTACTTTAACCTCGGGGCCAGCAGTGGCTCGATTGCAATTCGGGGACAATTCGAGTCCTCGACATCCATTTCATACTCATACATGCACTCAAAATTCCCGGAATCTGGTGGCAATATACCATTTCGGATACTGTATGTCAAATACGAAGGTAAGTCCACAGTTCGCAATACCAGATGGCCCGGTATTCGTATCAAGCGCGCTCTGTCGAGTAACTTTCCATACCTTCGGTATGAAGCTTGCACCGATGGACGCATCGGGTGCCTCTCATTGAACTGGGCTTCGACCCAGTGAGTCCAACGCGGCTCGGGTCGGGGTAGCGCCAGCCCACGCGGGTTCGAGTCGGGGGACTTGAATCTGAGTAAGCTAACCAAATGTCTTTGCAGCTATGCAATTAACTGAGACCCGACGTGAGTCTCAGGCCGGTTATGCGCATCCCCCTTGAAAGAGCATGGAGCCCCCATGTGTGGTTTTGGTAATTAATGACAATCCCTATGGACTAATGTTTGCATTGAGTTATATTTGTAGGACTTGTCCATAGACAATGCTTGAACCATTTGTTGGTTTCAAGGTTGTATGAAGAAGACAATGAAGAAGATTATGTGATGGCCAAGGTGTTATTCAAGTAGTTATCCAAAGATTGATCATAAACTAGTTGAGCCTATATCAAGTGTGTCTTGAAGAATAAGATTGAGTGAGCTCTCATGTGAATCTTCAAGACACCATCATTGTGGAGAAAGAAGAGTTGATTCAAGAATTGATCAAGCCGAAGCGCAAGTTCAAGATGGAATCTAGAAGAGATCATATGCTTGAAGCTTGCCATATATATTGTGATCATGGATAAGTGAAGATATGCTTAACGAGAGTCTTTCCCATAATGGTGTATGGGGGAGCAATTCGCAAGACTTCACCAAGCAAGCAAGATCAAGAAAGGTGTTCCAACTTGAGGAAGACAAGACGGTCTTCATCTAGATCAAGTGGATTTTGCTCAAGGCAAAGGTATGATCTTGATAGGGTTTCTTTCTTATCGGTCTCATGATGTTAGTTGAGAGACTGGGTTATAGGATTGGTAGTCGTACTATCAAGAGGGGCTCTCGAGTGAGTAACTTAATCGCATCATTCGAAGAGAGCTCAAACCTTTGCATATTTGGCATCATCTTTCTTGGTTCTTATTTGGCTTTTATCCATGTGAGGTTTTAGAGCTTGTGGTTATTTCCATGATAAGCTCTAACTCATCAAAAACGGATTTTGCATGAAACACTTATTAAGTTTTTGGTGTTTGGAGGTTTTACCGGTTCGTCTTTGAAGAGAGGTCAAACCTCTCATCATTTGGTTTTATCCTCCCTTATTGGACTATGATTTTTCTATGCATATACTTATAGAGCTCGTTGTTGTGGTTCAAACGAGCTCAAGATCATCAAAAACGGAGTCCGAATGCTCAAGTTATGGTAGTTTTCGTGTTGGTGTTGCTGCCAGTTTTTGGGTGGCCGGAGTCTCCGGCCCGAGACACAAAGTCTCCGGCCCAACTCCGGCCTGGCACCTGAATCGTCCGTCCTAAGGCCCCCGAATGACCCCGGGGCACCGGAGACTCCGGCCCAGGGGCGGAGACTCCGGCCCGAACGAATTCTGGACATAACAGTTGGATTTTGGGGGACCTATTTAAGGGGGTCTTCTTCCCCAATGGATCTCTAACCATCCTTGCAAGTTCTCTCCTCCATTGTTGACCTTCTCAAGCTTGCTATCTCTCAATCCCTCCAATGATTCTTGCATCTTCTTGAGGGAAAAGAGAGAGGAGATCTAGATCTATCTTTCCACCAATCAAAATCTCCTCTAAGTGAGGGGAACCTATTGGATCTAGATCTTGGGGTTCTTTGTGGATTTCCTTTGTTCTTCCTCTCATATTCCTCCATAGCATTTGTTGCTTTGGTAGAATTTGGGAGAGAAGGATTTGAGCACTTTGTGTGCTCTTGCCATTGCATTTGGTGCATCGGTTTGAGTTCTCCTCGAAGATTCGGGTAAGTGGAAGTTGTGAGCTTATTACTCTTGGGTTCTTGGAATCCTAGATGGCTTAGTGGCCTTTGTGGCATATACTTGGGTCCTCCAATTAAGTTGTGGAGATTCCCCAACCTTTGTGGTGCCTTTGTGGCGATTCTTGGGAGCCTCCAATTAAGTTGTGGAGATTGCCCCAAGCTTGTACGGGTTCGGTGACCGCCCTCAAGTGTCCCATAGTGGATCGTGGCATCTTGCTTTGTGCGAGAGCGCGAGGAGAATAAGGTGAGCCTTTGTGGCGTTTGGTGTGTAGCGTGCCTCCGCATCTTGAGGTGAGCCTTTGTGGCATTTGGTGAGCATTGTGATACCAGATCTCAAGGTGAGGCCTTTGTGGCGTTCGGAGTGCATTAAGCCGCCACACCTCTCCAACGGAGACTAGCTTCCTTTGGAAGTGAACTTTGGGATACATCTTCGTCTCCTTCGTGCCTCGGTAACTCTTATCCGAGCTCCACTACTTATGCACTTTACTTTTGTGATAGTCATCGTGCTTGAAGTTATATATCTTGCTATCACCTTGCTACTTGTCTTGCTTAGCATAAGTTGTTGGTACATATAGGTGAGCCTAGTCTATTTAGGTTTTGTAAGCTTGTCAAATTAAATGTTAGTTTATTTCCGCATTTGTACAAGCCTTTCGTAAAAGTTTTAATCGCCTATTCACCCCCCCTCTAGGCGACATCTGTGTCCTTTCACCCCTGCAAACCAAGCTAAACATTTTTCGAGGCTCAGCTTGAGTACTACTCGAATCAGCTGCATCTGTTAAAAGCGTTATTCGATATGTCATTGTACCTTTTCAGGAAGGGCGAATATGATCTCGTGTGCTTCAAAGGAGATTCTGGTTAGAGTTCCTGCCATAGTCTTCGACTATCCCAGGCACTCGGGGGCTACTGATGAAGGAATGACAAACAGACCCTCGATATTCGCCTACCTGGTTTTCGACCCAGGAGAGGTTGCTGTCGAGAGAGCTGCAAGGCCCGTAAGGGCGATGATTAGATGCGGCCCAGGAGCTCTACTTGGCGTGCAAGCAAGAATTCGAGGAGTCTAATCTGTACTAGTCTTCGGTTAGGGCTTATTCGTTACGGATCCGATTTGTACTTTTCTTGAGGGACACTCCTGAGATCTAGCCTTCGCATATAAAAGGCTGGGAGGGAGGTCCCGAAACCCTAGACGCTTTTTCACCACCACACGCCGGAGTGCTCAACCTTCGGAGCTCTCCACCTTGGCTAGATCTAATCTACGCCGCCATTGTAATATCGCCATTGTAGCCACCACATCAATAAAAGTCAGACAAGCAGGACGTAGGTCATTACCCTACCAAGGGGGCCGAACCTGGGTAAAACCTCGTGTTTCCCTGTCTCTGTCTGATCGCCGTCGAGTTCGCCAGGTCCCACTATGCGTTCTCTAGATCGAAAGCCCTCGAACATGGGCATTGCCGGGGTAGAACCTCGTCAATAGGAATACATGGAACGATATCAGTAGGAAATTTTCCTTTGGAGCCAGATTCCTATGCAAAACAACCGAAGAAAACAATTCAGTTTGACCTCATTTTTTTCTTTCCTTTGAAAAGAATTTCTCCTTTGCAGTTTGTCAATTGCATTCCTACTAAATTTCTGTTTCTATTCCTATTTCTACAATTTAAGATCCTACGGATCAAAGAAGCCCTTAGAGGTGTGAGAATCTTAAATTTTCCAGTTTATATATGTTTTCAGGTAGCCTAGCTCGACGAAAATATATTTCCGCGATGAATATAATGGTACCGTTTTAGATTTATAAATGTAAAATAACTTCATGTACATTTGGTCAAATTTAACAAAAAGTTGATTTAAGGCGAAATTAGCATGCACTATATTTTGACATGAAGTATATATTGTAGTACTAGAGCTAATGGGAAAACTCTACACTAGGGGTGTGATAATAAAACGAGGACCATGGGTGAACATAATAAACTGGGGCGAGTGCCATAATAGCGAGCTTAACTCCAACCGTTACCGCCAACATTTATTCAACGACGAAATGAAATCACCATTAATCCTCCACTTAGATCGACCACGCGTGGTCCCCAATAATATTTTTTCAACCAAAAAAAAGAATGGCAATGGGAGAAACAAACAGCAACCTACCCTCCGTCCCCGTGGCACTGTGTAAGAAGCGGACAGGTGCACGCGACTGTGGTGGGAAAAGAAAAAAGACGACAGGAGAGAGAGAGAGAGAGCAGTAGCCACACCCACACCCACACCCACACCATAGTGGTGGAAAGGAAACGCAACGCGAGACAGGAGAGAGAGAGAGAGAGCTGAGGAGAGGACACAAAGCCCGCCCGATCTCCCTCCTCCTCCTCCTCCTCCTACTACTCCCACCACCCCGATCGCTCCTGCCCCGAGTTCCCGTCCGATTGCCGCGCGCCCATGGAGCCTCACGCCGCGGCTGCAGCCGCCGGAGCCGGAGGAGGAGGAGACGGAGAGGGCGGCCGCGGCGCGGACCCCGACACCGGCCTCGAAGGTAGCAGCACGACGCCTTTTCCCTCTATCTCCCTTTCGCTGTTCCCATTTCATATTCTGCTTAGATCTCCGCGCCCGTACGGCGCGCGGATCTACGTGGGTTGGCGTGACGAAATGCGCGGTGGCTTGGCTTTGCTCGCAGGGTCCATGTGGAGGATGGGGCTGGGCGGGGATGGCGGCGGGGAGGGGGACGGCGGGGCGGCGCGGCTGCCGGAGCGCCCCGGCGAGGCGGACTGCATCTACTACCTCCGCACGGGCGCCTGCGGCTTCGGGGACCGCTGCCGCTACAACCACCCCCGCGATCGCGGAGGCACTGAGGTGACAAACCCGCTGTCCCTCCCCTCCCATCCCCTTCGCGCGCTTTCCTGATCCGGCCCGGCGCGCGATTCGCCGCGCCCTCTGTGTTCGCGCGCGTTTGCGCTGGGCCCACGAATCAGCCTTAGGTAGATTTGGTATGTAATCGATGCGAGCACACTGTAATAACCCACAGTACGGATACGGAATCTACTAGCGATCGGGGAAATGTAGCTCCTCTCTGGCTGAATTACATTTGCCGCTCGTGCACATGCCCGTGGCGTCTCCCTAGCACTGACCAGGCGGCAGCACGATAATTTGGGTTGTGGCCGGTAGGCTGAACCTCCCGTTGGAAGCAGGAGGTCCTGGGTACTCTGCAGAGTGCCTTCATTTCGTAGTTAGTTCGCTTCACTACGCCCGCTATGCCAATTGGTTCATTTCATTATCTGCTTCGAACCTACTTGCTGGGCTTTATGGGCTCCTAAGTTTGTTTGTTGCCACTACATGCATTTGCCCACTTCTATATTCTCCATTTCGTATAATTTATATCATGCCATGCTGACCATGATAACATAAAAGGTTGTATCCCCCCTTGGGTAGTCACATGTTCTTAGAGTTCTATATCAAATGCACAGAAACATACATGTATGATTATCGATCATGGAGTTCCTTAACAGTTTTTTCCCAGAGGGTTCATATTGTTTCGCTGTACCTGTATATATAAATCTGGCCAACAATTGTGAGTACCTTACAATCGTATAGTTGACCATGATTTTGGTGGATTGGATGCTTTATGACTGCTTAGTATGCTAAAGAGACAACAAAGCTGCTTCTGCCATGGTGGACTGATGGTTTTCATAAATGATTTATGGTTGCTTCTATACTTACCTTGTTTTCATTAGGGGCGTCCTTTTTATGGTCTGTGGACCTGCGATATTGTTTTTATATCTCATATACTGTTTAGGCAGTAAATCTTCTGTTGAACCTAGAACATAGCCGGGAGTTTATCTCCTCCAGTTGGATTCTAGAAGCCATATTTAGAGTTTTGCAATAAATTGATTAATTACTGTTTTCGAATCATTTCAAAATGTAGTTCGGTGGAGGTGCAAAGAATGAAGTAGCACTTGACTACCCAGAGCGGTTGGGTCAACCAGTATGCGAGGTACACAAATTTTTAACTGTTTCATGCTCAAATTTAATTACCTTCCATACAACGGAGCATCAGTCACACTCTTGAGCATGCATGCACCAACTCCTGCAGACCTGCACACTATTTGCATGCACCTACTTGTCCACGGACTTGTTGCGCATTGACTGGCATGCAGAGTACAACTAAAAACGTAGTAATCACTGGCATAGCGTTCAGCACACTCGCTATTTTAAGCTATGTCAGATGACTTCTTATTTATTTGGACGCTTTTGTACCTTTTGCAGTATTACATGAAGACTGGGACTTGCAAATTTGGTTCAAATTGCAAATATCACCATCCTAAGCAAGATGGATCTGTGCAACCTGTATTGTTAAACAATAATGGGTTCCCTCTACGTCAGGTGTGAAGATTCTCTAAAAAAATATTGCTTCATTAGTGAAATATTTTCCCCAATATTTAAATGGAAAATTTATTGATACCAACAAGGTGCAGGGTGAGAAAGAGTGCTCCTACTACATGAAGACTGGACAATGCAAGTTTGGTTCTACATGTAAATTTCATCATCCAGAATTCGGTGGTGTTCCAGTGACTCCTGGAATTTATCCACCATTTCAGTCCTCAACTGTACCTTCGCCTCATCCGTATGCCCCTCTTACAAATTGGCAAATGGGAAGGCCACCTGTAGTTTCTGGATCATATATGCCAGGCTCGTATTCTCCAATGATGCTATCATCTGGAATGATTCCCCTTCAAGGATGGAGCCCTTATCCGGTAACTAACTTGAGTTATAAAAAACAGTTTTGATATTGCAGGTTTCAGATGCAAAAATGAATTAAGGGCCATAAATTATACCAACAAACTTATGTAAAGATGTAAAGCAATGAATCGAGACTGTAAATTGTAGATTAGATTGAAAGATGGAAAATGAGTTCATTGTTTTGTGGGCAAGAGCTGGAAGGCATTCACTAACATGTTATGGGAAAATAGTGGCCAATGTTAAGAGATCATTAAAATGGGGCAAGTAATTGACATATTCGACCATACGAATGCATGCAGCTAGATGATTTTTTTTGCTCCTAGTAAATAATTTCTGTTTGATGCAGGCTTCAGCAAACCCTGTAGCATCTGGTGGAGCGCAACAAAGTGTCCAAACTGGACCTGTATATGGCATAGGGCACCATGGATCTTCCTCTACAATTGCTTATGGTGGTCCTTACATGCCTTATTCTTCCTCAACTATACAATCCAACAATAATCAACAAGAACATGGATTCCCTGAGCGGCCAGGGCAGCCTGAGTGTCAGTATTATATGAGGACGGGAGATTGTAAATTTGGTGCTACATGTAAATATCATCATCCTCGAGACTGGAGTTCACAAAAATCTAATTATATGTTCAGCCCTTTTTGCCTTCCACTTCGTCCAGTGAGTAGCCTGAACACATCTTTATATATGTTGTAGGAACTAGCGCTACTTGTTTATATGATCATTTTGATTCCCTGCTAGCCCGCTAGAACTTCCATAGTTTCTTGGACTGTGAAAAAAATAAACTGAAGTTAAGGTTGAACAAAAGAAACTAGCCAGCCATGCTTTCTCACAACAGAAGCAAATGCATACACTCCCTCCGACCCATATTATTTGTCTCTAGTATGGATGTATCTAGACACTGAAACATGTATCTAGATACATCCATATTAACAACAAGTAATACGGGTCGGAGGGAATATATGATTTTTAGCCCAAAAGAATCTAAGGGATAATCGTATCCACTACTTGTTGAAGGATCTTATCTGCAAGAGTCAATCTACGTCAGTGGTATTGTCTGTCCAGATGATTGACAATCAATACTAATACCCCTTATTTAATTTCTTCCCCATAATCTAAAAAATAGCATTTTAGAGGGGTCAGAAATCAGAATGGTCTATTTGCAAAACCAATAACCTTGGGGGATTAGCGAAGTTCACCTATTAAAGATGTTGGGTATTCATAAAAAATCTAGTCTTGAATTGAGAACCACTTGTGGCCAGGGTTGAGGGTTCTCCCCATGCTCTACTAGGTGCATGCACATCATCTTGTTTGTCCTACAAATTGCTAGAAACTTTCTAGTATTACTTTGGCCCTTCTTATTAATATATGTGCTATGTTCGATTTTGCCCCCCTTCACCTCTAGTTTCTGTCTCTGCCACTTACTGTTCCTTGGCAAGGCATATTTGGTTACTTCACCACATAGTTGCTTTGAAACTTGCGTAGCTTAATGTTGGTCAATATCTTTTTTTACCTTTTGAAATTATAAGAAGGCATGAACCTATCAAATAAGATGCTTGGTTGAACATACCTCCTAGTTGTGAAGTGGTTTGTAACATTTATCATTCATGAATGAAGCCTGTATGATCGTTTAGACCATGGCTCGCAGTTAATGGTCCCAGAACTACAATCTGTTCAGAAGTCACGAGGTTGGTTAATTTGTACTTAGAAGAATATATCCTGTTTCCTGATCATAGGGCTTGCACTCAAACTCCATTCTTGAGTCGGCGCTCTCAAGTGCTTATTAGTAGCTGTCTTGGGTATTCAGTAGGGTTGCAAGCGGACGTCCCGCATATCCGCAAAAGCAGGGCTAGTTCAAGCTAAACTAATTCGCTAAAAATTGTACAACTAGCCTAACCGATTTAAACCACGTAGCGGGGTGGATCAGGCGCCGCTCTGCATCCCTGGTAGTCAGGTGTCGATAAGTTGCTGCAGATCAACCATAGAGTTTCATGCAACATATTTATCAGAAATTCTAATCTTCATGACTGAACATGTGGATTAGTCAGTATTTTCTGTCAATTAAATTCTTGTCTTGGTCTATCAGAACAGCCAGGGTAGTTGTAGAGAACTTGAGACACAGATGGTAGCACAATGTTTCTATACTCTTTAAGTCGCCAGCTAATTAGCATTAGGTCAGTGAAAACCATCAAATGATTTGTATGTGGTCAAGATCCTCATTGTTTTAGGCCCCCAATAATCAATCCATTCAACTTGGTTGACTGAGACTCACATTGATCAAATAAATGTTAAGATTTCAATATTTTCTTAGCCAGTCAAGTTGCCTCAACGAATAAACACCATAATTTACCTTTGTATTTTTAAACCTGGAGGGTATTCTAGCCTTTTGTTTCTGTCTTTGTCCGAGTGTTAGTTTCCGGCCCTTTTCCTTTCTAGGATCTGTGTATATATATAGATTAATAGATACCACAATGATGGTTTTGCCAGGAAAAAAGGATACAGTGATGGAAATGAGCTTTCAATTGCCCATTGCTCTACCCTAAGTATCCCATCCTGAGAAAAAAACTGAATAATACTGTAAGTGAATAGCTTGATCTTAGGTTCATCGCCATATATTGCACATAGTTGCAGTAGTTAAGGTCTCCTGCAGAATCCTTAGTGTTAGCTTGTGTTTAGCATGTTGTGGGTTTGTTAACATTATGTCCTGAATAATGGAAATAATTTTTGGAAGAATGTGATTTACTATATGTCAACTTGTATATTTACTAATGGGTAGTTTTTTTTTTTGCATCATATCATCTTCACTTGCACCAATAGCCAAGAAGGCATGAACAATATTAATAGTTCATATCTCTGTGCCTGTTACTGATGTGTTATTTACAACAAATACTGTGTAAACATTGATGTTAGGTTTCCCAAAATAATTTCCTTACCATATAGTAAAACCATGCCCTGTTTTACCTTTTGAAGATCCCTTCAGGCGTACCAAGATCCAGAAATTTATGTTTCAGTACTTTAATAACTAACAAGTATCTACTATTCGAAATGACAGTTGATTTAGACACTCTACTGTGGTCCTATCGTAGTGACATGCTGGTACATTAGAACTCGTTGACTCTAGCAAGTACATTAAACTACGTAATTTGTTTCAGAAAGTAAATGTTGCATGAGAGTAAAAACTCAAACTTCCTTTCGTGTAGAACCAAGACAAATGTTATTAAATTAAAAAAAAGGATCTTCAATCTTTGTAGGAGGAATTGATGTCCTCATCTGGCATTTGCTTGCCAATGCTGTTCGCTCTTTCTATTTGTACCCACCAGCTCAACAAAGCCAATGACTTTAATAATACTTTGGTACTCTAAACCTCGAATTTTTAATAAATGGCCGTGTGCATCAATTGATGCAGAGGCCGGGTGGCCCCATTTCGAAAAAAAAGCCAACGACTTTAGAGGTGCAAAATCTGCCTTAATGTTTCTTGTTGATTGAACTTTCATGCATGGCGTAAGAGTAAAATGTCCCATGAATCGTGAAAGTATCCATTGATAACAAAATCCTCTATTTCCTTCAATCTGGGATCTTATAAGATCTCCTAGTTAGTTGCAATTTAATGATGGTTATGAACTTGTGATTATCAGTGTGATATCCTGAAACTATTATGCAGTATCTGCAAGGTTTACAGTTCTCTGAATTTTGTGTTGAGCACGGGGCATGCTTTGTCTGGAATAAAACGTTGGGCATAAATCACGTGCACTGCCAGATTTGCTTTAATATGCTAGAAAAAGTTTAGTGGCCCTAGACAGCATATGTATTTATGTTTCTTTAAGTAGATGCAGTTTCTTACCAGGCTGCTTATGTCATTTCAATTTCAGGGTGCTCAGCCTTGTTCATACTATGCCCAAAATGGGTATTGCAGATATGGAGTTACATGCAAGTATGATCACCCCATGGGTACGCTCGGCTACAGTTCGTCTCCTTTACCCCTCTCTGACATGCCAATTGCTCCCTATCCTCTTGGCTTCTCTATTGCCACATTGGCTCCATCTTCATCTTCCCCAGATCTAAGGCCAGAATATATTTCAGCTAAAGACACATCAGTCAACCAAGTAGGATCGCCAGTGGCCACATCTGAGCCTGCTGGACCAATCTTGCCGAAAGGGGGTTTCCCGACAGACACTGCGATGCGTGCTCAGACTAATACGACAGCTGGCGGTTCAAGCCCCGGCGGTGGTCGCTGATTTTCTGAGCTAATGGAGAGATCTCTCATCTCTCACAACAATTTTCCAATCATTTGACACAGGTAAATTTGAACCCTCAATGATTTCCCCCGTTGGTACTTATTCTGCTGCTATTGATAATGCATTCTATCTTACTCTGTCCAAATCAGTTCTCATAGGCCCATCCGATGTGAATAAGATGGAGCCGCTGTAGAGAAGGCTCGGCGAGGGTGGTTTTCTCTGCCATCTCAATAAAAAGCATTGATAGGTCACAAGCAAGCAAAGCTCGATTCACTTGCAATTTTTTGCGTTCTTCTGTTCATCTCTCAGACGGGAAAAGCAAGGTTTTTGGATATCAGGCTCGATAGCTCTCAGTCAGTTGGTGTGGATACACTTATATCCATGCCCTTGGTAAATAATTCTCGGGCAAGGAAATCTCTACATGCACAAGTTGCTGGGTTTTGGTCCTGCCCTTCGCAAGTCATTTTCCTTTTTGTTCTGTATATTGTCATATATATTATATATATCATATCATGAACAGACTCGAGACTTGAATACATAAGTACATATATATGTGTCCATACAGGGAGCAAGGCACATTGTAATGAACATTGAACGTTTATATAATTTAATGAAATATCGCTTTCATACCTATCAGTTTCACACTACTGTCATTCTGTTCACATAATGCTGAATTTTCTACTGTAATTCTTCGCTGCATTGAAATGACTGTAACTGCAAGTTATCGGTATCTCTAGTTGTGCTCAGACATTGCGCCGGGAAACGGAAGTGAACATTTGTTACTCGTAAATAAGTCAGTTACTAATGCTCGGACCATATCTTCATTATGGTGAATCCGTTCGATTTTTGTCGGTTTCACAACCAAGTTACGTTTAGTTAATTGTATTGTATGATAAAGGTGGTCATTCATTATTGAGGGATGGGCCCAACAAGTCTCCCACACGGCCGAAATCAGGAACAGTTGGACGTTCCATGACTCCACCAAGAAATGGCGCGTTGCCGCGTCCCTGATTAAAAGCGTTTCTCTTGGTAGCTCCAGCCTCCAGGCCACACCGACCTGACAGAGCGACTGTACTGGCGGTGGTGGAAGCAAGACTGCCAAGTCAAGTCCCAAAGGAGAAAAGTCAGAAGTATATATTTCGGCAACCAGAACCAATATAACCATTCCATTGTTAGGATATTGGCATACTAAACATCACTAGCAAGTTAGGTCGGCTCGAACCTAGAATTTTACTCATAAAAGGTGCATTGAGTTTAGCATAGTCCAAAAGCTGTCCATTCCTTGGACCAACTATTTCGATCCTATGCCCACAACCCTAGTTGAAGCTCAAACCTTGCCCATCAGTTACTCTATTGTGCTTGGCTCCAAATCGGCCTACTGCACATTACTAGGGATCCCGCCAAAATCCTGCTTATAGTCTTTACTTTATTAAAAAATCCCATGAATAGCCATGTTGGAACATCAAAATTTATCGTTTTTACAGATGCCACATAAAATGTTTTTTCCAAAAAAATATGTAAAAGCATAAAATGTCTAGGTTTTACGTGATTTTTTTGGAAAATTTCATAATGCGTTTTCAAACAACGGTTCCATACGCACCTTTGAGCCGAATTGGATCTCAGAAACTCATACTGCTTGGCCTATCACGAAATCGAAAGTGTATATAGCACATTGAAGAACTTTTGGGTATCATTGTTGCTCTGATGAACATTTGGAAACCGCACTGCACATCCATCCACCGGACCACCACGCTACACTACCAACCAAGGCCACCAACTATCCCTGCACCGAATAAACACCAGACAGATTCCCACACGTTGCTTTTTTACATACATACAGGAAAATAAAACCCGATCATCGTCCGTCCTCGCCAGAAACCAAATGGAAAGGTGTCGACCGGGCATCCTAGGCTCATCAGCACGTGACGGTGCCGGCCGCCGCGGCGGGGCCCGCCCGCCCAGCCCGGGCCCAGGGCCCAGGGCCGTGGCAGCGGAAGCAGGAGCGGACGACCGACCGTCAGGACGACCGCGCATTCAATGCTTCCCGCGGCTCGCTTGCCCACTCCCCCACCCCCGGCCCCACCACTTCCGCCCCTTTTGCGTTTCGCACCTCCCATTACTGGTTTATCTCGGCCGCGTCCTCCCGGGGGCCTTCTTGGCGCGTACGCGAAGTCACCACAGCGCTGTCCGGGCCACGACACGACACCCCCCCTCCCCCAAAGCCAGTCCAGTAGAGAGTGAGTCCCACTCACGCAGAAAAAGCCACGGGACTGCGAGCGTACGGGCTGCGACTGCGAGGAGGGGGAGGAGGAGTCCGGAGGAAGCAACACCGAGAGCGAGAGATTTTGCCTGAGCTTTCGCGAGCGGCAGCTAGGCGACCGCGGTCGAGCACGATCCCCTCCCCGATCGAGCGCCGCGGCGGGAGGAGCATTTCCGGGAGCTGAGCGCCGACGATGGAGCAGTACGCCGCCGCGTCGCCCAAGGACGCCGGCGAGGGCGGCCGCGCCGACCCCGACACCGGTCTGGAAGGTACCTCGCTTAATTCCAGCCCCCGCTCTGCCCGCCGCGCCTGGAATTGGGGTGTCCTCTCTCTCTTGCGCGCGCGGTTGGGGAAAAAAGGAGGGGGTTTCTGCGCCTGCTGCCTGCTAGGGTTTTGGATCTTCGATGCGCGCGAATGCTGATGCCTCTCGTGTCCTCGCAGGCTCGATGTGGAGACTGGGGCTGGGAAGCGGCGCCGGCGGGGACGCGGCGCCCGCGGCGGCCGGGGCGGCGAGGCTGCCGGAGCGGCCGGGCGAGGCCAACTGCGTCTACTACCTCCGCACGGGCGCCTGCGGCTACGGGGAGGGCTGCCGCTACAACCACCCTCGCGATCGCGCCGCCGCGGTGAGCCGACCCACCACTTCTCCTCGCCCGATTTTACATCATGCTCTGCTCTGCTTCGCTTCAGTCTAGTGGGGAGCTTATTAAGTGCGACTCGCCAGTCACTGATAATGACCGCCAGCTGAAATTACAGCTGGTTGGCGCGGAGGGGAGCTTCCGGCGCAAGCCTTTTGCTGCGATAGAGCTGATTCCGCCACTAGTTACGGCCTAGGAAGACTGCTATCGCGAGCCCATGGAAGTGAAATCTGATTGCGCACCTCCTTGGTTGCTGTCGTTGATTATCTCATCTGTTGGTTGTTTAATTGGGCTTCCTGTCTTAGTCTCGCGCTTAATGTTGATAATTCGAAGCTCCACTTTCTAGTCACGGTGCCACTTGCTTATGCTGTAGGCCTAGTCAGTGACCCGAGTCATGCTCCTGCTAGGAAAATCTTCGTTTTTTAAACTTATATATGTACGTGGTCAACTAGATGACCTTGTTCACATGTCTGCAGTGAGTGGTGGTACAAGTTAGTAGAACTTTATGCAGAGTACAGTAGCTATGAGTTCAAGGAGATTTAAGTGAAGTTTTAAACATGTTTTCTGCTCTGTTATTTAGTTTGATGGAGGCGCAGCAAGGACCACACGCACCGTGGAGTATCCAGAACGACCAGGTCAGCCTTCGTGTGAGGTAATTAAACTAATCCCCATCTTGCCATTAGTTACAATGGTATGCAATACAAGTTATTTCCTACAGATGCTGGTTACTGATATTTCAGGCATCATATGAGCTGTTTTTCTTTATATCACGGGGCAGATACTCTACAGTTACAATTCTTCACAATTTTTTTGCAGTACTATATGAAGAATGGGAGTTGTAAGTTTGGGTCCAACTGCAAATACAATCACCCCAGAGAAGGTGGTTCTGTGCAACCAGTTGTGTTGAATTCCAGTGGATACCCTCTGCGTCTGGTGGGTGTTTGTTCAATCCAAGTTCCTATGTAGTCTTGGCCCTTGTTCATTTTCTAAGAAAAGCTTCCTTTCGTCATGCAGGGTGAGAAAGAATGTTCCTACTACATCAAAACTGGCCATTGCAAATTTGGATCTACATGTAAGTTTCATCACCCAGAAGGGCCAGAACTTGGTGCTGTTTCAGAGAATCCTAGCATGTACCAACAAGTGCAACCACTGCCTATCTCTTCCTCTCTTCCATATCCACCTCTTGCCAACTGGCAGTTGGGGAGGCCTTCTGTTCTGCCTGGATCATATTTCCCTGGCTCGTATCCTCCAATGATGCACCCATCTGCAGTCATGCCAATGCAGGGATGGAACCCTTACATGGTAAGTTCCAGTCAGAGTATTATTTTTCATTTGGGTCTTTGTGCGACATATAGTAGGAAGTAAGTTATTGAGCAATGGTGTTTTATATAAAATGAATTTTTCTATCTGGACTGAATTTTTGAGTGATTAATTCATAAGATCTCTTATTAAGCATGCAACAATAACTGTCTAATGTCACAAACTTCCATATCTTGACTTTGTACTTTTGTGTTATTATGAAGCATGTGATGCATGGTCAGAAACATATGAAACTTCCCTGATGAACTGTTTTGCTTTTTTGTATTCTTAGTCACCTATGAATCAAGTTGCGTCAGCTGGGGGAGGACAGCAAACAGTTCAGGCAGGGCCATTGTATGGCTTATCGCACCAAGGGCATCCACCTGCAGCTGCTTATGGCAGTAATTATGCACCGTTGTCTTCTTCAACATGGCCTTCGAATAATAAACAAGAAGCTGTCTTTCCAGAGCGCCCTGGGCAGCCTGAGTGCCACCACTACATGAAGACCGGGACCTGCAAATTTGGAGCCACATGTAAATACAATCATCCTCAATACAGTACACCTAGGTCCAACTATATGCTGAGCCCTCTAGGTCTTCCAATTCGGCCGGTGAGTAGCTCTAATACTTCAGTTTGTGGTTTCTTGGTAAGTACTTTGTTGTCTCCAAGAAAGTTACCCCAAAAGCATACCATTTGGATTTTTTGGTCTGTTGTCCTTGACTAGGTTAACACCACAGCTTATCATTCTGATACAACTTAATTGGTAAGTGAGCTTTGATCTACGAGTGTAGTCTAGCATAATTGCATAATTAGTGAAGCCTAGTGTTGATTCAATGTATTCAGTTATTAGAAGTTTTCTAGTCTCTTATGGTAGAACGTAAAAGCTATTGCAATTGGGTGGTGTTCTGTCATAGATTTTGGCTGAAACATTGATCAAGCTGACATACATGGAAGAACGGTTCATCCGTTGCGTTAGTTTCATCACCCAAGTGCACCTTCCATATACAACAACTGTTCCAAGTTCTGTTCCTTGTTTAGTAAACCATGTGGTTGCACCAAGTAATCTAAGTTTAACTCGTTGCTTAGCCAATCAGAATCTGAAGCAAAGCCAAGCACTATAAAAGGTGTACTGTACACACCTGCAATTTTCTCTGAAGTCTGTAGCAGAACATGTGCGTGCAAACACAAAAGCATGTACTGGAGAAGGTCTATTATGCGTTTGTTGACCTTTTTTTTCTAGTTTTTAGTATATCCATCTTATATTATGCACATGATGCTGTTTTGTGTATAATTAATTAAATGCAGATTAATGTTCATATTATTTGTTTCAAGATATTTTTGAGTTTTGACCTTGTTATGCTTAAATTCAGTATGGTATGAGCATTGAAAAGATGGGATCCTTTGTTGCATTGCATGCTTGTAAGATGGGATCCTTTGTTGCATTGCATGCTTATAAGATGGGATCCTTTGTTGCATTGCATGCTTTTGAACCAGTCCTTTGAGGTGTTGTGTTTCTTGTTCATTTCAATGTTCAACTTTCAACCTTGAACTCTGGAACCACCTTGAAGTACTTAATCAGTTTACTTTAACCCAAACGTTTTTGTGTTGACATGACCACTTATACAGGTCAGTACCATGCCATGTCAGCAATTTTTTAAGTAATAAAAGATAGGAAAAATAAATACATGATATATTTTTTGAATAATCTGAAACTTCTGTACGAAATGTGGGAGAATCTTTCAGTTTGACTTGAATCCTTTTTTCACGCTGACAAATCAAAAATTTATTTTTAGGAAACTTGATGAATGTTTTTTCATACTGGCTATTAAAGAACTTAGCAACACGTCATCAAGAGACTACTGAATTGGTTTTTTCAGTTTACTATTTCTGTTTTTCCTTAAATAGCAGTGGCAGATCTAGGATCAGATAGATGGGGGTGCCAAGCTTAATTTTAACACAAAATTTATCCATCTAGCATTTTAATACCTGATAGCACATCAAATTAGTACTAATACTTGTATATAAGAACAAAATTTGTATTTTGGAGGGGGTGCCATGGCACCCATGGCACCCCCACTGGATACGCCCCTGTTAAATAGTGAGAATTTTCCAAGACAATATGTTTGTCATTTTATTATGTGATTTTCTGGAATTTTCTGTTTTCTTACTAAGTTGCTGACATGAGAAGGTGGTTGTCTTGTGGGGCATCATCTATCTTCATAGGGTGAAGCCAGCCGAGCCAGTCTAGGGCTGGCCTGGCAGCCAAACCAATCAGGGATTTGGTCATAGTTAACCCTTCCACATTTTCAAAATGAAGCCACCTTCGACTTAATCACAATGATCCTGATTCTTGACCCATATAGTGATGGATAGTAGTTTGTTCGCACGTTAAAGCCCTATTAACCATGTTACACGATTAGGTTCAAAAGCTAAGTTGTAGAACACCAACAGTAAAATTAGACAAATTGAAACTGTTACATTTTATTATCTTGTCCTATCTATATTATCTTGAACAATTCAGGAAAACTTTCTTTTTTCTGTTCTACGACACGGTTAAATATAAATTATTTTCTCCGGTGACATAAGCTAATCTCCGGCAACATCACAACATCTTTGTTGTGATGTTGTCATTTACCAGTAGTAAAATAATTTATTATTGTCTTAACACAAATTGTTGTGACTTAATTATGTGAACTTTAATTTCTTGCTCTGCAATATGTTTATCCAAACTTATCTTTGGATGCACAATGCACAATGTTCCTGTATTTCATTTCGTCTTCAAGTGAGTGCAAGTGATAATGCAATGTAGAATTTAATATGTTAATGGATTTGGATTTCTTGTGGCAAAACATGCATATCAAGCATATAGGATGATACAATACACAAGCTAATCTGATAGATGGTATTACCCATTTGGCATTTGCACATGGAGCTACGTTGTGATCAACTTTCCTTTGATTTGCAGGGTGCTCAGCCATGTTCTTACTATTCACAGCATGGCTTTTGCAAATATGGTCCGGGATGCAAATTTGATCACCCACTGGGTGCTCTAAGCTATAGCCCTTCAGCATCGTCGCTTGGTGACATGCCTATTGCTCCCTATCCTCTTAGTCTCCCTGTTGCTCCTATGGCCCCATCTCCATCATCTTCTGTTCCGCGACCAGAGTACATTCTTGGCAAGGACTCTTCAGCGTACCAGCCAGCATCACCTGGAACTTCATTTGGACCTCCTGGACAGATGTCAAAAGTTTATGCTCCACACATGCTTCTCCGACCTCCGACTTCTACAGCTGGTGCCACTGTCACAAGCCATGGTGGAGAGCTCTAATCCCATTTCTGGCATGAAGATGGATGTTCAACAAGCTTCTCAAGATTTTTTTTGGCGTATTTGAGATGAGATATCAACTCATTTTTTTGCTCCGATTCGGTTCCACAGCAAGTCTGTCTCCACTTCTCCCAGCATCTGTTCACTCAGAACCCCCACCCAGTGTGAATATGGCTGGAGCTGACATAGACAACGCATGGTCAAGGTTCCAATCCTTGCCATCTGAATAAATGCATAGATGGGCAGTGGTAAGCTCGTTCCCTGCCATTTTTATGTTCATTGCTGAAATGGAAGAGGGAGAATCCTGAAATCCACTTAGCTGACGGTCTTTTTATCGGTACATAATTATCGAAGCAGGCCACATGATGCATCATTACAGAGAGGTTTTGTACCTGTAACCGATTGGGTTCGGCACTCCTGCCCAAATCTTTTATCATTTAACCATCTCATATGTGTTATGCAACTACAAGTCTGGACTTCTGTAATATGTATAGTATGTATATCCATAATGCGAACAACTGAACAAGGAACGCGTAATGACACATTTGGAACTTTCAATTGAATCATCTGCAGCAGTCAGCTCAGCTGCATCATTGTTCACTGGATCACGATGGAATACTAAGGCAGTAGATTGTGTTGATTATGTCGCTGGTTTTGTTGCTTTTGCATTTAGAACTGAACACGCCGGTGGAGCCAACATGTTGTGGATGCGATCATAGTGCATAATCAGTGTGTTTCCGATTAGAGGTTGCATTTTTACACACCGCTTTTTTATCTTTACTACTATTGGTTTCGAGTTGGTGAAGCCACTTTTGCTATACATTATTTGATTTCCAATTTTACCTCTAATAAAAAAACCGAAACATAAAAATTAATACAGAAATCAAGACACACCCGCACCCTCGCGATCACCCCATCCTATTTTAACGCTACACATCAATCACGATAATCAATCACCAGATCTCTACGGAGTACTATTTTTGGTTCGGTTTCCTGGCAAAGCGAGCGTCCCGCTCGATCCTTTGTCAAGCATCCTTCCTCACGCACCCGAAAAACCGCTCGCGAATAAATTCACCGACATGTCTGCCACAAAGTCCTCCCATGATCCCATCAATCGCTCGTCCTCTCTGTACCGAGGGGTCTGCACCCCCTCTCCCATCTCCGATCTTCTCCCTCTCCATATGCTTCGTCACCGCGGTGCTTCTCTACCTCCACGCCTGCCGCTGATGCCTTCGCCCTTCGCGCTTCCATGCCCACCGCACACAAGCCTCCACCCCTCAGCCCCACCAACGACTGGACACAGCTTAGGTAGTAGATCACGACCAGGTGTCGCCCGCTCGCGAAGCTGGGAAAAGAGGATCCAGGGATCTGAGGGCCATCGCTCGCCGTGGGATGCATCCATGAGGTTGGCACATGGCACCCCTACTATGGTGCTTGAGGATCGAGGGATCTGAGCGCTCATGCTTTGTTTCATTTATTTTCAGTTCCGTTTCTGCAACAAGGAGGAAAGGAAGCTGTCTCCGCCTCTCCCATGTCCATGCCAGGCCTATCCACGTAGCACCCGCGGTAGCCCATCAGGTTCTTGCCCCGTGACCCTTTTAGAAAGAAATTACATCTGATCTTGCTTTCCGCTATGGTGCTTGGGTATATTTCTTTGTGAAGAGAATAAGAAAAACATCTGGATTTATGTTAGGTATAGGATAACATGAGGGTCTATTGTTTATTTGCTTGTGGTAAATTCAGAGCTTCAATTCTAATCTTGTCTTCCATACTAATGTGGTAAATACAGAGTTTCAGTACTGATCTTGTAGCCAGATCATAGCGATTGGGTTACTTGATTCTTTGTCTCTTTTCTTTCTCATTACTTATTTATGTAGAAAATTATGAAATGTTCTGTACGAGGGAGCTTCTGAAAATAAAGATAATGAATTTGTTGCTACTTGGTCTTGGTTTTCATACAATAAATATTACCTGTCAAATCAGGGATTCAGCCTTTGCATCTTGACATAGTGCATTCAACCATCATATTATCAGAGCTATTTTGCATCAAATGAATACTCCCACAGCTATATTTCCGGCTGGGTTTGTCATGGCGGCCGACCTGCCGCCTCCTGCACCTGCACACACCCGCCACCACCATTTAACAAGGTACTACTATTACACTACTCTGTCAGGCTAGAAAGGAAGCATTTTCCCCCAAATAAATCAGTGATCTAACAACAGACTCGAGCGAAAATCGTTATTTACTTCTATGATACTGCAGGTTGTTCATTTGGAAATTGATATCACGAACTGAATCGAATCCAGTAGCAAAGACGAACAACTGTGGAGGTCTAATTAACAAAGACTACTTCCAGTTGTGGTCTTATTCATCTGTCTACAGTGGACTGAATTTGAATCTATAGGTGTATAAACTGAATTATGTTCATTCTTACCTGCAGTACGTGTGCCGCACTCAGTTTCTGTTGCTGGGTTGAGATGACAGCAGAGTGCTTCAAGGCAAGGGAGGTTAGGGAACAAATTAACTTAACGCCCCTTTCTAGAAGGCAATGATTTTGTGTGATATATCCATATCTATCTTTCAAATGTTACATTGAACAATATTAGAATGTTTAGAACTTGGACTCTTGTTTCATGAGGTAATATACTTTCATCATGTGGGATCAAACTTTTCTTGTCAAAATTAATTTTTATGCCACGATGCCCATCTTTACTATACTATTAAATGGGAGTTTACGGTACGTCGTCATCAAACACGTTTGACACACAATCGCGGAAAGCAAAATATGGAATGAAATAACGTCACCACATCCTCTCAATGCACACATCAATCACGGAAAAAAAAGGAAAGAAATAATATCGCCACCGCGTGTCTTCTCAATGCACACACCAATCAACATAATTGCCATTAATTCATACTTGCCAAAATATGTATAATTAGTACTATTAATTCTTTGCCAACATCCCGGTCTTGTACGCAGATGATTTATTGCTGCAGGACTGTGCTTGCTCGACTGCCTCGCTTGGCTATGGAGCATGAAGTGAAGAAGGCACTAGGTCTACAGGCAAGCAACGTCAAGATCAGAATCAATACAAGCCGGTGGTTGCAGTCAACAAGAAGCAAAACAAATTTCAGAGCTCCTGCGATAAGCTAGGTGTAGAATATACATACACTTTTTACTACTCTTATTCTAAAATACTTCCAATTTCAGAAACTAGAACATGTATATTTATTATTTGGCATACTCTATGAAATCGATGAGCAGTATGACGCGGTGACATAAAGTGGTCATTTCTTTTCTCAGGTAATAGTGTGGATTGTTAGGTGATCAAATTCAGATTCAAACAAACCTCCATCAACCGATTTTTTACAGGGGGACAGCTCGTGTTATGATATATCCAAATATGTTCCCTTGTGTCGATTCTCGAGCGAGCGGAGCTAAAAACAAAAACGATTTTTTTTACTAAAAATTGGGTAGAATTTGTGGATTCTCGTATACAAAGATATCGAATGGGATACGTCAAACTCACATGCCAGTGTGCTTGATTTCATCAGATATTTCTTCTAGAAGCTATATCTACCCTAAGTAGTTGACCAAGATATCGTGTCATGTTCCTAACAAAGCGAGATCTTTTTATATGGCCAGTTCGATATATGTTACTGCCAACTTCATGCAATTGCCAATTCCGCTGCAAAAATCATGTAGGAGTACAAAATATGTCAACAACAACACTAGGTTGATACTTTGCCAGACGTTCTTTTGAAGTCGTCCATTTAAAAGCATTGATTTTTGATATATATGTGTACCATGTATACATGCCAAATGTTCCGAAGATGAGCTTAACCAACAACCAAGGAGGAATAAGATGGAGGAGGTATAACTAGATCGTCTGAACATGAGGAATAAAAGGAAAGGACAAGAGAAAAGGAGTGAAAGAGGAATTATAATGATATTCCGTAGCAACGCACGGGCATTCAGCTAGTCTGTGGGTAAGAATTCAGCCTTACATAATACGTACACTATCTTGGCTGGGCGGCTGGGCCGTGCTCAGGGACGGATTCAAGGGGGGACTAATCACGCCCGGAACTTAATTTCGCCCCACCTGTTCGTTTTCCAAGGCCCATCATATCCTAAATAACAGGCCTTGCCAAAAAAGCAGCCCGGCTTGTTACAGTGTACAGCCTCACCAGGGCAATACGATCGATCGAACTTCGTGGCTTCATGCGCTCTCCAACCGGCAGATCGATCTATTGACTAGTCCGCCGCGCGTGCGCTCGCGGTCGGCTTCGGTTCTATCCACGGCGCTCGCCTCCTGATGCCTATGTTGTAATTGCCTTCGATTGATCTTTGATGCGGCGATGCCGACACGCCGTGATGCCACGCCGGGAGGCAATTTCCGCTAGCAGTTCAGCCGTTCAGGCACAGGCACAGGCACAGGCAATTTTCGCTAGCCGTTCTCTAATTTGTTCATTCAGATGTCGCGTGCCAGTAGATGTTAGATGCCTCGTGGTTTCAGGGCTGACAACTCATGCCTACAAGCCTCAGTGCGCTGGTAGTTAGTACAAATGCATGTTCTATTTTTTTGGTATGTAATTTTCTTGTGGACGCTGGTATGTGTATACTATATCCTACTAGAATTATATGTCTATATCTACATATCAATGTATTAACAGGAAGTCTAATCTATTTCCGGATTTGATGTGGTTCAAGTATATGGTGAAAAACACCAACTTCGATGGGCTTCACAATCTAATATTATTTCTCAAATGCAAAATATATATGTTATTATAAAGTTATATCGATATAAGATGATATTTCTATATGAAGAAGATACGATTGTTGATGCGTCGCCCCCTCCCCCCCCCCCACCCCCTATGGTCAAATCCTGGCTCTGTCCCTGGCCGTGCTATCCAGCCTTTTGACGCTTGGGGGCGAAACCGCGGATTTCACGTCTCCTGCCCTGAGCGGAGCACTGCACAAGATGCAATGGTCGCTGCAAGGACGGGAATACCCACTTTTTTTCATCGGCGAGAGAGCAACCGGAGACAGAAAAACAAATTACCCAATTGAAACTCTTAAGTGAAAGGTTTTGTTTCTAAAAAAATATAAGTCAACGGAGGGAGGAGCCCTGTTGAATTTAATTAAGAGGGAGTGAGTGTCAAATCCGGGCTGACTAGTACAACATCATCACATGCACTAGCCAGTAAGACCCCAGGCCTTTCTCACAAAGGTTTTGTTCCTGAAATCGATTGGGTTCGGCTCAAACGTTTGTTCATTTATCCATCTCATATGTGTTATGCAACTACGAGTCTGACTTGTAGAATATGCATAACAAGGAGATGTAAGAGCATCCCTTAGGGTGCTTCCACATGTCCTTCCGCTATGTTTTAGCCCATGGAGAAAAAATCAGGCCCCAACGGGCCATCCCAAATGAATATTTCTCTTCAAATCGGCCCTAAATTTGGGGCTGGTTTGGAGCAGCCCGGGTGTCCTTTCAAGTTCGTCCTGGACAAATGCGGCTCAACGATGCAGAACGATATGGTCGAGAAGGAGAGGGAAGCCCAGAATTCCGTGTACTTCTGCTTGCGCTTGGCGAACTCCTTACGGGACAACCGCATCTGCGTCTTCTCCCGGTGACTCTGGACCTCTGACTCCGCAGGCGCTGCCATCGTGGTTGCAGCCTCTGATTCAGCCTCCGCCATGACCGCTCAAGCTAGGGTTTGGAGAAGGGGGGGCGCTCGGAATAGATGGGCGCGTACATATCCTGTCGTCGGTAAGACGAACTAGTGCCGTGCTGCCGCCTGTCTTGCACGGGAAGGCTAATTGGACCGGCCCGTTACTGTTTGTCCATCATAAGTAAATTACTATAGGATTCCCTAAAAAAAGTAAATTACTATAGACCCTCATTTAGTAGGTAAATACTTCCTGTTCCAAAATATAAGATGCTTTAGCTTCCATGAAGCAAATGTATTTGGACGCTTATTAGTGTGTAGCTTCACTCCGAATCTAGTCACTAAAAGGCGTCTAAATACGTTAGTTTCACAAAAGCTAAAACATCTTATATTTTGGAACAGAGGAGTACTACACATCTGTGTTCCCTGGAGACAAATTGCCGGGCCTCTCCAACACCGTTTATCTCGCCTCCATCCAACAGTCTAGTTTTGCTTTAAAAAATCTACGTTAATCCTTAAAAAGAAAAATACTCCCTCTGACCCATATTACTCTTGTCTACTATAGATGTATCTGGACACATTTTAATGATAGATACATTCGTATTAGCAAAGAGTAATATGAGTCGGAGGGAGTATCTTCATTAAACCCGCATGCTTGCATCCCGTAATCCTGTTATTTATGCGAAACATCTCCCATGCTGCCTCCACGATTCTCCCTCTCCTCGTTGTTAAGGGTGCAGGTGGGAGCGGTGTACCCACGGAGCCCACTATCCAAGCACACACAATACGCCGTGAGCAAGCACCAAAATTAAAGGGGATAAGTGAGCTATCCCACTTCCCACATCATCCCACATATCTCCGTCCAAATTGCGATAGGGCATGAACATAAAGAGCTGCGGAGCGCTGTCGGCTATGTCCGCCATAACATTTGTTAAATTATAGTTACACATTTACGGACATACATGGACATTTGCAAGATAGTGGAAACCCACATAAGTTTGGTGGGCACCCGCGGAACACCAACTTAATATGTGCATGACTATGCGGGCATAAGTGGCATCCTTATTCGTTGTTATCTTCCCACCTCCACCACCTCTCCCCATTACCGTGACACATCCTCTCATCCAAGATGACTCCTCCGCATCCACCTAATTTTAGGCAAAAATCCCATGGGCTTGGAGGTGGGGTGCCAATAGAGGGGGAGGGAGGAGGGAGGGGGGGGAGACATTAGCAGGGAGAAGAATCCAGACGCCCTTGAGAAAGCAGAACCAACGGGGGGAGACCCGCTGCCGCCGCCGGCCGCACGGGCTTCGCCCGGCGACATCCTCTGGCGACGGTGAGCGGGGAGGAGGAGGCGGGGAGGGGTGGAGATAGACTAGGTTTAGTGACGCCGCCTGTGTCCCTCTTGTGAGAGCGACGTGGGGCCGAAGCGCCTGATGCTTTATGTCTATTGATAAGCATTTTGTTGATCGCATGACATGGATCTGTAAGTGGCTACTTGATGTGGTTGTTCGCATGAACACAAATTCCTCTTCTCTTCTACAGTAGTCAAAGATTTACCGTGTTTGCAACACATGTACATTCAACTAGTCGTACTAAATGGTGGTAGAGAATCATGTTTTCTCCACAAACTGATTTATCATGATAAAAAGTGCCAAAAATAATTATCAGAACATCTCTGTGTGGAATCTAGCTTTAAAGATCTCATCCTAAGAAACAGTATGTTGAAAACTTATTTTAATTTCATCGCTCAGCTTAGTAATTGTGTATTTTTTGAATATTAAACTAGGTTTGCATCACCCTCTATGGAGAAAAGTGGACAGGAGCTCCCTGGACACAAAAAAAAGCACGAGCGACCAACATTAGAACACACAGATTGAGTTGCATGCAGGTGTTGACAGATCTGTTCGACAACACTATCAAAAAGATCGCAGATAGACAGATGCTTCCTTCACCTTCATGGAAGATGAGCAGCTAGCTCCATCTGTTCGGGCTTCTTGGGGACGGAAAAGCCGAATACCCATATGTGACGAGGGGTATTCCATACGAATAAAATAAACCACCAGAGCGCGCAGTCCACAGACGCTCGAGCCATGGTGGGGTTCTTGCTTCGCAGGATGTAGGCGGCGAGCAAGAGCCCTACAATCATCCAGAACGATGCGGTCGAGAAGGCGAGGGAAGCCCAGAATTCAGTGTACTTCTGCTTGCGCTTGGCGAGGTCCTTTCGAGACAGCGGCACCTGCGTCTTCTCCCGGTGACTCTGGACCTCTTGTTCCGCGGGTGCCACCAGATCGGCTGCAGCCTCTGATTCCACCGCCGCCATGACCGCTCAAGTTAGGGTTTGGGAGGGGGCCGCTGGGAACAGATGGGGGGAGCTAAGAGCAGATTGCCGCCTACATATCTTGTCATCGGTCAAGGTCACGACTAGTTCCGCGCTGCCGCCTGCCTGCACACGGGAAAGCTAACTGGACCGGCCCGTTGTTTGTCCATCAGAAGTTTAATATTATTCCCTCCGATCCACAATACTAAATCAGCGACACTTATTATGGATACTAGTAGTGAGTAGGCGATAAATATAGTTCATCCCATTTAATGGTAAATATTATACACTTGAGACCGATGGAGACAAACCGTTCGATCTCTCCAACACCGCTCATCTCTTCTCCATCATAGTGGCAGCGGTAGCCCCATACGATGCTGAGAGGTTTATGGGAGCATCAGGTGTCGTGCTCCCAGATAAAACATACCCTTGCATTGTTGCGCAATGAGCACTTGCACCGCCACCTTATTAGGGCAAGACCAGCAGCCCCCCACGCTGCCAGTCACGTCTCTGCGGGACTAGCTGATACGTCCAAAACGTATCTACTTTCCCGAACACTTTTGCTATTGTTTCTCCTCTAATTTGTGTGTTTTGAATACAACTAACACGGACTGACGCTGTTTTCAGCAGAATTGCTCTGGTGTCTCGTTTTTGTGCAGAAATTCAACTTCCAGTAAAAATTCGGGAAAAATCACCAAAAATCATATTTCACCAGAAGACCCACGGAGCCAGAAGACCGGAGGGAGAAGTGGCTCGAGGGGCCGTCACACACAGGTGGCGCGGCCCAGCCCCTGGCCGCGCCACCCCTGTGTGAGGTGGCCCCAGGCCTCCTCTCGACCTCCCCTCTCGCGTACATATACCCCCTGACGAGTTATTATCAGAGAGACGACGTTTTTCCCAGATAGACTTCCGCTGCGCCGCCGCCATCAGAAACCGCGATTCGGAACCAGAAAACTCCGTTCTGGCACCCTGCCGGGACGGGGATTCGGAGGAGATCTTCATCACCATCACCACCGACGCTCCTCCATCGACCATCCATGACTCCCCCATCCATGTGTGAGTAATTCCCCCGCTGTAGGTGAGGGGATGGTAGGGATTGGATGAGATTATTCATGTAATTTGATATGAGATTGATAGGGCATAGTGCCTAGTATCTTTATTTAGTGCCTACGACATTGTTGCAACTTGTTGTGCTTAATGCTTGTCACTTTGGGCCCGAGTGCCATGATTTCAGATCTGAACGTGTTATTATTTCTATGATGATACTTGTTGTTTATGGTCTTACCTACAAGTTGTATACACATATTGTTGTCCGGAACCCGAGGCCCCAAAGTGACAGAAATTGGGATAACCGGAGGGGATGGCTATGATGTGAGGATCACATGTGTTCACCGAGTGCTAATGCTTTGCTCCGGTACTTTATTAAAAGGAGTACCTTAATTACCAGTAGTTTCCCTTGAGGCCCTGCTGCAACAGGCTGGTAGGACAAAAGATGTCGTGCAAGTTTCTCCTTGTGAGCACGTACGACTATATACGGAACACATGCCTATGATTGTTTGTACTAGGATGCTTTATCATTATTTATCTGCAATGCCCGTATCTCATTGATTTCATGAATTATCTTATCCATGCAACGCCCGTTATCCATCCCTATGCCTACAGTATTTGTTCCTACTGTTTACAACCGTTACTTTTACTGCTGCTATTTCACTACTGCTGTTACTGTTTTCCTACTGTCACTGCTATAAAACTGTTGCTACTGATAAACCGCTGCGAGTGAGACTGTTTCCAGGTGCAGGTGAATTGACAACTCATCTGTTAAGGCTTGCATATATTCTTTGGCTCCCCTTGTGTCGAATCAATAAATTTGGGTAATACTTCCCTCGAAGACTGTTGCGATCCCCTATACTTGTGGGTCATCAAGACTATTTTCTGGCGCCGTTGCCGGGGAGCATAGCTTTATCTGTGAGTTCACTTGGTATTCATATTGTTCGCTGCAATCCTTTCATCATGGGTAAACCTCGTGATGGAAAAGTTCCTATATTGCCATCCACTACAAGAAGAGGTACGACTCTCAACACCTCTGTTGCTCTTGATTCACCTTCTGTTATGAGTAAGTTGCTTACACCACCACACCCACACGCTACTGCTACTACTTCTGCTGAGATTGAAAGTGCCACTGATAATTTAGATGATGCTTCTACTGTGCTTGATGAGAGAGGTTCATTAGGTTCCTTTTTAGAAGCTACTATTGCTAGAGCTAAGTTGGGAAACACCATTGTTACACCTGTTAGTTCACCTGAGTCTAGGGAATGTCCTAGTGATGATTATGATGATGATGCTTATATTGAGCTTAATGATGATTTTATTGCAGAAGCACGTGCTGCTCGTGATGCAGGTAATATTAAAGAGCTTCTTGCTAAACGTTCTGTTAGATATAATTTGTCTCCTGATCCTAAGTTTGCTGCTTCTCCTATCAATATTAGAGACAAGGATTATGATTTCTCTTTGGATTTATCTTACATATCTATTGTTGAGAAAACTCCCTTTTGTGGTACTAAAGATGAGAGTGCTATGGAGCACATGAATGAGCTTTCTACTTTGAGTAATTTGTTTTCTGATGATATTAAGCTCCGCACTTACTTTGTTGCTAAGATTTTTCCTTTTTCATTGAAAGATGCTGCTAAAATTTGGTTTAATAGCTTGTCTCCTGGATCCCTTACTAGTCCTATTGCTTTGGCTAATGCTTTCTTTCAGAAATATTTTCCCGCTAGTGCTCAACATGCTGCTGTGCAGAAAATCTTTGATTTTGAACAGGGAAAAGGAGAGAAATTGCCTGAATCTTGGACAAGGTTTTGTTCTTTAATTAGAGCTTTACCTAAAGAACCATTGCCTAAGAATGAACTCCTTGATATATTTTATAATGGACTAACGGATGAATCTAAGTCATATTTGGATAGTTGTGCTGGTTGTGTTTTCAGGAAAAGAACTCCGGCTGAAGCAGAGGAGTTAATGGCTAAAATAAGCCGGAATCATGATGATTGGACTTTAGTTGAGCCGACACCAGCATCAACTCCTGCGCCATCTACAGAGCCTACACCAAAGAAGAGAGGGATGATTGAATTAAATGATGAAGTTATGAAGGAGGCTAAGAAAGTTCTTAAGGAGAAAGGTATTAAGGCCGAAGATGTGAAGAATTTACCTCCTATTGAAGAATTATGTAAGCCAATCCCTCGCTCATCTACTATTGAGGTACACTCTCTCCAACGCTTTGATGAAAGAGATATTCCTTACACTAAACCTCCTGATCAATGCTTAGATGAGTTTGATAATTTTATTGTTAAGCAAGAAAATTTTAATAGAATGGTGCATAATCATCTGTTGGAGAATTCTAGAGTTATTAACAAGATGCAGGATATTGTGGAGAGAACCGCCAATGATGTGAAGATACTTGCTAAACATTTTCAAATGATTCAAACACAAATTGATCAGCTTACTAAAGTGCAGCAAGATCTGCTAGTTAATGCTGCAAGAGAGAAGCAAGCATGTGAAATACGCACAAGAAGTGGTGCTGCTACTCAAGACCCATTATATCCTGAAGGACATCCTAAGAGGGTTGAGCAAGATTCTCAACGCACTTCAAGTGATGATATTCCTCCCAAGAAGAAGAAGAAGCATAAAACAACTGCAGAATCCTCTGATGCAGGTAAAGATCCTAACAGTGTTTCTATTTCTGATGCTGAAACAGAACCAGGAGATGCTCCAGATAAAGAAGAAGATAAAGAAGAAGATAAAGAAGAAGCTGAAGAAGAACCGGAAAAGAGTAATAAAAATGTAAAGTACACCAAAGAAGACTTCATTGCCAACAAGCATGGTAAAGAGAGGGAACCTTGGGTACAGAAGCCAATGCCTTTTCCTAGTAAGAAACACAAGTCCAAGGAAGAAGAACACTACAACAGGTTTTGTGAATGGATGAGACCTTTATTTTTGCAAATTCCTTTGACTGATGCTATTAGAATGCCACCTTATGCAAAGTATATGAAAGATATTGTCACTAACAAAAGGAAAATTCCTAGTGAGGAAATTTCCACACTACTTGCTAACTATTCTTTTGATGGTAAAGTTCCAGAGAAGCTTGGAGATCCAGGTATACCAACTATTCCGTGCTTCATTAAAAATAACTATGTTAGAACTGCTTTATGTGATTTAGGAGCTGGAGTTAGTGTCATGCCTTTCTCCCTCTATAAGAGACTTGATTTAGAAAAATTGGTTTCAACTGATATATCTTTGCAGATGGCTGATAAGTCTACTACTATTCCTATTGGTATATGTGAGAATGTTCCTGTTCAAGTTGCTAACAGTTGTTTAATATTAACTGATTTTGTTGTGTTAGAAATGCCTGAAGATGATAACATGTCTATTATTCTTGGGAGACCTTTTCTAAACACTGCAGGTGCTGTTATTAATTGCAATCAAGGAAAAGTCACTTTTAATGTTAATGACAAAGAATACACTGTTTATTTTCCCAAGAAGATTGATAGGAGGAATGCTCTAAATTCAATCAAGCATGTTGAGACCATCAAAGTTGGTCAAATTATTTGTTCAGAGCGAAAGCCCAAGGAAGAATGTCAAATTGTTATGGTTGGGACTATACCTATCAAAGATGAGGTAACATAAGCATTAAGTGATATGCAAAGTTTTGCCTCATATAAAGTTAGTTTGGTAACAAGACTTGATCAACCTTGTTAACAAAGTGAATTTATATGAAAGAAACTTCGTTTTCACCGCATCCACTCCACCTCACTTGTATTTACTTTCATCAAATTTTATTCTTTCAGTTTAGTTGTATGATTAAGAGTATCTCAGAGCTGCTGCATGCTTAGTTTTGATTTGCTTGAAATCTTTTCATCCTCGTTTTCCTGAGTTTTAGCGATATGCCAATTTCTGAAAAATCCTCGAAAATAAAGTTTCTCGAAAAATTCCAGAAAATTCTTTATAAATTTTTATGTCAAAAATGGGGTAGAGAGACACCTGGGTGGCACCAGGTGGGGCAGCCACGCCACCTCACACACAGGTGGCGCGGCCCAGCCCTGGCCGCGCCACCCATGTGTGAGGGGGCCCCACCAGGCCACTCCCTCATCTCTTCTTCCCCTGCTCTTTCTCTCTCCCGAAAAACACCGACCCATTTGCTCAAGCTCGAGTTCTTGCTGTTCTACACCCAGATTTCCGATCTCCTTGTTCAGCCCAACATTTTTGCTGAAACTTGGATCAATTGCTCTTCGGTATGTGACTCCTCCGCTTGTCCAAGTAGATTTTCTTTTGGTAAAGTATTTCTTGAGTATTTTAGCATTGTAGGTGACAGTATAAATGAGTATGCATGCTTGTTCTATTGTTTAGAAAGATTATGTTGATGCATGATAGCTCTCTACTGACTCACTATAGTAGTTTCCTACATTTTCTTATCTTTAAATCACTTTTTATGAGTTTGTTGAAAAATTTCAGAGAAGAGGATGGCCAACTTCACATATGGAGAAGTGTTTGAAAGTGATGCACCAAGGGCATCAAGGCCTTCAAGATCCGCTGCCCGATATAGGGTATCCTATAATGAGGATATCATGTCACCAAATCCTGAAGGGGACGATGGAGATGCACATCCATCCTCCTTCCCTTGCTTTAACTTTTTGAGTAATGCAGGGATTCTTGATGATTTCTTGCTCCTTATTAACAGGGTTGGGTTGACAGATTATGTGGCGGATGAAAGAAACCAATATGCTTTGCTTACAAAGACTTTCGTTGAAAGTTTTAAATTTATTAACTCTCAGTACAATCCGTCTGTTGCATTTAAGATTTATGATCAGCCTATCACCATGCCTTTGGAAAGGTTCTGCTCTATTCTAGGTATTCCCATGTTTGGAACGTCCAGGAAGATACAAAATCACCCTGCTGATTTGTTGGAGCTTTACCGAGGGGTGACCAATGACGATGACCGCAACGCGCAGCGTGGCAAGATAAGAAATATTCAACTCCCAGCTATTAGATATTTTACTTACTATCTTGCAACTAGTGTACTTGGTAGAGAAAACACTAGCAATATCTCCAACTATCATTTAGCTTTTCTAGCCACGGCTCTTGATGTTGGTAGGGAGTATAACCTTGGTGCCGTTATTGCTCGTCGCCTAGCTGCTAGGGGACCTATTTATGGAGGTATTATTGCTGCACGCATTGTTGCTGAGCTAGGACTTTCTATTGCTCCTAATGATGTATTGTTGGCTCCGCAGAGGCTTGATCTCGCTGCTATGAAGTTCCATCACTTTGTTACTGCTAACTCTTGTGTAGGGAAATTAGTTTACAGGATGTTATTCATTGATGGAGAGGAAAGGGAAATTCCCTTTCCTCAGCCTAACTTGTTCAGCATTCATAAGAAGCCATGGTCGCGCACGAAGGTGGAGTTGGACGATCAGCTTAGGCTGCTTGGTTTCAATGTCCAACACGGCGTGGTGGCTCAGGAAGAAGAAGAGGAGCCGGCCTATCACATCACCATGTACCACTCCGGGGGATCCTCAAACTCACATCAGGACGACGGTGCTTCTTCGTCACACTACGGAGGCGCCACTTCATGGCCGAGTTGGGATTGATCTCCACTTAGGCCAAAAACCTAAGCTTGGGGGGAGGTACGCCGACGATTCACTCATCTACATATCATATTTAGTCGGTCCTTTGTATATTCATGTTTCGCTTTCTTTACTGTTCTTGTTCTAGTTTTCATTGCTTCCAAAACACAAAAAGACCAAAAATATTTCTGTTGTTTCTCTCTATTTGGTTCTTTAGTTTTCTACCTTTGGTTTGATTTACTTGCTATTTTCGGTTTGCTACTTGAAAAATCCAAAAATATTTTGCTTTGTTTGCTATTTCCTTCCGCTTTTGCCTTCAAAAATCGAAAACTCCAAAAATATTTGTTGTTCTTCTTTGGTTTTGTAAAGTTTGTTGCAGAGTTCAGTCTCCCGTTACTCCATTGGAGCTTGGTATTCACTTTATATTATTCAAGCCACACAAGTAAAGAGCAATAATGACGACATATGACAATCCGAGATATGGTAAGAGGCTGGTATGAACTCTATTTGTTTTCATTTTTGTACATATACTCATCTATGTGGACATGCTTAGTCGGTTCATGTAAGATATATGTCATCTAATGGATGCTTTGTAGTTCTTGCTTTCATATGATTAGTTTCAATCTACTATTAGCCTGTAGCATGTCATGTAGACGCTTGCATGCATTGTTTTATTCATAGTATGGTATGATATTGTGGTATCCACCTCCGAAAGCTCCATTTGAATCGACTTGGCACATGCTCATGCATGCATATGACTGAACAAAAAGCCACTTAAGCCTCGATGATCTAATTTGCCTCAGAGTTCTTGTATCATTTTTATGCCTATATTAATTTTGTTTTGTCGCAAGCATGATTATGATAGTTATTGCTCTCTCGATTGTCGCTTCCCAGTCTTTTGCTAGCCTTCACTTGTACTGAGTATGAGCTCTACTCGTGCATCCAATTACCAAAACCAAGTCCTCCAAAGAGTCCACTATAAATTCCTATGCATGGTATTTGTAAGCCATTCCAAGTAAATTTTCATGTGCTACCTTTCAAAACTTTCAACTACTTCTCATTTTGTGCCACTGTTTTTAGCTCATGGGGACGTAGTGGTCGGAATTGCTATCTTCCATATTAAATTGAGTACCCTTCGACTAGGCAGCTTCATCTGCTCGTCATTAATTTTGCAAGGGAGCTGGTCAGACCATTATAATTTTAATTCTAAAAGAAAGAAAAAAAGGGGCACTCCTCCAATGGAATGTGAAAGTTGGTCGGCACCCGATGGAATCGGTTAGCCATGGTTTGAGAAAGGAAAAAGGTGGGGAGGAGTGCCAAAGCTTTATAAAAATAGCACCAATGTGCCAAATTTCAAAGAACTCGGAACCGCTCTCACTTGTTTATTATGGAAGATAGTAAGTCCCCATTGCTAGTCGTTGACATAGAACAACCACCTCTCAAAAGAAACTTTTATCTCTGTTTTACAAATGAAAAGCTCTAGCACATGTTAAATCACTGCTTCCCTCTGCGAAGGGCCATTCGTTTACTTTTATGTTGTGTCACCATCTTCTAACTTTTAAGCACTTCTTGAGAGCATAGCTGTTATTCTTAGTGTAATGTGCTTGTCCCAGAACACGGTTAATTGTGGTATAACTATGATGCTTGTATCTTTGATATTTCTACTTCTAGTCTTCCCTTGGACTTCAGAGGTGCCTCAGCATTTATGTTTTGCTCTACAAATAAAGGCAAGTGGGATACCATTTTCTCATATCATTTATGCATATTACAATCTTGTAGCTTCTCATGTACATGTTACTTGTTATTAGTGCATTGGCACTCTTTCATAGCTTGCTTGACTATGAGGTGACATTAGTTGCATATTTCTTATTATGAATTGCCTGAGTACTTGATCACCTAGTTAGTATATATACATCATATGAGCAAATGTGTTCGTGAAAGTTTCTTTTATCGCTCTCAGTTGTTAACTGAATTGCTTGAGGACAAGCAAATAGCTAAGCTTGGGGGGAGTTGATACGTCCAAAACGTATCTACTTTCCCGAACACTTTTGCTATTGTTTCTCCTCTAATTTGTGTGTTTTGAATACAACTAACACGGACTGACGCTGTTTTCAGCAGAATTGCTCTGGTGTCTCGTTTTTGTGCAGAAATTCAACTTCCAGTAAAAATTCGGGAAAAATCACCAAAAATCATATTTCACCAGAAGACCCACGGAGCCAGAAGACCGGAGGGAGAAGTGGCTCGAGGGGCCGTCACACACAGGTGGCGCGGCCCAGCCCCTGGCCGCGCCACCCCTGTGTGAGGTGGCCCCAGGCCTCCTCTCGACCTCCCCTCTCGCGTACATATACCCCCTGACGAGTTATTATCAGAGAGACGGCGTTTTTCCCAGATAGACTTCTGCTGCGCCGCCGCCATCAGAAACCGCGATTCGGAACCAGAAAACTCCGTTCTGGCACCCTGCCGGGACGGGGATTCGGAGGAGATCTTCATCACCATCACCACCGACGCTCCTCCATCGACCATCCATGACTCCCCCATCCATGTGTGAGTAATTCCCCCGCTGTAGGTGAGGGGATGGTAGGGATTGGATGAGATTATTCATGTAATTTGATATGAGATTGATAGGGCATAGTGCCTAGTATCTTTATTTAGTGCCTACGACATTGTTGCAACTTGTTGTGCTTAATGCTTGTCACTTTGGGCCCGAGTGCCATGATTTCAGATCTGAACGTGTTATTATTTCTATGATGATACTTGTTGTTTATGGTCTTACCTACAAGTTGTATACACATATTGTTGTCCGGAACCCGAGGCCCCAAAGTGACAGAAATTGGGATAACCGGAGGGGATGGCTATGATGTGAGGATCACATGTGTTCACCGAGTGCTAATGCTTTGCTCCGGTACTTTATTAAAAGGAGTACCTTAATTACCAGTAGTTTCCCTTGAGGCCCTGCTGCAACAGGCTGGTAGGACAAAAGATGTCGTGCAAGTTTCTCCTTGTGAGCACGTACGACTATATACGGAACACATGCCTATGATTGTTTGTACTAGGATGCTTTATCATTATTTATCTGCAATGCCCGTATCTCATTGATTTCATGAATTATCTTATCCATGCAACGCCCGTTATCCATCCCTATGCCTACAGTATTTGTTCCTACTGTTTACAACCGTTACTTTTACTGCTGCTATTTCACTACTGCTGTTACTGTTTTCCTACTGTCACTGCTATAAAACTGTTGCTACTGATAAACCGCTGCGAGTGAGACTGTTTCCAGGTGCAGGTGAATTGACAACTCATCTGTTAAGGCTTGCATATATTCTTTGGCTCCCCTTGTGTCGAATCAATAAATTTGGGTAATACTTCCCTCGAAGACTGTTGCGATCCCCTATACTTGTGGGTCATCACTAGCCACCCCAATGTGCCCCATCGGATTGAAGCCAATTGCCGTTAGAGTGGCATAGAAGAAGAAGACCAACGCGACAGACTCAGAGCCCGCAGCCACGATACGCCGCGCATATCGACCATGCCATAGAGGCGACCATCGCTTGCACCATAGCCCCAGTAGCCCCCACGTATAGGACCCATATCGAGCCCTGAGACCTAGATTAGACACCGTGCTTGAGGTATCCGGAGCGTAACGGTCGCACAACGGTACGCCATAACCTCCATCTCACCATAGATCCTCTGGCCCTGGTCGCAAGCCAACACCCACACCGCTCGTACAACATTGTTGCAGGTGCTGCCCTACCCTTCGTCATTGATAGTTAAGTTGCGGCCACCGCCGCCGGGCGCAGGAGTGCTAAAACAGAAGGGTGGATCGGGCGTGGTCCACCAGGAGCCTCTGGAGTCATTCGGGCCTACCAATGTGTGTGGTCCATCGAGATAAGTGGGATTGTGTTGCGATGATGTATAGTTATAGGGAATTTCAGTGGTGGTATGTTCTGTGGCCTACTTTGGAGGAAACCACAAAGATTTCGTGGGAGGTGCAACTATTAGAAGATCCCTTGTCAAGATGGTGACTGAAAGAAATATTTGTGTCCAAGTTGAAAATCCGTGATCCAATTTTTAATGGTTGATCTAGACATACTTGTGTCCTTACTTTGTTGAAGGTTTTATCTTCATGTCAAAATGTCCTGATCTTGATTGGCTGGTGACGAAGGAATGACAAACGAGCACCCGATATTTGCCTACCTGGGTTTCGGTCCGGGAAAGGTCTCCCTCAGAAGGTTCTTGAGGCCCATCAAGGCAGCGGTCTAGCGTGGCCCAGGAGCTAAACTTGGGGTGCAAGCAAGGGCCTGAAGAATCAGAACTTGATTAGGCTTCGTTTGTTGGAGTATTGATCCGATTTGTATCAGGTTTGAGGGACTGACCCGAGACCCAGCCTTCGCATATAAAAGGCTGGGAGGGAGACCTCAAAACCCTAGACACCTTTCCACCCACCTCACGCCGGAGCGCTCGACGACTTAGAGCTCTCTGTTAAGGCTAGATCCAATCTATGCCGCCATTGTATCGCCATCATCGCCACACCGTCGTCAATACAAAGTCAGACAAGCAGGACGTAGGCCTTTTACCTTTCGAGGGGGGTGAACCTGGGTAAATCCTGTGTTCTTTCGCTTTCGTCTGATCGCCGTCGAGTTCGCCAGGTCCCCAATACGCTTCCTCGATCGAAAGCCCTTCGACATGGGCATTGCCGGGGATAAACCTCGTCAATTGGCGCCGATCGTGGGGACGACGGGATCTGGATCTACGGATTCGCCGGCTCCATCACCAACCACCGCCAAGATCGGCATCGACACCACCGTCGGCATCGCTGCGCCGACCAACGTCGACACCACCACCAAGATCGGCATCGACACCACCGTCGGCATCGCTGCGCCGACCAACGTCGACACCACCACCAAGATCGGCATCGACACCACCGTCGGCATCGCTGCGCCGACCAACGTCGACACCACCGCCAAGATCGACACCGACACCATCGTCGGCATCACTGCGCCGGATGTCATCAATGCCAACCCGACGGAATCAGGCGTCGATGCCGCTGATTCGATCGCCATCAACAATGTTTCGCCAAGTGCTGCGAAGCCCACTTCAGCGGCGAGCGTCATCGACCCCGTCTCAAGCACGGCAGGAGTAGCACCCGAAGGCTATGACATGGCTTTCGGACTGTTCAACTTCCACGTGGACAGCAATGGGGCGATGGAACTGCTCTCCATCGGCGAATCGGCTCCGCTCGTGGCCGAAGCGACGACACCACCAGCCATCGGGGGCAAACCCTCGGCAAGCGCGCTACTAGCGCCATCGGAGGAGGAACCGAGGCTGAAAATTTCGACCCCATCAGTAGGGTCGAACGATTTCAAAGATCCACCCCCATCCCTGACCACCGCATACTGCGTCGACTGCGACGCATACCACTACGTGGGCGCCGGAGATTTCTCATTCCATGAGATCGCCAGCTGTGAAGATCCGCGGGGAGGCACAACAGCTATCTACCCAACGATATCTGAGTGCGATCGGGCTCTCAACGCCCTCACGCTTCGCACCGCACCATATGACCCTGACTACGTCGAAGGGTTATACTCAGACTACACGTGCTCCGATGACGACGACGACGTCTACCCCGAAGCTAAGGGGAAAATCGGCAATTCAGCAAGCTCCGCCTCACACTGTGAATCTGCCGCATCTAGCGATGGCTATGTGGCCGATTACGATTCTGACCTCATGGTCGAAGTCGGGCCCTACATCGAAAGCGACGACGTCTACCCTCCAGCGCTGGGCGAAATCAGCGATGATTCGACCCCATGGACCGGAGGCCACTGCATGATGGCATCGCACGGCGACGGAAACGAAAATAGAGACAACGACGGCCGAAACCGGGCAGACAGCGGCCGCCAGGTGGTCACGCATGACCAGATCCGGTTCGCAAGAAGGGTATACGCGGGCGAGGTAAACTTCGGTCCCAACCCAAGCCCAAGCGATCTGGCTGCACTCTGTTTCGTCGTCCAGGAGCAGAAGGACCAGATCAGTGCTGACAGGTGAGTACTGGAACGGCGAAGAGAGGAGGCTGATGCGTCCAGCAGAAGACGAGCCAAAAGATCGTCCCATTACTCATCCAGCGTCCAGCACAGATCAATATCACGCACCCAGCCAGGGCCTGATATGCACAACATCACCCGAAATCTGGAGGCGGAGTTCAATGAGGCTGAATTGATGCCCAAGATGAAGGAGGCTGCGATCATGGCCGCGGCGGCATACATTGCCGCAAACGCATCCAACGGTGACGAACATATGCGACACCTGAGGAATCTGGCACTCGAAGGAGTAAGGGTGCTCCAAGGCACACCCGATTCGGGACATGACGCGACAGCAAGGAGGACCGCCCCACCGACGGAGCAAGCCAGGCACCCAGCACCGGTGCCACCCGTAGTGCCTCGGACGCAAGCAGTCGAACCTCTCAACGGAGAGCTTCGGCATGGTCTGGCCCAGAACAGGGTCGACCAAGAGCGAGCGCGGCGCGAAGCACGCCGCTTCGAAGGAGATCGCGAGGCAGAGACATTCGGCGGCACCAGCGACGGACTGTGTGGGGCAGATTGCTTTAGCTTGTTGATCCGCTCCGCACCGTTGCCGAAGGGAATCAAGCTAAGCGATGGCATAGTCAAGTTCAACGGGCAGCAGGATCCCCGAATTTGGCTCGATGATTTCATAACCGCTGTCAAGATCAGCGACAGATCTAGAGACAACGCCCTCCAGTTACTGTCGCTGCATCTAAAGGATAACGCAAGGGCATGGCTGAATAATCTCGCTCCAGATAGCATCCGCTCCTGGGAAGAATTTCGGCAAGCGTTCATCGCCAACTTCCGGGGCACTTCGCGACGACCTACGTCGTTCGAGGAGCTACGCCTATGCGTGCAGAGAACTAGAGAAAACCTGAGATCATACATCTCACGATGGATCAGCCTCCGGAACACAACAGAGAACATCTCGCCCGAAAGGGCCATCGACGCATTTCGCGACGGCCTCTTCCGATGCGATTTCAAGGAGGAGCTCGGACGCTGCAAGCCAAGGACCGTCGACCACCTCATGAGCTTGGCGAATGAGTGGGCCGATGGCGAAGACTCCATCGCGGCTCCCAGAAGTCGCCGTCGGTCAGCAGAACGCGATGTCGACACGAAAGACCAGTTCCACTCCGGGTCCCGAAAGAAGGGTCGTCGGAATCGCTACGACAACACGGAGAACACGGACATGGTAGCAGCAGGCTACATACATGAAGATCGTGAGGACAATCGCGACTTACCGCGGCAAGGAAACAATTACCACGGTAGCAGCAGCAGAAGTGTCTCGAAGCCAAGCAAAGAATGGCGCCGACGGCAGCCACAGATGTCGGCAGAAGAGATGCTTGATAGCGGATGCCCAAGGCATACGTACGTCGACAAGGACGGAGTACGAAGACCTGCACACCTCCTCATCGAGTGTAGAAAATTCCTACATCTCAACCGAGCACTTCAGGAGAGGATGGGCGTTGAGCAACCAGTGGCAGGGGCGATAGCCTACAACGCTCCACCGCCACCGCCGAATCCACCAGCAAACGTCGTACAGCAGGGCCACTAGGCCGCCACGATCCAGCAAGTCAAACAGCGACAGCCGGCCAACGAGAAAGAAGAGTTCCCGCCGCCAAGAGGTTTCGTGCCCATGATTCAGAGGGGTCGCCCGACGAATAAGGTTCAGCGAAAGCGCGCACGAGAAGTGTTTCACGCCGAACACGCGCCACCTGCCACTCCCGAATACCTGAATTGGTCCGAACATCCGATCGGTTTTGACCGGTCAGACCATCCACCGAAGATCCCACGCCCAGGACACCATGCTTTGGTTCTCGAGGCGCAAATAGGGGGTTTCACCTCGAAAAAGGTGTTCATGGACGGAGGCAGTAGCTTGAACCTCATCTACGCAGACACGCTGCGAAAGATCAAGATCCCGCTAAACAATCTACTGCCAACAGAAACTTCCTTCCATGGAATCGTCCCAGGAAAGCCGACGTACCCATTGGGGGCGATACATCTCGACGTCATCTTCGGCACTCCGGCAAACTTCAGAAAGGAGAAGATCGAATTCGAGGTCGTGGACTGGCCCTCGCAGTACCACGCTATCCTCGGGCGGCCAGCGTTCGCCCGATTCATGGCAGTTCCGCATTATGCTTACCTCAAGCTGCGGATGCCCGCAAACAGAGGACCACTAACGATCAGCGGCAGCTTTGCCCGATCCGAAAACTGCGACAAGGACTTCAACACTATGTCCCAATCCTTCGGTGTGCACGAGGAGTTGCACCATATTCGGGAGGCCACGGTGATGGACATCGATCCATCGGCGCAGCAGAACGCCCCAGAACTGTCGTTCGATGCCACCAAGGACACCCGAGAGCACCAGATCCACCCGACGGACCCAACCAAGATGGCGTGGGTGTCGAACTCACTCTCCCCTGCATAGGAAAGCGCGCTCATCGAGTTCCTCCGTGAGCACTGGAGGATGTTCGCTTGGTGTCCAGCAGATATGCCAGGCATCCCCAGGGAACTCGCCGAGCACGAGCTCAAGATCTTTCCCAACACGAAGCCGGTGAAGTAGTCTATGCGCCGATATAATCCAGAGAAGGCCAAGTCGATGGGCGAAGAAATCAACCGCCTCCTCGAAGCCAAGTTCATCAGGGAGATCACGGAAGCTACGTGGCTCTCGCCACCAGTTATGGTGGAAAAGAAGGACACCAAGGTCTACAGGATGTGCATCGACTTCACAGCCTTAAATAAGCACTGCCCGAAAGACTACTTCCCCCTGCCTTGAATCGACCAGATCATCGATTCTACAGCAGGATGCGAGCGCCTTTCTTTCCTTGACGCCTACTCCGGGTACAACCAGATACGACTGAAAGCTGAAGACGAGGACAAGACGGCATTCATCACCCCGCACGGGGTATACTGCTACATGACGATGCCATTCGGGCTCAAGAACGCCGGAGCCACCTATCAACGGTGCATGCAGGCGTGTCTAAAGGAGCAAATTGGCCGCAACATAGAGGTCTACGTAAACGACATTGTCATCAAGACCGCGAAGGCAGATAGCCTGCTGGATGACCTTCGAGAGACCTTCGCCAACCTCGATAGGTACAGCATCAAGCTCAACCTGAAGAAATGCTCTTTCGGAGTACCCACTGGCCAACTACTGGGCTACCTGATCTCCGAGCGAGGAATCGAGGGCAACCCAGAGAAGATACATGCCATCATCAACATGCAGCCTCCAAGAACGGTTCGACATGTCCAGCAGTTGACAGGCCGACTTGCAGCACTTAGCCGCTTTATCAGCAAGCTCGGCGAAAAAGCACTCCCCTTTTATCGGCTGCTCCGGAAAACAGACAATTTCACGTGGACCGAAGAAGCACAATCCGCATTCGACGACCTCAAGCGTCGTCTTTCGACTTCCCCAGTTCTCGTCACACCCCGAGAAAAAGAGCCGATGTTGCTATACATTGCGGCTACAAATCAAGTTGTCAGCTCAGTACTCGTGGTCGAACGCGCCGAGGAAGGCAAGGAACACGGAGTACAGAGGCCTGTATACTACCTGAGCGAAGTTTTATCTCCGACCAAGCAAAGGTACCCCCACTATCAGAAGCTGGCATACGCTATCTATATGACGGGGAAGAAGTTGCCGCACTACTTCGAATGCCACTCCATCACAGTGGTGGCTTCGAATCCAGTTTCTAGCATCCTCAACAACCCAGACGCCACAGGGCGTGTATCGCTATGGGGAATCACGTTGGGACCGTGGGAGATCTCGTACCAGCGACAGTCTGCAATCAAGTCACAAGTCCTACCGGACTTCATAGCTGAGTGGACAGAAGCCCAGATGCCCGAACTCCCAGACCTGTCGAACAGCTGGACGATATTCGTCGACGGGTCCAAGAGGGTTTTGGGGGCAGGAGCAGGAGTGGTCTTGGTGTCGCCACAAGGGGACAGGATGCGCTACGTCCTTCGCATGCGCTTCTCGAATCCCTCTAACAACGAGGCAGAGTACGAAGCCGTCCTCCATGGCATGCGCATGGCGAAGGCATGCGGGGCCACCCGCATCAAGATTCATGGAGACTCGAACCTCATCGCCCAGCAAGTCATGAAGGAATGCGACGCTACCTACGCAAACATGATTGCATATCGCGCCATGTACGATAAGATCAAAGGCGAATTCGAGGGCTGCGAAGTAACACACATCGGCAGGGAAAGCAACGAGGAGGCAGACAACCTGGCCAATATCGGCTCCAGGTGCCTCCCAATACCGCTCGGGGTCTTCTTCGAAGAAATATTCGACCGCTCCGTCAAGATCAAGCCAGCAATTGACCCGGCATTAGCAACACGTCCGGGGGATCAGTCGGCCAGCACTGCTCCAGCGGCAGGAACGGAGGACCTTCCGAAAGACGCAGCTACAGTCATGCTCGTCGAAGCCACATGGACGAAACCATACTTGGCGTACCTGATGCGGGGCGAGCTCCCAGAGGATCCCATCCATCGACGACAAGTCATGCGGCGCTCCAAGGCCTTCACGATAATCAACGGGGAGCTCTACAAGCGCAGTACCACAGGGGTACTCCAACGGTGCATAGCGCAGGAAGATGGGATCGCTCTCCTTCGAGAAATCCATGAAGGAACCTGTGGGCACCACGCCTGCAGCCGAACCCTCGTGGCCAAGGCCTTTCGGTCCAGTTTTTACTGGCTATCTGCCCTTTACGATGCCAGAAACATCGTCCAGCACTGCGAAGCATGCCAGTTATTCGCCACCAAGCCGCACGCGCCGGCATCCGAACTGCACACCATCCCTGTGGCCTGGCCCTTCGCACAATGGGGGCTCGATCAAGTGGGGCCTCTCCCCAAATCATCTCGAGGAGGTCATACTTACCTGCTAGTCGCAGTAGACAAGTTCTCCAAGTGGATAGAGGCTGTCCCAGTCACCAACCAAGAGGCGACCACGGCGGTCAAGTTCTTCGAGTCTATCGTCTACCGGTACGGCGTCCCGAACAGCATTATCACCGACAATAGCACCAACTTCACTTCGGGCGAGTTCCAGGACTTCGCCAAAAACCTCGGCATTAAGCTCAAGTACGCTTCGGCGGCCCACCCCAAGTCTAATGGCCAGGTCGAAAAGGCTAATGGACTCGTATGCGGATGCTTAAAGAAGCGACTACTTCGACCCCTTAAACGCGCAGCAGGCGCCTGGGTCGAGGAATTGCCTTCGGTCCTATGGAGCCTGCGAACGACGCCCAATTCCTCGACGGGCTACACACCTTTCTTCCTGCTCTTCGGGGCAGAAGCAGTGTTACCCACGGATATACGCTATAGTGCGCCCCGCGTAGTTGCCTACGTCGAGGAAGATGCAGACAAAGCATTGGCAGACGCCCAAGATCTACTGGACGAAGCTCGAGATGTCACCCTTGTTCGATCGGCGGTATATCAGCAGAGCCTCCGCAACTACCACAGCAGACGGGTACGCGGACGCTCATTCGAGCCAGGCAACCTCGTGCTCCGCCTCAAGCAGACAAGCACGTCGAAGCTAGAACCGCCATGGGAAGGGCCATACCTCATCCACGAGGTCATCCCAGGAGGAGCATATCGCCTACGCAACCCAAAAACGGGAAAATACGTAGAAAACCCATGGAACGCCGCGCAGCTGCGCCGCTTCTATCCCTAGCCAGCAAAGCTGTCTCCTCTACCCCTTATACTATGTAATCAAACGCCGACAGCAGTCCGCGCTCGACAACTGTGCATTTGGCACCAAGCAATAAAATTCAAGTTCCTCACTTCATGAATTAACATCTTTGCATAATCATGCTCGGGGGCTTCGCCCTTCGACCTACGCCCGGGGGCTTCGCCTGTCGACCCATGCTCGGGAGCTTCGCCCTTCGACCTACGCTCGGGGGTTTCGCCTTTCGACTCACGCTCGGGGGCTTCGCCCTTCGACTCACGCTCGGGGGCCTCGCCCTTCGACCTACGCTCGGGGGCTTCGCCCTTCGACCTACGCTCGGGGGCTTCGCCCTTCGACCTACGCTCGGGGGCTTCGCCCTTCGACCTACGCTCGGGGGCTTCGCCTTTCGACTCACGGTCAGGGGCCTCGCCCTTCGACCTACGCTCGGGGGCTTCGCCCTTCGACTCACGCTCGGGGGCCTCGCCCTTCGACCTACGCTCGTGGGCTTTGCCCTTCGACCTACGCTCGGGGGCTTCGTCCTTCGACCTACGCTCGGGGGCTTCGCCTTTCGACCCATGCTCGGGGCTTCGCCTTTCGACTCACGCTCGGGGGCCTCGCCCTTCGACCTACGCTCGGGGGCTTCGCCCTTCGACCTACGCTCGGGGGCTTCGCCTTTCAACTCACGCTCGGGGGCTTCGCCCTTCGAATCACGCTCGGGGGCCTCGCCCTTCGACCTACACTTAGGGGATTCGCCTTTCGACTCACGCTCGTGGGCTTCGCCCTTCGACCTACACTCGGGGGCTTCGTCCTTCGACCTACGCTCGGGGGCTTCGCCTTTCGACCCATGCTCGGGGCTTCGCCTTTCGACTCACGCTCGGGGGCCTCACCCTTCGACCTACGCTCGGGGGCTTCGCCTCTCGACCTACGCTCGGGGGCTTCCTCTTTCGACCTACGCTCGGGGGCTTCGCTTTTCGACCTATGTTCGGGAACTTTGCTCGTTTCGCCCCAGACAAACAAGATATACATGTACAGTGTACACAACATGGAGTTACAGACGCAGCCACAGAGCTATTTCGTGGCGCCCTAGTTCGCTCTCTGACGATCACTTTCGGTGATAATCTGTCGAGCAATACAGTCGGCTGTACCTCTGCAAGCAGCATAGTGGGGCTCCATATTAAAGCGACCACTGGGACTCGGAGGAGGTGTCTTCAGAAGTTCCAGGTCGATCTCAGGATAATGAGCATGCACGAATGCAAGGGCGACCACAGCCCCGGAACGCAAATGCTCCCGAACGAAGGAGTACACAGCGCTCCCGTTCTCAAACCGTTCAAGCAGCGTCGGCAGACCTTCGGGTTGTTTGTTCAAAGGAAACATCACCTCGTATACCAAGGCAAGTGCACCTCGGCTTGTCTCAGCCAATGCTCCGGCTTGGGCAATCCTGTCTTGAAGAAGTGTCAGCTTCATCGCCTTCGACCGGTTCGCCCAAAAATTGTCAGCAATCGAATTGGCATATGTTTGGGTAGCGATAAGATGTGCATTCACACGTCGGGCTTCAGCCGCACTATCGAGACACACATCTGCAGAAAAAAGATGAAGATTAAATTCCCCAAAATTGAGCAGCGAAGCAGAGGACGCCGAAAACTCACATTTTAGAGCCTTCCCCAAGTTCTCGATTTCGTCCAGCAGAAACTTCTCAGCGTCAGCAGCCAGTGATGCCTTCGATAGGGCAACATCGACCTTGGCAGTAACTACCTTCAGCTGACACTGGGTGCTCTGGAGTTGGTCGCGCAGGGAACGTATCAGAGTTAATTCGCTTGAAGAAGGCGCCCTCCGCTCGACGGCACTGGAGGTACTACCGACAGTTTCATATTCAACAGGCCAGGCGCCAGTGGCCGCAGACGGCTCCTGCATAAGAGGCCTAGCATCACATACAAGCATCGACAGCCAAATATCAAATAGATCAACATAACATAAGACCAAGTTTTACAGCAGAAAGGAGTCCTAGTCGGGGTCACAGCCCTCGGCATGGAACCACAAAAGCTAATTACAGATGCGTGCTAAGCATTATCGGCACTACGCCGAGCTACCAGGGGCTTTGCTAGATTGGGCGCCGGAGCGAGTCACCGTCAAGGCTTCGAGGATTCCAGCCATGGTATCGCCGAGCGAGTCAGGAATGGAGGTGTCCCGAACACGGACGAGCGTAGACCGCACCTTCACCAGGAAACTGCACAACTCCCGACTCAGGCGCTCGGCGGCACCAACACTGGACTCCAGCCCGGCAGGCTCCTTCATGGCCCTAGCATCTAACTCGGCAGCACCTGCAAAGCACCGCAAGGTCTTCAGTTAAGAAAAGTGATTCATCAACGACACAAAACCTGATAAAGAAGTGCCAAAAGTTTACTGCGCAAGGTGTCGAGCGAGCTTTGCAGGCGCTGATGCAGATCTCCCTCCCGTGATTCGGCATCCTGGCGATCTTTCTTCGCACGCTCTTGAGCTTCGGACGATTCGGCCTTCAATCGGGCGATTTCGTCGTTCAGCTCAGTGACTTTAGCCTTCAGACCCGAATTCTCAGTGGCAAGGTTGTCCAACTGAGACTTCAGGGAAGTCTTGTCGACGACAGCCTGTGCGCCAATCCCTACTCATTCAAAGGAAGCCATCAGAAAGACCGCCCACAGAGCAGAACTTCGCAAGAAAGATAGCAATACTTACGTCGTGTGTCCTCGAGCTCCTCGGACAACTTTCGGTTCTCTTCCTCCAAGGCGAGAAAGCTCCTACAGACTTTCGACAGGTCTCTAACAACAGGCTAAAGAAGGCAAAGCAAAGGATTAACCCTCGAGTCATGATTCGGAGGGCGCGCCTAAGTGTAAACACTTAGACTCACCCTCGGGGGCTACTGATGGTCAAACACGCGGAACGCAAGATAAGAACCTTCGGACTTACATGGTTGTTAGGACCGGAAGGCTCGCCAGACGAGGAGACAAGGACGAACTTGTGTTCCGTCGCCTTCTTCTTGGAAGAGGTCAAAGGCTTCGTGAGAACGACCTCGGGGGCAGCAACCTCGGCAGCCTTCTCCTGCGAGTCTGCGGTCTGCTCGAGGGCGTCGTCATGAGGTCGGACCTGGTATTGGTCTCGATCCCCCGGACAGGTCGACGTCTCTTCAGTGGAAGACCTGAAATAAGCATCGATGTCAAAACCAGGCAGTAATTCGAAACGAGGCCACAAGATGTGCAAGCTTAGCAAGGAAAACTTACAACGCGTCGATCCTGAACTTCGGAAGGACCTTCTTCTCTATTCGAGGAGGAGGACGGCGGCTTAAAGGCAAGGCGGGGATTGCGCTGTCGCCGTCATCACCCGAAGTAAAATGGGTGTCCTCGAGGTCTTCCGAATCTTCGACAACATCCACAATTCGTTGTGTCTTCGGGGCCCTCGGTGGCGACGGAGCGGCGGAAGTCGATCCCTCCGGCACTTCGATAAAATCACGCCCCGGATATTCACCCATCTCGGGCTGGGGCGGATAACATCGCGCTAGGTTGATCACCTGCACAAGGATGTAGACTGCATTCGATACAGGACGATTCGGCTATGAAATGAGAAAGGTATTCGATTAACATCAGGATCGTACCTCGGTGCGGGGAAAGGCCTTGCTGAAGGCCACTGCGCCGAAGATTTTCGGCACGGGATCCTTCTTCTTGATGTTGGTGACGGTGCGCATGCACTCGTCGATCTCGGCCTCGTGCAGCTCATCCTGGGAGATGCGGGTCGAATCTCGACGATCGCTGTAGTCCCACATGCAGTGGGTTCGAGCAGCGAGCGGCTGGATCCGACGCTCGATGAAGGTTCGGATGAGTTGAATCCCCGAAAGCTCCTTCTTTGGAGTAGCTCGGAGCTGCTGGATCTTCTCCATTAGCGGTTCCGTAATCTTCAATTCTTCGTCGGAAAGGTCGTGCCTCCAGGACACGCGAGGTCGAAGAACGCCGGTGGGCCGAAATTCCTCGAGTCCGAACTTTTCGGTGTCGGAGGATCTGTCCCTGGCGTAATACCACTTCGTCCTCCACCCGGGATTGTTCTCAGGCGCTTGGAGGTTGAAGTACTCGATGTCTGGGCGCACCTGAACGCCGAAGCCGCTGGTTTGGTATGGCAGAGGGTGCCGAATGGTGAAAATTCGACGCCACAATGCCCAGTGGGGTTCGATCCCCAGGAAGCATTCACAAAGCGTGATGAAACACGCAATGTGAAGGATGGAATTGGGATTCAGATCATGGAGCTGAATCCCGTAGGCAAAAAGAAGACCGCGGAGGAAAGGATGCGGGGGAAAAGACAAGCCCCGCAGCAAGAAAGCGATGAAGATTACCCGGAATCCAGGTGGAGGTCGGGGGATGATCTCCGGGCCGGCGGCGTGTTCTTCAGGAGACCCATCTTTTCGGCCTGGGACAGTTCCTTGTTCCCGACCTTGGTCTGGACCCAGCGTCCGACGATGGGGCCATCGGCGTCGGCTGTCTTGGTTTTCTTGGCGGCGGCACCGGTAGCGGTGGAGCTCCTTTTGCCCATGGTCTCAGGGCGTAGCAATGATTGCGGGAATGGAGCTGAGGGAGCAGAGCAACAGGAGCGATGCGCGAGGAAGAAGACAGTGGCGGCGGAGTGGGACGGACTGTTTACACTGCCACCGTTATTTATTCCGCCTCTGGAAATCTGCGTCAGATCTCAGCCGTCCACGATGAAGTGGAAACGGCCGGGCTAATCCAGACGTCCACGTGTCAGCACGCGGGCACCGCGGCGTCCACTACGCGCGGTAATCAAGGAAACTGTGCCGGTTATTTTTCACCCACGCGCGGGACGTGCGGTCAAACTCTGTCAACGATTGGGACGTGCGGCCGGTGGGCTCACCATGCGTCCAGTCTTGGCAGGGTCAGGCCATTCTTGTAGAGGATGATGTGACGACTCGACGGACTGTATCGTCAGCAATGACGCGACCCTTTGGGTAGGTTGGCTCTTTTTGACTCAAAGGGCAAAGACTGGTAAGAATTCCTTCGAGTCCCAAAGGTATGTACCTCTCGCACTCGAATGACCTTTCGACTGGGACTCTTTCGAGGTCTTTGTGCCCCTCTCTTTTGTGTTGCCCAAACATACGCAGAGTTTTTCGACGACTTTGTCGTTTGCTGAACGTTTCGAACGAGGTTCTTCGAACCAGGGGTGTTTGCTCTTTCGAGAGAACTTTTCAGTCCCTCGAATTGCTCTTTCGGGCCAGCAGCGCCTTCAAGATATTCGAGACAGGGCTTCGGTCCCTCGAATTGCTCTTTTCAGGCCAGCAGCGCCTTCAAGATATTCGAGACAGGGCTTCGGTCCCTCGAATTGCTCTTTTCGGGCCAGCATCGCCTTCAAGATATTCGAGACAGGGCTTCGGTCCCTCGAATTGCTCTTTTCGGGCCAGCAGCGCCTTCAAGATATTCGAGACAGGGCTTCGGTCCCTCAAATTGCTTTTTTCGGGCCAGCAGCGCCTTCAAGATACTCGAGGTGGAACTTCGGTCCCCCGAATTGTTTCTTTCGGGTCAGCAGCACCCTCAAGCTATTCGAGGTCGGACTTCGATCCTTCGAGTTGCCTTTTTCGGCCCAGCAACGCCTTCAAAGAATTCGGGTTCGAGTTACGGATCTTTGAGTTATCTTTTTCGAGCCTGCAACATCACTATGCTATTTAAGAGTAAACATCCGAACTCTCAAAGTGCATCTCTAGACTGCTAGAACTTTCATTTTGCTCGAATATAGACTGATGCTTTTTCGAGCCCTTCTTTTGAGCTATCAACGCTCCTCAATCAACATGCCCGAATCTTGGTGACAATATGCCAGTTCGGATGCCGTATGTCAAATACGAAGGTAAGTCCACGGTTTGCAACACCTGATGGCCCGGTATTCATATCAAACGCGCTCTGCCGGAAACTTTCCATACCTACGGTATGAAGCTTACACCGATGGACGCATCGAGTGTCTCACAAATGAACTGGGCTCTGACCTGGTAAGCCCAACGCGGCTCAGGTCGGGGTGGCACCAGCCCACGCGGGTTCGAGTCGGGGGACTCGAATCTGAGTAAGCTAACCGAATGTCTTTGCGGCTATGCAATTAACTGAGACCCGGCGTGAGTCTCAGGCCGGTTATGCGCATCCCTCTACAAACCCGACTTAGTATTTTCGAGGCTCTGAATGAGCGTAGCTCGAAAATTTCATATCTAACAAGCGTATTACTCGAATATTTCTTTGTGTTCTTTTGGTTTTACAGACCAGGCTCACATATCGGGCGCAGCTAGGAAGACTTTCGGGTGGAGTCCCTTCCATAGTCTTCGGCTATCCCAGGCACTCGGGGGCTACTGACGAAGGAATGACAAACGAGCACCCGATATTTGCCTACCTGGGTTTCGGTCCGGGAAAGGTCTCCCTCAGAAGGTTCTTGAGGCCCATCAAGGCAGCGGTCTAGCGTGGCCTAGGAGCTAAACTTGGGGTGCAAGCAAGGGCCTGAAGAATCAGAACTAGATTAGGCTTCGTTTGTTGGAGTATTGATCCGATTTGTATCAGGTTTGAGGGACTGACCCGAGACCCAGCCTTCGCATATAAAAGGCTGGGAGGGAGACCTCAAAACCCTAGACACCTTTCCACCCACCTCACGCCGGAGCGCTCGACGACTTAGAGCTCTCTGTTAAGGCTAGATCCAATCTACGCCGCCATTGTATCGCCATCATTGCCACACCGTCGTCAATACAAAGTCAGACAAGCAGGACGTAGGCCTTTTACCTTTCGAGGGGGCTGAACCTGGGTAAATCCTGTGTTCTTTCGCTTTCGTCTGATCGCTGTCGAGTTCGCCAGGTCCCCAATATGCTTCCTCGATCGAAAGCCCTTCGACATGGGCATTGCCGGGGATAAACCTCGTCAGCTGGATTCAAAATTCAGGACAACTTTTCTTGTCCTAGCCATCAAAGGCTGGATTTGCGATGACCTGGTGAGTGTATTCTTCCTTTTTTATGTTACTATTGTAAAAGAATAGTGACTTGGTTATATGTCTTAATATATTACATGTTGCCATGGTTCTATTATTCTTATACTCCCTCCATTCATAAATATAAGATGTTTTACATATTTTAAAATAAAGTAGATACACACCATGAATAAGTGAATCTACACACTAAAATTAGAATAAATACGTACCAAAATAGATGGATCTATAAAAGGCTAATACATCTTATCTCTCTACTAATAATATTGCTAGAGGTATGGTGGCGGTCGCAAGTACGCTTTCAATCCACCAAAAATACGCTTTCAAGCCACCCGTAAGTTTGTACGTCAACTCTCTCCCGGTCGAATCGTAATCGTAACCAGAGACGATATGTTCACCGAGTCCAAGTGTAGCCCGTTTACAAGAAGCCTATAAACTCCCCGCTCGTGTCGTCCTCCTCAGCACGGTTTGAGTCAGCTCGATGTATCCGATCATATGCCAAATCAATAAACGTAATCGTCGATGGCGATCGACTTTCATGGAGCGGTTTCTTTCATTGAGGATCAGAGCAAGATGAAGCTAGCCAATCTCGGGAGAACCACAAGCCCAACCTGGAGCATTTTCTTTCATCGAGGGTTAGATCGACATAAAGCTAGCCAATCTGGGCGGAAACCCAAGACCAACCAAGAATACCTAAGTACGTCGGCAAGATCCTCAACTCGCGTGAGCGCACCGAGGAACACACGTGCATACATGATACGGAAATACAGAATAGATTGAGTCATAGCGAATCTAGCTCAACCTTTTCTGGATCGTCATATTATCGAGGTGCAGGGAGTGCAGCCGGCAGCCCCAGATTAATTACGTAGAGATAGCTAGCTTTGCATAGGGCTAGGGACATATTCTATGTACAACCTGCTAGCTTTGCATCAAGATAGCAATCAAGCTACCTATACCCATCAGCGAATCTATCAGCAATTGCAAATTATATCAGGCTGCAGATGATGTTCAAGGAGGTCCACAAAAATTTCGTATTTAACCTATTGGGTGTCCTCCTCCCCAACGACGGCCAGTGGCACTGCAGCGAGTTGCTGGGATCCGGCAAGACTGCAGCGTGCCCGAGAACAGGTTCACCTTCTACGACATCGAGCACTACATGCGTCGATTTCCTAAAAAATCCGGATGCCTTCCCTAGACAAAGGAGACGCAGCTCGCTCGCGCCGTCGTCGAGGAGGTTGGGTTGTTGGGTGCTTGTTAGAGTGGGCGCGCGTATGTTGAGGAGCTGTTCGAGAAGCGAGACTATACTAGAACCTAGAATCACTTCATGTTATACTGATATGTTCTTCGAGACAGTTGTCACCAAGGGGGACTCTATCGAAGTAAGATTTATCCTAATGGTGGTTCCTTGTGTTTGTTATGTTTACCCGCGAGACTTGATGGGAACACGACATTAGGCCACGAAAAGGTGGAAATAATGAATATTGTCATCTTGGCGCGCGTTGTGAAAATTGAACGAATCACATGCCATCGCGCCCGGTGACGAGAAAACCATGATTCTCAATAAAAAATCCATATTAAATTTGCTATAAAGTTTGACATGTTGACTTTGCTATAAATTTTGCAATGTTATTTTGTATATCTGTGTTCAATTTGTATCTATTATTGGTGTGTAATTTTTATGTAGTAAAATAAAAAAAAATAGGTAAAATGGATAATTCCGACAAGTTCCGGTCCGTTTAGGGTCGTCCTTGGCTGCACCCTCTCTCAAAAAGGTGTTCAGACACCCTGAAAGAAGTATAACTTAGAGATGCCTTGATGGCACCGAGTGTTGTGCCTACCTTCAAAAGGCGAGGTTCGCATGACGAGGTGGAAGAGAGCTAGAGGTTATCTCTAACTAATTCATAATTAACATCTCTCTACTAATAATATTGCTAGAGGTATGGTGGCGGTCGCAAGTACGCTTTCAATCCACCAAAAATACGCTTTCAAGCCACCCGTAAGTTTGTACGTCAACTCTCTCCCGGTCGAATCGTAATCGTAACCAGAGACGATATGTTCACCGAGTCCAAGTGTAGCCCGTTTACAAGAAGCCTATAAACTCCCCGCTCGTGTCGTCCTCCTCAGCACGGTTTGAGTCAGCTCGATGTATCCGATCATATGCCAAATCAATAAACGTAATCGTCGATGGCGATCGACTTTCATGGAGCGGTTTCTTTCATTGAGGATCAGAGCAAGATGAAGCTAGCCAATCTCGGGAGAACCACAAGCCCAACCTGGAGCATTTTCTTTCATCGAGGGTTAGATCGACATAAAGCTAGCCAATCTGGGCGGAAACCCAAGACCAACCAAGAATACCTAAGTACGTCGGCAAGATCCTCAACTCGCGTGAGCGCACCGAGGAACACACGTGCATACATGATACGGAAATACAGAATAGATTGAGTCATAGCGAATCTAGCTCAACCTTTTCTGGATCGTCATATTATCGAGGTGCAGGGAGTGCAGCCGGCAGCCCCAGATTAATTACGTAGAGATAGCTAGCTTTGCATAGGGCTAGGGACATATTCTATGTACAACCTGCTAGCTTTGCATCAAGATAGCAATCAAGCTACCTATACCCATCAGCGAATCTATCAGCAATTGCAAATTATATCAGGCTGCAGATGATGTTCAAGGAGGTCCACAAAAATTTCGTATTTAACCTATTGGGTGTCCTCCTCCCCAACGACGGCCAGTGGCACTGCAGCGAGTTGCTGGGATCCGGCAAGACTGCAGCGTGCCCGAGAACAGGTTCACCTTCTACGACATCGAGCACTACATGCGTCGATTTCCTAAAAAATCCGGATGCCTTCCCTAGACAAAGGAGACGCAGCTCGCTCGCGCCGTCGTCGAGGAGGTTGGGTTGTTGGGTGCTTGTTAGAGTGGGCGCGCGTATGTTGAGGAGCTGTTCGAGAAGCGAGACTATACTAGAACCTAGAATCACTTCATGTTATACTGATATGTTCTTCGAGACAGTTGTCACCAAGGGGGACTCTATCGAAGTAAGATTTATCCTAATGGTGGTTCCTTGTGTTTGTTATGTTTACCCGCGAGACTTGATGGGAACACGACATTAGGCCACGAAAAGGTGGAAATAATGAATATTGTCATCTTGACGCGCGTTGTGAAAATTGAACGAATCACATGCCATCGCGCCCGGTGACGAGAAAACCATGATTCTCAATAAAAAATCCATATTAAATTTGCTATAAAGTTTGACATGTTGACTTTGCTATAAATTTTGCAATGTTATTTTGTATATCTGTGTTCAATTTGTATCTATTATTGGTGTGTAATTTTTATGTAGTAAAATGAAAAAAAATAGGTAAAATGGATAATTCCGACAAGTTCCGGTCCGTTTAGGGTCGTCCTTGGCTGCACCCTCTCTCAAAAAGGTGTTCAGACACCCTGAAAGAAGTATAACTTAGAGATGCCTTGATGGCACCGAGTGTTGTGCCTACCTTCAAAAGGCGAGGTTCGCATGACGAGGTGGAAGAGAGCTAGAGGTTATCTCTAACTAATTCATAATTAACAACTATCTTGCAATATCAACCTTCCAATTACATTTTTTTCACTTTTTTAATATAACATATTCACGTCGTACTCCGTAGCGAAGCACGGGTATTTAGCTAGTCTCTACTAATAATATTGCTAGAGGTATGGTCCGTGACTCACAAGTACGCTTTCAATCCACCAAAAGTACGCTTTTAGTCTTTCCGTTATTTCTTCCTTGGTCCGTCCGTCTGTTAGTCCGTCGCCCCGTGTTGGTTTTCCGCACGCGAAAGTTGGAATCCGCCCTTCGTCCGTCACCGGCCGAGTCTAGGTCAAAGTTCATATATCTGATCAATTTATTTATAAGCCATCGCTTGCCTTCCTATGCATCCATAAGATCCGCCTGTGTCGGTCTCGGGCGCAGACAAGGTGCGTTCGAGCGACGCGAGCGGTACGTCAGACCCCTGGGCTCCGTCGGCAGGCTCGTGTGAAGGAGCTGAGGACGACAAGGCCGCGGGGGCATGATTCCAGAACGGTGCCGGCAGAGGGCAGTGATCCGATCCTGCTGGTATTGATATGGTCAGCCAAGGACATCGTCGTTCGCGCGTGCTTCGTCGTGAGACGCCTGCTCTGGAGCGACGCGAGCGGTACGCCAGACCCCTGGGCTCCGTCGGCAGGCTCGTGTGAAGGAGCTGAGGACGACAAGGCCGCGGGGCATGATTCCAGAACGGTGCCGGCAGAGGGCAGTGATCCGATCCTGCTGGTATTCATATGGTCAGCCAAGGACATCGTCGTTCGCGTGTGCTTCGTCGTGAGACGCCTGCTCTGGAACCTTCCCCGGCCGCTGCCGCAGAATCGCTGACCTCAGGGACATGATCCGGGTTCAGAGAGAGCCAGGTATTTTCGTTGACGAGGTGGCGATCAGCGTCGAGAACGTCTTGGCGACATCAATCACTTGCCATCCCCACCGGTATATTATTTCATCTGATCGTTCTTGCTGGAGCAGCACACTAACACTTAGTGGAGTGGACACAAACAGACAGAGGAGGAAGAAGAACTTTTATGCACTCAAAGTTTCTCTTGGCTTGGCACGATCGCTACTTACTATTGTACTGATCAGGACTTAGAAGTATATGGTTCCGAGAACATAAGATTACATCAAAGGCAACCAAGGGAATTTGGATAGATGTGATGACAACTACCGGCACTGGTCGTTACCTTGCCCAAATAAAAACAGAATGTTTACTTGGAGAGTGGCACATTATTTTGAAAACCACCCTGACAAAGAGAGTGGTGATTTCAGAAAACAAGAACCCGTTTGCTGGAGTATCATGGGTGTGTTGATGAAGATGGAGGGCACATTTTTGTGAAGTGCAAAGCAGCCAAATAAATTTGCCATGGACTGGGGATGGAGCAACGTAGAAGCAAGCTTGAGAAGGAGATTAGGAGAGGACTACCTGTCTGGATGACAAACGTGTTCAGATCTTCACCACTTGGTGATATTGGTGGAACGAGGTGTGAATCGGCTCCCGCGAGCGGCAGGGCGAACCCTAGATCGGGCCGCCGCCAGCCCCTCCCCACCTCTGCTCCTCCTCCTCGCCGCCGCCAGAGGGCGCCACCGGGCGAAGCCCCGGAGGCTCCGGCGGCGGCGGGGCCTCTCTTCCCCCTCGCGCGGTGGTGGCGGCGCGGGCTGCTGCGGTTGCCGGGGGCGCGGCGCTGGTCGTGGGGCGCGGCGGCGTGGTCGCTTGCGGCGGCGTGGCGGCTACGTGTGTTGTGCGAGCTCGCCGGCGTCTGATGCTTGGGCGACGAGGTGGCCCAGTCGTGGACGACCGGCTCGGCGACCTCCGTTGGCGGCTCTACGTGGATCTGGCCCGGGAAGCTCTTGAGCGGGGAGCTACGGCTCGGAGGACGGCATAGGGTTGCTGGCTCCTCCCAGGAGTTGGTCGAGAGGGCTCTTCCACTCCCCCTTTTGCTCTGCTTGTGTGGTTCTTGGATCCACACCTGGCGGGATGTTGCTCGCCGGTGGTGCTGCCCTTGGGGTTTTCGGCTGGTTTGAAGGCTCTGGGTCACTTGGTTTGCTTCAAGGTGACGACTTGGGCGTGCTTGGAAGCCGGGGCGGCGGCCCTGGAAAGGTGGGCGGCGTTGACCTTGCCGGCGGGTGATGTCTGCTGGTGCTGGTCCTGTTCTCTGTGGCTGCTTGGGTGGCGCAGAGGTAGGCGGAGGTGGCTGTGGAGGTTGGTGAGTCCATGTCCTTTGGTGGCGACAGCAACTCCTCTTCTTCGGCCTCTGTCGGAAGAGAGTAGCTTGGCGGCGGGTTTCGAGAGCCGGGGGAAACCCTTGGTTGTTTTTCAACCACGACGGCGGCGACGCTCCCTCGCCGTCCCCTTCGTGAAGGCGCCGTTGAGGTCTCTTGTCTTCCCCGCCCCTCCCTTCTCCTCGATTCCCGGGTGAAAACCCTAGGCTCTTGCCGGGCAGCGGCGGCGCTTCAGTGCCGTTCTCCTCCTTGGAGGCGTTGCCTTGGGAAGTTAGGAGCTTGGGTAGGCTTTGCTGTGTCCGTGACTTTGGCACTTCTTCCACAGCGATCTTCGGCTTGTTCAAGGTGTCTTCTTGGTGGCTCTGCGTCTTGGGTGCTCAGTTTGTTTGCAGTCAAAGCTCCGGTGCATAGAGCTTGGGTCGCGCAGTTTAGGGGCGCAGGTCCTCCTGCATTGCCCAAACCTGCACTTGTAGCTGGATGCTCAAGGACCTCTCTATGTCGCCGTCTGTCCGCGACTTCGAACCTCTGTAGTTCTTGTAGCGCTCTGCTAGTTTCTTTTAAACTTGTTCTAGCATGTGTTTTCCAGTACCTTGTATCCTAGCCGGTTGATGGCTTTATTAATTTAAAGCTGGGCTCTTGGAGCCTTCTATTTCATATTGGTGGAACAACATAGATACGATTAGAGAATGGGGGACTCCCATGTCAGGTCCGGTTTTGGTACGCTGAACTAAGTGTTGTACACTTGGATATCTAGAGTTTTTCAGTAGTAACACAAAGGAGTTTTGAAGTGTATTGTTGATGGCTTATATTGCCAGGCCCAGGGCGACGATCAAGCAGGATGGGGTGTGATTGCTCCATGGTTAGTCAGTTGTTTGGTGTTTCCGATGGTCTATGACCAATTTAAGTTCCGATGTTCAACCCTTTTTTTTATTCTATGGCAACGTGCATCAAGAAGATTAACGGGTTTTAACCATACAGTTTTCTTCTATCTCTATTTTGCTTAGTTCCACGCATCTCATGTTGACTTCAGGTCCTGTTGAGCTTTGTGCTTATGTTTTTTGATTAACTTTGCAGCTCTATGCCTACTAACTACAGTTTGCGTGCTAAAACGAGTAGATATTATTTGTGTGGTGTATGAATACAATGATCACACATTATTATGAGATTCCATAACTGTGGAGAATGTTTTCTAAGACATCAAGAACTTGATGTCGAACGCAAGTTTATGGGAGTTGATGTACAAATTTAGACATACAAAAGTTGCTCATTTAATTCAATATACATGGTGCCGTAGCAACGCACGGGTTTTGTGCTAGTATTAGTAAACGGAGGAAGTATGTTATGTGTACTCTGCGTGTTGGTACTTTGGCGGTTTGACCTCCTGTCTTGCATCACGTAAAATAAAACTATGGTTGTTGGATCAACCGATGCAGAGATGGCAAGGTTGCGTCGATCCCTTTGGGCAGTAAATTGTAATTAGATTCTATTTGTACTATCAAATGAAATTAAGTAGACTATAATCTCTCTCCCTCTCCCACCACATGTCAGCTCACTTTCGATAACACAGTATGGGATTGCATGAAGTATAAAAAAGAGTGCAACATATATGAAGAAACACAAAAGGCTTGTACACACACATTTAGATTATCAAATCACACCTAGTGGTTCCATGTATAGCTACCCTTCACACATGCTACAACCTACATGTATTAGCAAAGGGATGAATTGCTGAATTCGCTGGAAAGAAAGCAGTACACGAGTAACATATGCATGTTTATTAATTCCCATCTACATATCACCTTTTTGAAAGAAAAAAAATCCACACATCACCTACTCCACTACTGTAGTGGCGTCCTTATCATTATTTGTCTATAAATACGCTCCTTGATCTCTCCATCGCTCCATCCATCTAGCAAGCATCCATCTCACTCCCCATATATCTCTGTCTCTCCATCCTCTAGCTAGCTAACCATCATGTCTGGTGTGTGGGTGTTCAAAAACGGGGTGGTACGTCTGGTCTCTGGTGGACAACCCGGGCGGGTGCGGGCCGGCCGGGCAGAACAAGAAGGTGCTGGTGCACACGCCGAGCGGGGAGGCCATGTGCTCCCACGAGGTGCTGGAGGCGAAGCTGACGGCGCTAGGGTGGGAGCGCTACTACGACGACCCGGAACTAATCCAGTACCACAAGCGCAGCACCACCCACCTCATCTCGCTCCCTAAGAACTTCGCCAAAATCAAATCCATGCACATGTACGACGTCGTCGTCAAGAACAGGAACGTCTTCGAGGTCGTCGACGCCTCCGTCCACGCCAAACACAAGGCCGACGCCGACAAGGCTGAAGCCGCCGATGCCGATCAGGCGGAGGCTGCCGATGCGGACAAGGCCGACCCATAATATGCGTGCCTGCATTGGCACGGCGATCTCTCTGATCCATGCGTACGTATGTGTGGTGCCGGATCGAGTGTGTGCGTGCTATGTTTAGCATACATTGATGTGGCGTTTTATTTGTTACCTGTGGTTTGAACGTGCTGCATGTCGTGAAAGTGGTATGCCCTCTAGGCAGTCACTCATTTGTATCATTTTCAGTCTTTGTGTCTATGAACTTTCCAGTTACATTCAATAAAAAATATCATTTGTATTGATGGAAGCCCTTATTGAATAAATTGATATGTTACTTATGATTTATGATCTTGTGCTAAAATGTGGTGCAATTATCGATCAACTAGTATGTTTTTGGGTCTATCTACACTTATACTATTCATAGTGAGAGTAACTTAAATGATAATATCACATGTTATACGTTAAAATGATGACATGACATGACATTAATGAAGAGAAATGCATGTGATAATAACTAGCCATGTTACTATAACAACACACTTTTCAATATAAAATGAGTCCAAAAGCTAATTAATGTAGTCATGTAGTACTCCCTCTTTCTCGGTTTAGGCCTTTCACAATGGGGGTTTCTTAGCGTGCTATCATAGGTACTTTGCTTATGTGGCACTATATTAAATAAGGAAAGAGAGTGGTATTGTAGCTTAGCTAAGATACAACACTTGCACGAATTTACAGGCAAAAATTGGTTCTAGCCCAATCATATACATGCATGAGACCAAAATCATTAATTAAGAAACAACCTTTAAGAGTCAATGCATTAGAGAAGTTGTATCTTAAGTTTTAATTGCTCCTATAAAAACGTGCTAAGGAACTATGCATTGTGAAAGGCCTTATAGGTCTTGCACGTAGTTCTAGATCATTAATTTGACCAATGTTATATGAGATATAAATTATAAAATTATATTATTAGAAGTTTAGATATTCTAATTTTTAATAATATAATTTATATTATAGTGGTTAAAATAGCAACCTAGGGGTACGCGTAGGCCTTATAAACTGAGAAGGAGGAAGTACTATCTTTATGTTACATTGCACTATAAAGATAGTAACATGAGCGAGCGTTATATGCATAAATATTAGTCTATGTTACTTTGAGACCCTACTATGACTAGCCTTAAGTCCACATATATCTATATTTTTTATAAAGCAAAATCCCACTAACATGTATTTACTATCTTAACATTCAAAGTATCCACATTACCCAATGTTTTACCCAACCAATTGTCCATGTCCTCTCCACTAATATTCATTAATGATAATATGTTTACAACATCCAATTTTTTAGATGTACAATTGCCCACGTCCAAAATCATTAATCGTTGTATATACAATAATTTCATATCAATTAAATCTAGCCGTTTGATTGGTTTAACCAATTGAATCTTGCATATTTTCCAACTTCAAGTTTTATGCATACTATATCATTTCATTTACATAATAAAGTTCTTACAACGATTCCCGCTACAACATGCGGGGTATCTTTCTAGTTTTTGATGTCTAAGTCAACGAATCTCAAGGCATCAATATCGACATGTAAATCTCAAACAACTTAAATTTAGAAATACCATATGCTTTTTGTGTGTGTAGATTTTAGCATGTTTACTGGTTTTTTAATGCCAATAATGTTATTAGCTAGGAGTTCTTATATGAGGCTCAACCTCACCTCTAATGAGGTACCAGCTAAGTACTTCATGCGTGAGCGAAAATAAATGAGGTGGGGACTTGAACGCCCGTATATTGGATTCTGGATGTTCTAGTCTTTTTCTGGTGAGTAGTTGCCATGTCATGCAGGTTATGAAAGGGGGGGGGGGGGGGGGGGGGGGGGGCAAAAGCTTTGCCCCAATCGATTAATTAAGAAGAGTTTTACAATACTTCCGGGGAGCCCCTAACGGGAAAAGCCTACTCTCCCAGTATCAAATCACCCAAACGTTTAGCCCCCGCTAACACCCACAAGCGAGCTTCCCGCTTGATGTTATCAAATACAACAAAAGGGGAAAACTTATTGCGGAAGACTCGTGCATTCCTTTCATTCCAAAGCTCCCAAATGACGAGCAAGGAGATGGAGGCAAGGGGCTTGCGGTATGGGGAGCGCCCCTCCGCCATATGCGACCACCAATCCTTGATAGATAAACCCCCCATTGCCTAGGGTGTAAACCGGAGAGACCAAGCCACTCTTTGATGAGGTCCCAAACCCGAATGGTGAAACGGCAATTGACAAAGAGATGATCATTCGATTCTAGACCACCTTGCTTGCACAAAGGGCAAGGGCCACAATTAGGCCAACCTCTAGCGTGAAGTCGGTCCGCCGTCCAAATTCTCCCTTGGTAAACAAGCCAAGGATGGTGTTTGACCTTCGGTGGTGCCCACGGCTTCCAAATCATGTAGTTCATGCAAGAATGCACAAGCCCAAAAAATTGCATCTCATACGCCGAGGCCGTGGAGTATTGGCCATTGGTGGTAAGCTTCCAACTAATGGAGTCCTCCACCTCCTCGTTCAAGGTCACGCTTTGGAGAAGAATCCAAAGGTCAATGAATTGCGATAGATGCTCTAATGTGAAGAGTGCCTCGAGGTTGATTTTTTGAATCCACGCATCTGGGAGTTGTCTACTGTGCTTTACAGTTGGCATATCTTTCTTTTAGGTAAAAGTATTTTTTTTGGACTGCTAAGCTTAGTAAAAGTTAGTGGTCCTGCCAGTTCGTCAAAAACAATATAGGCTTTCACGGCCATTGTGATTTATGTATTTTAAATAATTGAGGAGCAACCTTGCATGTCGGATTAACCAATTTTTGAAAAGCTTGCAACTTTTTACACCGGAAAGTTCCTTTTGCAACTTTTGTTGGCTTCATATATATAACCTTGCTCAAACTTTAGGGTAGACGCATCATAACGTCCACACCAGCTAGCTATATTTATATGAATTAATATGGAAAAGCTAGCCAAGATAAACTTGATAATTATGCATGTTCTTCTCATGCACGTGTATTATATACATCTTAGCTTGCTCTTCTCTCCCACTTTTGTGGATATATACACCATCTCCATGATACCTGATTAGTTATCATAACCACCTCATTGACGCACACGTACACTATATCATATTTTAAGATGCATGCACTGCTTCTCATGTAAATTAAGGTTGATTAAAACTACATTATGCTTCGCAGTGAGATGCCTCGTACCGCACATATATACGCTTATGTTCGACAATTTGGAGTGGTGATTTAACACAGTTTATTTGCTTGTTTAGAGTGTTTCTTATTTCGTTATTGGGTAATATTTGTTGGTAAGCCAGGCGTGGGTATCGGCGGGACTTAGCTGGAAAAAAGAGAAAGAACTATAGTATTTACTTGTTCTGATGGGCGTAGACATGCATCCATTAATAATGTTTGAGGATGCGTGTATTATGTGGCAATTTGTTCTCAGTACAACACTAGTATGGCAACCCGAGTGTACCAATGCAATACCTGGTGGTTGCATGTCTACCCTCACAAAGTCATGTACAGATACATTTAGAGTATCATCACAGCAGTACAGCAAATCTGGTGGTTCTCACATGCTACAAGCATTAGCAAATTGTTCAATTCGCGGGAAACAAAGCTGATGTACACAGCACCAGCAACACCTTATTCCCATCTGCTATTACATGTCACCTATACCACTAGTGTAGCCGCGCCCTGCTCCAATACCCTATCAATAAGCATATGGCTAGCTCAGGCTTCAACAATCGGTATATATATACGCCCCTTGACCTCTGTCTCGCTCCACCCATCTAGCAATCATCCATATTCTGACTCCTCAAATAGCTAGCCAGCCATCATGTCCGGATCCGGTGTGTGGGTGTTCAAGAACGGGGCGGTACGCCTGCCGGAGCAACCGGCGGGGTGCGAGCGGGAGAGGAAGATACTGGTGCACAAGCCGAGCGGGGAAGTGGACCCGGATTTGTTCCAGTTCCGCAATCACTGCTCCGTCGACCTCATCTCCCTCCCCAAGGACTTCCACAAACTCAACTCCATCCACATGTACGACATCGTCCACAAGAACAGTAATGCCTTCCACATCGTCGACCCTGCTACCGACAAGGTCGTCCCCACCGATGCGGATCAGGCTGAGGTCGCCGATGCCGATCTGGCCGCCGACGCCTAACAAGCATAGACTCATTGGCACGGCGATCTCTCTGATTTTACTATGGTGTTAAGCACGTACGGTGGCTATTCCTGTTTGGCATGCTTCATCTGGCAGGTGGCTAACGGTTTGTTTGTGCGTTGTTTGGTCGATTCGTACGTAATGTGTTGTGCCGGAGTGCGTGCCTGTGTGCGTGTGTGGACGTGGTATGCCCTGTAGGCAGTCAACTGTATCGTCTTTGTCCTCGTGTTTATGAACTTTCCAGTACCTTGAATAATTGAATTTTTATTTGTATTGATGAAATCTAGCACTTATTTAGAATAATTTTGACCTTATGCCAAAATGTGTGACAATTCTCGATCAACTGTGTTTTTGGATCTCTCTACACTCAAGTCCGTCGAGATTTCCTTCTAGGGTGCTCTTGATTTTCGTCTTGCAGAGACAGGGGCGACTAGCAGGCCCTGGCACCCCTAAGATCCAATATTTGCTTATACGTCCCTGCTATTTTACCCTAAAACTTAGGTTTTTTTGTGCTTTGCCCCCCCCCAATAGCTGAATTTTGTGCTGCGGCCCCCCTGATAATCATTTCCTGGCCCCGCCCCTGGTCTTGCATGAATATCAAACCATCGATTTAGACATGAAATTAATGCACCGGCATGGGCATGCACATGATAAATACTATACGAAGGCCAGAGCTAAGACATCCTCTTGATGCCATCCGCTGTAGAAACATCGATAGAAAGTTATTCCTCCCTCGGTAGTGAACCTTCATTGGTAATGATCCAATATCAAAATTTACAAAATTCTTGTGTTTAATCCTCTGCTTTGTGCATGCATTTCTATTCTATCAATGTATTTCATTTCTAATTCTACATTTTAAAATACCGTGAATGAAAGAGAAAGAGGCTCTCACCATGTGCACTTCAAGCAAGGTGCATGCCACTGCTTCCGGGCAACATGTTCTCGTTTAGAGAATGCATGCACCCAATTAAATAGTGGCATGGCTAAATCACCTGTTACCAAACGGATTACATATGTGGTATAGTCCTCAAACCAAACAGTCTAACAATGAGCATACGCAATATCAAACGACAAGGAAACAAGCAGTAGGCAGAACACAAGCGGATCACTGCAAAAATCACATAACCTAGTCAACCATACTAAGCATATATTACCATATATTCCCAAAACACAAGCATTCACCATTGAAAAAATTAACTCGGTGCATTACCCCGTTTTCATATTTACTAGTACTAGCTAAATGCCCGCGCGTTGCAGCGGATTCCCGTCTCATTTTTTTTTGCCTTCTATCTTTTACTCTCGTATTAATTCTTCCCTTCTCCTTCAGCCCCCTTCGAACTCCATAACGGGTAAGCAATTCCTGATCACCCACGTAAAAGTGTGCTAGTGCGACAATTTGATCAGTAGCTCTTTTGTTGTGGAAGGGTACCAGGAAGTCACATCTCTCTCCTTCCTCCCTCTCTCCCATTCGCTCTCTTTCTCTATATCGAGACCTCTCCCCATAGTTCCCTTCACCCGCATTGTCCCTTAGTCCAAAACCACTCCTTACTGGATCTAAGGGTGAAATAGGTTACCACGTTGGTATGTTGCATCTTTTCTGCATGTCTATCCCTCCCACATTCCTCTTTGTCGTCTCTCTGTAGGTGTTTCTAGAAAAAAGTGCCAGTGTCTGTGCCTTCTATGCATGGTGCGCAAGTCATCTATCTCTAGCTAGAACATTTTCACTTCGGTGGGAAATAATCTCATGTAGCCGCCATGGTCTATCATCTTCTCAATGTCAAGGACCTCTATCGTTGAAGGAATGCAGATATCTCGAGAGAGCCGAATGTTACCTTCCTCATCAGTTCCCTTGGTACACTTCTTCTCCGGCGGCGGCACATCTCCTTCCTGGACCAGGTTGCATGGGCAGGATGCGAGTGGATCACCGGTGGCGTCATGTTTGTGCGACATTGTGGCTGGGGAGGGAAGTGGTGGCACCGGTGAAGATGTGGGAAGATGCGTGCCCATCTCGACATACTCCTGTCTCAACCAGCGCTTCCATTAAATCCGGTGACCCACCTTCTGTCGAGTCGGATCACCTACGAATCCGACGTGGCGCAAGGCGCTAACGCTCCCGATCTGCTCCTTTCGTGTTGTGGCCATCGTGGGAGTGCCGGCTGTTTTATTGGGCTCCAAAAACTATCGGCGCTCTATTGGGGCCGATGGTGTGAGCTCCCGATCTGCTCCTTTCGCATTGAAGCCAATGTGGGAGTGACAACTATTTTATTGGGCTCCAAAAATTGTGGGCGCCCCATTGGGGCTAGACTAATTTTCAGGATTATCTGGAGCTCTTGTTCGCTGGAGCATTGTTGCGTAGCCTAGCCATCGTACATTTCAAAAATCATAGAAAAATATATACTTCTTAGGACTACCTATAGTATAATTATGCCGGTCAAACCGGCTAACACTTGCTAATTGATCAGTTAAAACCAAACTTGCATAGAATACTGTAAATTGATTAAAACAGTGCAAACTTCAGCTAGAGTTGCAATGAGATTTCTACATAAATCTATTTACATTGCCAAATCGCTGGAATGACATGGCATGGACCAAAGATCACACTACCGGATTGCATAACACATGAAATCAAACTAAGTTGGCAGTATCTTTCATAATCCAGAACACGCTCCCTGACAGCGATTAATAGGTCCCCTACTAAAAACTGGAGTAACACGCTGCTGATCTGCTAGTGCCCACAAGAGTAATCGCTCGCTGTGTGGTGGTCAGGATCGGAATGACTCGTCACACGAAAGGGGTGCCAGCGGTAACAAAAGGCTCAGCTTACCAGTCGTAGTGGACGATTCAGATGACCCCTACCCTGTATCAAACAGCTGCAAACGTTTCAATCAGGAGTGGCCTAAGGGCAACTCCAACTATGCCCATAAACGGACAGGGACCGTCCAAATCGGTCCGCGGGGCTTGATGGCAAAGCCCAACGGTGATATGCATATGAACCATGCGGTCGATTCTATCCGCCTCCCCCCCCCACGTTCGTGCGTCCACATGTCAGCGAAGGAGATATGTTGTCTTTCATATTTCTTGGCAGCTCTAAAAAATAAACTACTTGCATTAACCTAAGCTAAACTATGGCGCCAACATCGACGTTACTTTCGACGCCCTCACTAGCTTCCCTCGGCACGCCGCCGGTGCTGCCTTGGACCTCGCCGGCCGTCACACTGCCGGAGCATCCCTAGCCCTCATCGCCACGACCTTCTCCCTTGGGAGCCACTCTTGTTGGATATATTCCCTAGAGGAAAACAATAAACTGTATATTTGCATTAGTTCATAATAAGTTTAAGGGATTTCTATTTTCGTGCCCTCGGGTCCTTAGTTGTGCTTAGTTTTCCCAGCCGCTTAGTTTTTCCTCAGTTTTGTCCAAGCGCTTGTCTGAAACCCTCACAAGGAGCTCGGACGGGAGGAATCCCGTTTAGTTGACCGTTGGTTGGTGCTGGCAAGTGGGGCCGCTGTTGGTGCCCCGCAGTGGACATGTCTCCACTTATCCAGATCATCGTGGGACCCACAACTTGTCCACGTTAGCGCGCTGGACCCACAGCTTACCCAGGTGACCGTTGCAAAATGGGAGCCCGAGCCAGCCCCGCGCCCGTGCCATTGCTTCCCCTTTCTTTCCCCGCGCCCCATTGTTCTTCTTCTCCGCCAGTGGCAGCCCTTCTCCGGTAGGTGGGTGATGTCTAGTTTCTCTTCGACCTCCCGTTCTTCATGGCCGCAGTATGGACCCATGCCTTTGACAAGATGCCCTGACTGCCCACGCCAGGAGCCTCTGAAGCGGTCGATCTGTAAGACAGACGACAACGGCAACCGTTGATGTGAGTTCCTTGCATGCGAGAGCTTGCCATAGAGAGAGGGGGATAAGGTTAGATCTCGCTTCAATTGCTCTATTTTCTCTCGATTTTCTTGTTATTCCCTAGAATTTGGGATTTAGGGTTCACGTTGTTCTTTTCAGATCCTGAAAAAATACAGGTATTTCGAGTGAATCGAGGTGTACGTTCAGATGCTTAAATTGCAGGAATCAATTGGCGCTATTGGGGAGCGCAATTTGGGAGGGGGGGGGGGGAACTTGCTGTAGAAAATGCGGCGGAGAGATGAGCCGTTCTGATTATGCCTAATGCTCCCAATGCAGAACTGGTGGAAGTGAAGGGAGAACTGAAGAAAATAAACAAGCAGTTAAAGCAACTGATCGAGTTGAAGAAGCAAGCTAATCTGATGGCTGGTTGTTTTTTGTTGTTGTATAATTGCGATCGGATTCTTATCATTGCTCATCAAGCGCTAGAAGTTGTTACAAGGGATCCCTTGTTACAAATCCATTATTCAGTTACATGTACTTGTAGTTGTTTTCAAAGTTAGTGTGTGCATTCATCAAAATTACCAAAAAAAAATAAGTGTTAGGGAATATAGGAATGCTAAAGATAGTTGATAATTGTTAGAGGGGTGACAAATAATGCATTCACCGAAATCCCACAGATATGTATGTCTCATGTTTATACCAAAATTATACCACTTTTGGGACATTTTAAATAACCAAAACTATATCCCAAACTATATTCCCTAAAAGAAAAGGAATGCTAAAGAAAGTTGATAATTGTTAGAGGGGTGATAAATAATCCATTCACCGAAATCCCCCAAATATGCCAAATATGTATGTCTCATGTTTCTACCAAAATTATACCACTTTTGGGCCGTTTCAAATTGCCAAAACTATATTCCCTAAAAGAAAAGGAATGCTAAAGATAGTTGATAATTGTTAGAGGGGTGATAAATAATCCATTCATCGAAATCCCCCAAATATGCCAAATATGTATGTCTCATGTTTCTACCAAAATTATACCACTTTTGGGCCGTTTCAAATTACCAAAACTATATTTCCTAAAAGAAAAGGAATGCTAAAGATAGTTGATAATTGTTAGCGGGGTGATAAATAATCCATTCACCGAAATCCCCCAAATATGCCAAATATGTATGTCTCATGTTTCTACCAAAATTATACCACTTTTGGGCCGTTTCAAATTACCAAAACTATATTCCCTAAAAGAAAACGAACGCTAAAGATAGTTGATAATTGTTAGAGGGGTGATAAATAATTCATTCACCGAAATCCCCAAATATGCCAAATATGTATGTCTCATGTTTCTACCAAAATTATACCACTTTTGGGCTGTTTCAAATTACCAAAACTATATTCCCTAAAAGAAAAGGAATGCTAAAGATAGTTGATAATTGTTAGAGGGGTGATAAATAACCATTCACCGAAATCCGCAAATATGTATGTCTCTTGTTTACACCAAAATTATACCACTTTTTAGTTTAACATTTTTAAATCATGGAAAATAATGCATAAAAAGAGGGAATATAGTTATGTGGCAAAATAATCCATAAATGTATGTCTCTTGTCACACGGATCGACTCCACCAACCGTTGATCCACCGACAGAGAGAGAGAGAGAGGGGTGGCCACGAAGAGAGAGAGAGAGAGGGGTGGCCACGAAGAGACGGAGAGGGGTATACTGCCCGTTAGATCAGTGGATCAACAGTTGGTGGAGTCGATCCGTGTGACAACGGCTCAACTAATCAGGATAAGTTTGGGCTTCTGTGAGCATTTGTGACAGTACTTGAGGGCAAAACTGAGTAGTACTAAGAAACCAAGGGCACGTAAATAGTAAATAGACTAAGGGATTCAAACAAAAGAATTACAAAATAAAAATGCGTGTTTTGTACAATATAATTCATATTAGGCTACACCAAATTATTTGCAATTCAAATATACATGAGTGTGACAATTATGCCCTCATTTAGACAAACTATGTTTTGGGGAAGATGTTTTGCAAAGGGGTTTGAGTGGAAAACCATGCATCTTCATAGCTACTAGTGATTCTGAGAAGTGGCAATTTGTGGTAAAACTTGATTTATCTATGTTTGTTAAGGTTTCCTAGGTGGCAGGTTGCGTAGGAAGACTCCATGAGTAGGTGCCACTATGTTTTTATTTTTTTTTGGATTTTTTTGCGCATGAAATGACTCAATTAGCTATGTTAATCTCATTTGTTGACTCTCTGTTGACCAGCTACTTGAGGGTAGAACTGCGTATATTGCACTTGCCAGTCTAAGTACTCGAGGGGAAAATTGAGTACAGATAAAATTTATGTATAAGGCCTGAGGTTAGAACTGAGTACACCAAACGTCGAAGGGTTAGCCTCGTGTCCAGGTGCACGCTGCAGCCGTGCATAGCGGACGCGTGTTGCGGTACATGGCACCTTCGTCTTTATAGAGCCCCTCTTTCTCTCCCTCGACTCTCGCTCACTCTCTCATTCTCACTGCAACCGCCTCTCCTGTCCCATCATCTTCTCCACTTCGCATAGAAAAAACAACGAAGAAAAAACCCCAGCGATGGAGAAGAATGAGATGCCCATTGTCGGCGCTTCTGACGTAGCCGCCGGCGCATCAGCCGCCGCCCCCGTCCAGGCCCCCGTCGCTACTTCGAACATAGCCGCCGGCGCATCGGCCGCCGGCGCATCGGCCGCCGCCCCCGTCCAGGCCCCCGTCGCTGCTTCCGACGTAGCCGCCGGTGCATCGGCCGCCGCCCCCGTCTAGGCCCCCGTTGATTGGGACCCGTACGAACCAGTGCCGTACGTCACACCGGAGAACCCCTACGACACCAGCATCGTCGACGACGAGGAGGTAACCCTTTGTTCCCTTGTTCTTATCCCATTTCAATCCTTTTATGTTAGATCTTGCATTATTAGGGTTCGTCTGTTCCTAGTTCAATCCTTTTGTGTTAGATCTTGCGTTATTAGGGTTCGTCTGTTCCTAGTTCAATCCTTTTGTGTTAGATCTTGCGTTATTAGGGTTCGTCTGTTCCTAGTTCTATCCTTTTGTGTTAGATCTTGCGTTATTAGGGTTCGTCTATTCCTAGTTCAATCCTTTTATATTAGATCTTGCATTATTAGGGTTCGTCTGTTCCTAGTTCTAGATCTTGCGTTATTAGTGTTTGTGATTTGCTTTTGTTTAAGATTCGGTTAACTTATATGAGTAATCAATCCCATCCGGTTAATTTGTGCCGATGATGATGAATATTTGGGCACAAATTGATTCAGGTTTGGTCAGTGAACAATTGGTGTGTACAAATTTGTTGTGCATGATCTTTGGTTCACTGACTCAAATCCTAGATATAAGTGTGTCCAATGTAACTGAGGCTACCTCTTTTTTTCGTGCCCATATTATCATGCATGATCTTTTGTTCACTCTCTGTTCCATCATCGCTGCAATTGACTCCATGTTTTTTGATCTTTGGTGCTACGTGACAGGTGTAGAGCAGCGACGTCGACAGCGACGACGAGTCCTTCCACACCAAGACTCGTCACGTCCTCAGGAGGCTGCAGTCCGGCCATTACGATCGCCACTTTGCTCGAGGCGTTTACAGGTGCCCCTTCTGCAACAGGAGGCTCTGCGCCACCGACTTCAACTGCCTGGTGAACCATGCTGAATCCATTGGCAGAGCCATTGGCGGCGCTAGAGTTGGAACGACCGTGAACGTGCATGCGTTCATGGCCAAACACAAAGCACTTAGGATTCACCTGCGCAGCCTCCAAGCTTAAATTCATGTAAAATGTAGCTTATGTTGGATCTCGGTAGTACTGTTGGATCTGTCATGATCCCATATATCTATGCTATGTTGGCTGCTGTATGCAGCTTATCGTATATTTTCTGTGGATTTGTGCCCTAGATTTCCTACTCCCTCCGATCCATATTACTCTTCGCTAATGTGGTTGTATCTAAACACATTTTAGTGGTTGATACATCCATATTAGTGAAGAGTAATATGGATCGGAGAGAGTACCTGATTGGGTAAAAATGAAGGCATAAAGAAATGAATGGCGTTAAAAAATAGAAGAAGCTGCTCTAGATTTGCTACCAATTTGGGCAATCAAGAACGAATGAGATCGAGCGAGAGAGAGAGAGAGGAAAAAGGTGCATTGAAAACTGCTAATCTGGGCAAAAGAGATAGAAACCACTCATGCCCACGTCCCAGACCCACACGACTCCACACGCTACGGCCCCACACGCTACAGCCCCAGCTCCGCTCGTACGACCAAACACGGTCTCGTCTTGTCCCACGCGGTCCCTTTCTACCAGCCCCACACGATGCAGCCCCACTCGTCAGCACGGAACGGTCAACTGAACGGGATTGCTCCCGTCCGAGCTCCTTGTGAGGGTTTCAGACAAGGGCTTGGGCAAAACTGAGGAAAAACTAAGGAGCTGGGGAAAACTGAGTACAACTAAGGACCCGAGGGCACGAAAATAGAAATCCCTAAGTTTAATACTGTGCTATAACTGTGTCAATTAGAAACATTGATACACGCGTGGTATTGAGCAAACCAGAGTCCCTATTCCCAAGTAAACCTCTAATACTAGCTCATTGGTCAAGTGATGACCGAGGCTTCCCGATCATAAAACATTTATGTCAATTGACCGTGGGGATCATGCCACTAGGTGAATACCATGATGGACATACTCAACAGTACTATTGCAACACGATCATGTCAGGATGTTTATGTTGCGATAATAAGAAGCGTTGTAACCTAATCCTTAGACCATGAGATGATATCTAATCACTACTTTCAGAGGCTCCCTTGACCGCATCAATGGTCACTCCATAACATGGTGACCTAAAAGGTGTCTATCAGGTATTCCAATGGAGTATGTTAAGGTGTATGCATCAAAAGCGGGATTTGTTTATCCGCATGACTAAAAGATACTTTAGGCCCACTCGGTGAGATTACATCCAAAGCTGCAACATGTGACTAGGTCACGAGGATGAAATATCACAGGAACGAGTTAAGTAGCACATGTCGGTAATGAGGTTGAACTAGGTATGGTGATACCGACAATCAGATCTCAAACATTGCAAGTATCATGTAAACAAAGGGAATATGACATCAACATTTATGGTTCAACGACAAAAGATCTTCGTGAATGCACATGGGTCATTATGGGCATTCCGCTCTCACTGATGATCATTCACCGGAGTGGTGTCTCGGTGATGTCTGGAGTGTTCTCAAACCTTAGGGTAACATACTTACGGGTTCACTGATGTTATAAGATGGTTTTGGTATATTCGGAACTATGGGAGTATTCATAAGAGAGTGACGGAAAAGTTCGCTAGAGGTCCAAATTATGTTCAAAGAATTTCGGAAGGAGTTCCGAAGGATGAGGAATTAAATAATAGGTAATAATATATATTTAATATTACTTAATGAATTAATATTAATAAATATATACTATTCTTTATTTAAAATAAGCAGCCCACCTTAAATGGGCTACCCTGAGGGCATCCCATAGGGGCCGGCCACTTCCCCCTTATGGATAAGGCGAGGAGGGCGGCTAGGGCTTGGGCCACATGGGCTGGCCGGCCAGGCCACTCCCGGTGGCTGCCCCCTCGCTTAGTCCCACCCCGGTTGTTTGATGGTGGGTGCCTTGCTACGTGTGGTTGATGTGGGAGCAGACTGTCCTTGTGCGTGGTGGATAACCAGCCCGTTGGGAACCCCAAGAGGAAGGTATGATGAGTATAGCATCTAGTTTTCCTTCAGTTAAGAAACCAAGGTTTAATATCGGTCAGGAGAGGAGAGACAAACAACTGAAGGTGATGCGGAACCTGCACACACACAACCAAGTACTTTGTTCCCAACTTACGATGAGGTTGTCAATCTCACCGGTTTGCTTGAAACAAAGATTATGAGTGTATCGAGTGGAAAACAATATAGTATGCGAGTAAAGTAAACAGTGCGAGTAAAGTAAACAGGTGATAGCAATATGATGGAAATAGGACCGGGGTCCACAGTTCACTAGTGGTGTCTCTCCATAGATAAAATAACACATGCTGGGTAAACAAATTACAGTTGGGCAATTGATAGAATAAAGATAAACGTGATATGTCAAGAAGATCACTATGAGATTTACTCTGGGCATTACAACAAAATACATAGACCGCCATCCAACTACATCTATGACTAATAATCCACTCCCGGGGATATCAATCCGAACACCCCAAAAGTATTAAGTTGCGAACAACGGATAATTGCATTAAGCAAAGTGTGTAATGTAAATAAAGCATATGCCCTTGAGCATATGAATGTTGTTTTCTCCCTAGTAGCAACAGTACATCTACAACCTTAGAGGTTTCTGTCACTCCCCTAGATTAAATAGAGGCATGAACCCACTATCGAGCATAAATACCCCCTCTTGGAGTCACTAGCAACTACTCGGCCAAGATAGCTACTAACAACGGAGAGCATGCAAGATCATAAACAACATAGAGATAACAAAAGATAATATTCAGTATAGCAACTTAATCATAAACATGAATATTCATCGGATCCCAACAAACCAAACATGTAGAATTACATAACGGTGATCTCAATCATGTAGGGCAGCTCATGACATCTAAACATGAAGCACATGGTGGAGAAGACAACCATCTAGCTACTGCTATGGACCCATAGTCCAAGGTAGACTACTCACTCATCGCTCTGGAGGCAAGCATGGTGATGAAGAAGACCTTCAGTGGCGATTCCCCTCTCCGGCAGGGTGCCGGGAAGAGCTTCTGGACCCTCCCGATCTCTGGGTCGACGGCGGCGGCGGATCGCGATGTGTTCTGGAAAAGTGATCGGGTACTTAGGTTTTTTCCATCGGGGGGTCTTTATAGGCGAAGGGGCGATGTCAGAGGAGGAGCGAGGCGCCTTCACGCGGGGCCCACGCGGCCAGGGGCCTGGCCGCGCCACCCCTGCGTGTGGGGCCCTGGTGGCCCCCCTCCTACTCTCCTTCGGATCTCTGGAAGCTTCCGGGTAAAATAAGACTTCAGGAACTTATTTCTTCCAATTCCGAGAATATTTCCTGTGTATCACTTCTGAAACACAAAAATAGCAAAAAATAGGAAACTGGCGCTGTGGCAACTCGTTAATAGGTTAGTTCCGGAAAATGCATAAAAGTGCCACGAAGTGTAACGAAACAATAGGCAAATGGTGTAAAAACAAGCATGGAGCATAAAAAATTATAGATACGTTGGAGACGTATCAAGCATCCCCAAGCTTAACTCCTGCTCGTCCTCGAGTAGGTAAGTGATAACAAAAGATTAATTTTTGAGGTGACATGCACCTACACAATCTTGATCATATATGTAAGCATTTGTGAGCTGGGATCATAAGAACTTAAAACATGGGCATGAAGATATAATCATGACAATAAGAAACTTAGCAACCATGTTGTAAACATGCAAATGAACACAAACAAAAGATCATGAAAATGAAACAATGAAAGTCAAACGTGTGTTCAAATCATAAGGAAAAACATACAAATGGTTTTTAGCTTGTCCTTCAAAGAGAGCAAAACATAAATGCATAGGACACCTTCAAGTTTAAAAGGGCGACTAGATACAAATAATTTAAGAACAAGTGAAACCAACAATATGAATTAATCAATGAACTTTGGGACAATGCATATCACACTAAGAATGACAACTATGCTCTCTTAATGGTGCATAAAGAAAGAAGGTGGTGACTCAACATAAAAGTAAAAGAAAGGCCCTTCGCAGAGGGAAGCAGTGATTGCAAGTTTTATAACCTTCAAAAATTATGGTACTTACCGGCTTTGAGCTCTCATTGTCCCCATCATAAGCATCTTGAATGGTTAAAGTTAATGCGAGAACAATTATGATGCATATGCTTGACAAATCATAAGTTGAAAACCTCGTGCCCCGTGAATACGAGTACCCAAACCTCATGCTACTTTACTTAGAGTCCCAAGCAAGGCTCTTGTCATTGTAAGTATATGCGTATCATTGAAAACCACCAATGGGGTACCTCCATGCCCGATGACATGGAACAAGCCCACACCAAAATGACAGGACAAGCAGACATTGAACACCTCGACATCTCTTTTATTTGCCTTTTGTTTAGCTTTTTATTGTGAGATGCGTCGTCGAATGTTCACCATGGGTATGCTGCAGATTTCCACCATGAATTATGCATGGCTTAGATTGGCGGCCCGGCGTTTCCCTAACACATATACAAACTCCATGATCCCCACAAGATCCCCAATTCATTTCACACCGCGGGCATCCATAAACAAAAGATCACGATATCAACTCAAATAAGAAGTGCAATGTTGAAAGCTTGCCCCATGACAGCATGGATGGGCTAGAATCCAACTTATAACTTGCAAGCATAACAACTCAACATAAGAGACCACAATGTCTAATTTTTAAGAACAGGAAAAAGTAAAATGTGCCTTCCGGTTCGTGAGAGCTTTACTGACCGAATTTCGCATAACACTGGTAAGAGTTTAATTTGAAGAGAAAATAAAAGCAAGTCAAATTTACTTGGAATAGCAAATTGCTAGTAGGTATGTATGGTGGACACTTTGGAAAACTTTGGCTTTTAGGAGTTGGATGCACGAGTAGAGCTCATACTCAGTACAAGGCGAGGGCTAGCAAAAGACTGGGAGCGACCAACTAAGAGAGCAATAATGGCCATAATCATGCAAAGCGACATTAAAAGAAGCATAAGATGGCATCAAAAGACAAAAACTAAATGATCATGAAGGCTATTGGCGACTTTTGTAAGAGTCTAACATGTGTGAGCATGCGCCAAGTCAACCCAAATAAAGCATCAAGGAGAAAACCAAAATAATGCTTCCATACAATAAAAACAACGCATGATTTTTTCAAAGGCTCATTAAGCAATCTCAGTTATTTGAGACAAGTCATGCTACAGCAAAACCACTAAGCATACTATCAAAAAGACATCAAGCATGACATGAAAAAGCCTAAGCCATAGTCTACACAAGCTCCTTCTTGTACCACTATTTTGCACAAAGCTTTTTCTCTTTTCCAACACCATTTGAAATTTTTATAAACACCTCTTTTGATGAAAACCAATAAAGATCAGAGGCAAAAATACACCTTGATGAAAAGATATGACAAGGTCTGAACGCAAATCAAGGCGAAAACGAAAACCAAAAGCAGTAGCGGAAAAAGAAGAACACTCGATTTTTAATAAGAGTGAAAACTAGAGCGTTCTTTGCAAATGAAAACGAGTACATCTCCTCCAAAGGAAATTTGTTGGGGTCCAACTATTTATTGCAGCAAACAAACAAACTAAACCAACTAAGAAAACTAAAACAACTGACGCTCCAAGAAAAACACATAGTGCATGAAGCAATAAAAATATAGTGTTTTGAAAGGTGACCTGATTTTTGCCGATGAAGAAGGGGTGCCTCGGGGGCATCCCCAAGCTTTGACGCTTGTACTTCTTAGATATTTCTTGGGGTGATGCGTGGGCATCCCCAAGCTTGAGCTTTTGTCCATTCTTCAACTCATCTCATCATTCTCCAATCCCTACACTTGAAAACTTCCTTCATACAAAACTAAACACAATTCTATTAGCAACATTAGTGTAAGCATAACATATAATCAAGGGATTTCTATTTTCGTGCCCTCAGGTCGTTAGTTGTACTCAGTTTTCCCCAGCTCCTTAGTTTTTCCTCAGTTTTCCCTAAGCCGTTGTCTGAAACCCTCAAGGAGCTCGGACGTGAGGATTCCCGTTAAGTTGACCGTTTCCGTGCTGACATGTGGGGCCGCGTCGTGTGGGGCCGCGTCGCGTGGGGCTGGTAGAAAGGGACCGTTTCCGTGCTGACGTGTGGGGCCGCGTCGTGTGGGGCCGCATCGCGTGGGGCTGGTAGAAAGGGACCGCGTGGGACAGGACAAGACCGCGTTTGGTTGTACGTGAGAGCTCGGTTCTGTCTCTCTCGGGCCAAATTGGCATTGACTTTTCAGAGCGCCTTTTCAGAGCGCCTTTTTCCCCTCTCTCTCTGTAAACAGTTCTCTCTCTTTTCACCAAATTAGTATCAAATCTAGAGAAGCTTCTATTTCTGTCTTTCTTCAATGATTGCTGCCTTTTGGCCCTCGTTTTTTGCCCAATATGGTAACAAATCTAGAAGCTAATCTAGAAGCTAGTATAGTATAATACATAAAATGCATACAGCAGCCAAAAGAAGCCAATAACGATGTTAATATTCACGACAAACTAAGCTGAAAATAATATAAGACGCAATGTATGCCCAACATGAAGGTTCTTCATTCTTCATCTTATATTTCGGAGTCGCTATATTCCATGAGACGAAAAAAATATTGACTGAACTCCTTCCGTCTGCAGTGTGCAGCCAATAGATCCTCCAAAAGGTATGGCCTTTGTTCTATTTTTATACCGTCGGAATCTAATCTATCCACAAGTCGTGGCCACTCATCCCAGGCCTTTCTATCATCAAAGTACTGTCTGATATAACCGCCCTCGTAGTAGATGCAGCCAGATCGAACTGTCGGGTGCACTCTGGTGTCAACGGAGATACACCGTTTATAACTGACGAAGAAGGCACGACTGCCAATGTTGACGGCATGGAGAGAGCGGCTCTCAGTGTCCACACGGTACACCAATGGTTGACCTTCCTCCAAATACCTGTTGCCAGGGCTGCCGCCGAACAACACAAGCAGCAGATCACCATCAGACTCCACAAGGTAGAACTTGTCAGTTCCAAGTTCTGGAAATGAAAATAGTGTCTCCATGTTGATAGTGCTCGCGCGCTTCTCCAACTGGACATTGTTGGTGCACACTAATGTTCCGACATCAAAATTGTTCACAGCTATTGCATACAATTCACCATTGAACGGGGTAAGGCAACTGAGAGAATCTTCCTCGATCGAAAATCTTCCTTCTCCCCAATCTTCAACATCTATATCCTTACTAGGAGAGCTCTCATCGACCCAAGCAATTTCATTGGGGTAACCTGTGCAAATGAAGACCATAGTCGGGGACTTCATTACAGCGACTGACTCCACAATCATAGATGGCATCTGCGCCTCAGACGTAGTGTTCAATGTCTTTGTGAGTGGGTTCAGAAGCCGTATCTTGTGCGGCTGGTTCCTCTGGGCAAGCACGATGATGCCACGGTAAAAGCCGACGAAGTAGTATCTAAAAGGGAGTTGATGAAGATAACATTCAGCACTAAGATGTTTACGATTGAAAATAAAAATAGATTAACTCTATAGATATGGAGGAATTTGAACCTTGCATGAACTTCCGTTAGATTGATGGTGACGTAGCGGGATGTGCGGAGGTTGAGGAAGGAGAACTCAGCGGCGCGTGGAAGGGCGTGTTCTACCAGGATCCATTCGTGCAGGTGCACGTCGGGCTCAGGTAGATCTGAGCGCCAATTTGCACAAACTTGCCTCAAAGCAGCGTAGGTATCCACGTACTCCTCGTTCGCCAGTAAGCAGTCGCCGATCTTGTGAAGTGGTCCGTCACCCTTAAGAGAGGCCCAGTTCACGGAGGCGCCGCCCTCGGATGCGACGGGCTCGGAGGCGATGGGCTCGGGGGCGACGGCCGCCGGCGCATTATTCTTCTCCATCGCCGGCAGGGGAGCGCGCGTAGGGCGGCTGGGGTTTTTTTGAGAAGGTGATGGGACGTGAGAGGCGTGGTTGCGTGCGTGAGTTATGATGAGACTGTGTGCAGAGGGAGGGAGAGGGGCTCTGTACTGGCAAAGTGACGGTTCGTCTCAGCAGTTGACGTTTTGGTCTCAACACGCGCACCGCGCGGCTAACCGCTGCTCACCGCGACACGCGTCCGTGGGACTACACGTCAGCACCATTACGTGTACTCAGTTCTACCCTCGAATCTTACACTGGAAAAATATCTGTACTCAGTTTTCCCCTCGAGTACTAATACTGCCTAGTGCAATATACTCAGTTTTACCCTCAAGTGGCTGGTCAACAGAGAGTCAACAGATGGGATTAAGCCATCTAATTGAGTCATTTCATGCGCAAAAAAAATCAAAAAAAATAAAATCATAGTGCCTCCAACTCATGCGCAAAATAAAATCATAACAAACATATATAAATCAAGTTTTCACACAAATGACCACTTCTGAAATCACTAGTAGCTATGAAGGTTCATGGCTTTCCACTCAAACCCCTTCTCAAAACATCTATACCCAAAACATAGTTTGTCTGAATGAGGCCATAATTTTTACACTCATGTATATTTGAATTGCTAATACTTTGAGGTAGGCCAACATGGGTTTCATTGTACAAAACATGTGTTTTTCTTTTTCTAAATCTCTTATTTGAATTCCTTAGCCTGTTTACTATTTACTTGCCCTTGTATCCTTGATACTACTCAGTTTTACCCTCTCCCTTCTCACAGAAGACCAAACTTGGCCTGATTGGTCGAGCTGTTGTCACACGGATCGTGCCCACCTACCGTCGATCCTATGATCCAACGGGCAGGATCGTGCCACCCTCTCTCTATCTGTCGGTGGCAAACTACTACCCCTCTATGTATGCTAAATGACGAGTTTGCCACCGGATTCAACAAGTTGGGTAATCACGAATTTCTTTTAGGCATTACTTTTCACGGTAAAATGATAAACTATCACGAATTTCCATTTCTTGTAGGCATTACTTTTCACGTTGAAATGATAAACTATCACGAATTTCCATTGCTTGTAGGCTTTACTTTTCACGGTAAAATGATGAACTATCACGAATTTCCATTTCTTTTACGCATTACTTTTCACGGTAAAATGATAAACTATCACGAATTTCCATTTCTTGTAGGCATTACTTTTCACGCTGAAATGATAAACTATCACGAATTTCCATTTCTTGTAGGCTTTACTTTTCACGGTAAAATGATGAACTTTCACGAATTTCCATTTCTTTTAGGCATTACTTTTTTTGTTGAGATATAAACCACCCCCACAACGGTCATCTCCTCCTTAATTTATTGTGTAAACCCCACAATGGTCATCTCTACCTTAATTTATGGTGTAAACCCCACAACGGTCATCTCTCCCTTATAAACCCCCACAACGGCCATCCCTCATGTCAATAGGTTCTGCCTCTCTCTTCTTCATTTCTGCCTCTCTCTTCTTCGTTCACATACACTTGATCCATTGCCATGGCTTCCACGTCTCGGACGCCGACCGGAAGGGGAAGGGGAAGGGGAAGGGGAAGGGGCGGCCGGGGTGGTGGATCATCATCATTGCCACCACCACCGTCAACACTGCCATTGATCATAGAGGAGTTCTTCATCACCATCTATGAAGACCCTTTGGCCAAGAAGGTACGTACGTGTTCCCACATATATGATGCATGTGATTAATTATGTGCATGTTCTAAAAAACCTTTAATTTCTTTGCAGGCACTCCCACAAAAGTTTGCGGACTATCTTGACGGCCAGGAGCCCGCAAAGGTGTATCTGCGAGCAGCTGACTGCGGTCCTCGTCTCTGGACCGTGGAGGTCCTATTTGACGGACAAGGCCGGATGTACCTCGACAAGGGCTGGGAGAATTTCGCCATCGCGCACGGTGTGGATTTCGGCTGCTTCCTACACTTCAAATATGAAGGCGATTATGTGCTCACAGTGAAGGTGTTCGACGGAACAATGTGCAGGAAGTACTACTACACGGACGACGAAGATACTGACGATGAAAGCGACGACGACGTGAAGCCATGCATCTAAGGGGATTATGACCAAGAATATATATGTAGCTTCATATGCATCGATTTATAGATCTAGCTATTTTCTATATATTATGCATGTAAAAATAATAGGAAATCACAATTTCCACTATGATTCGAGCACCACAGCCTCCAAACGATGCCGATGCCCATATCGGCATGGTCAGAATGGGTATGCATGCTCGCCGCCACTGCTAGGTCACCGTCGGGATGCACCCTCAATCCCGTCCCCTCATTCGATCACTGACACACCAGAGATACCGCCGAGGCCAATGACGAACGTATATGCTGATGCCAATACCGAACATGCACGCCGCTGTGCGCACGGCCACGCCAGCCCGCTATGCTGGACGCCACAGACCACCGCGAGGTCTTTCCCTTCGCCACCACACTCCCCTAGCACCTATCTATACACGCCAGAAAGGAGAGACACTAGTTTTCTCTACACTGCTCGCGTTCGTGTCCGACACCGTCAGTCAAAGTGTTGAGGTCGTCGTCGATGTCCTCGACCATTTCTTCTCTTCTTTGCATGGTTAAACGCGTCCAGATCATATCTATCTAATGCGTCTGGTGTCGCCTCATGCAGTTCTTTGTGGACGTCGATCTCATTTCGGCACCCCGCAGGCCACCTCCTCCGTGCCATCGCTGTAGAGCTCCGTTTAAAAATCTAATCCTACCCGTGTATTGCCCCTTGTATCAGCGTCATAGCCCCACTTGTCATTCGATATACCGAAGCCCCACTCGTCCGCGTTTTGGTCAGGGATACGACGATGCTTACGGTCAAACAACGATGGATGCTCTGACGTGTCTTTGCGGGCTCTACGTGGCCCCACTAGTCAGCAGTTAACGGTCAAAGGTGTTCAACCGTCGGGCAACCGGCCGTTCCAGCACTGGTGACGGTTTCAGACAACGGCTTGGGGAAAACTGAGGAAAAACTAACGAGCTGGGGAAAACTGAGTACAACTAACGAACCAGGGGCACGAAAATAGAAATCCCTATAATCAACCTCTTTTTGCTTCAGGTTTCAACTCAAAACCACCACATATATAGCAAATATTACTGTAGCAACCTCCCAAAAAGTTCCGTGATCAAAAGAACTCAAAAGAAAGCGATAAAGTGGCAAACACAAATATTGGCAGAAATCTGTCAAAACTGAACAGCTGACAAAGGTCAAATTTTTGAGCGATTTTATGTTGCTCAAATAAAAAAGTGTTCAACTAACAAAAGTTTGGATATAACCTGGGGCATATGCACAAGAAATCGCAGGTCCAAAAGATAAACAGAGAATTTATACGAATTTTTACGGTGCAGCACTGAAAACAGTTTCAGGACAGCAACATCCCCAAATCTTTACCTCACTCAAATTAGAGGCTTCTCTTGGCACAAAAACGAAATGAGCGGTCATTACAGTAGTAATGACTTCCAAGACTCAAATAAAAGAAAAAGTGCTGAAAAGAAAACATTGGATTATCTCCCAAGAGTGCTTTTCTTTAACGCCTTTGAGCTAGGCTCAGTAATTTGAGAAGATGCTCACATAAGAAATATGAATGGAAGCCAAAAGGAGCATCAAGGAGCAAATATAAAATACACTTAAGTCTAACCCACTTCCTATGCATAGGAATCTTGTAAGAAAATAAATCAAAGAAGCACATAGTAACAAGTATGTGTAACATCCCAAGTTTTCAAAAAAAAAAAACCATCATGCATACATGGCATATTGCATAAGTGTGATTCATATAGAATTTTGAAACATATTCCATCAAATATTGCTGTTCCATTTACCCTTTTGTACAAGGTTTTGAAATAAAACTAGTTTCAGAAAGTTTATAAATTAAATAGCCCCATTTCTATATGGAAGCTATTGTGTTTTTTTTATAGCAAATATCTTTATTTACCAAATTGCACTACTTGGAAAATATACAAATGTTTTTATTTTCAAACCTCACCAAACAGCAAATAATAGGTTTGACAAATACCTTGGCACAATTACAAAAGTTCTACAAAATTTAAGTTTAACAAAAAACAAACAAAGTTGTTTCAAACAAATCAAAGAACAAAACAGAAATCAGAAAAATAGAAAAGAAAGAAAAAAAAGGGTTTAGGTGCAGCCTGGGCCGACCCGGGACGGAAAGCGGCCCAGCAGACCAGCCCGAATAGCATCCCGCAGCCCCTTTTCCCTTCTCTCTCTGACGGACGGGGCCCGCCTGTCATATGTCTCTTCCCCAACCGTCACCCCCCCTTTTTTCTTCCCTGGAACCGCTGAGGCCGAGGAAACCGTCGCCACTCGCCCCCGTCTTCCCCCAGAACCGCAACCGCCCCGCGTCTCCACTCCTGCAAACCCCCGCCTCTCCTCTCTATTTCCATTTCCTCTCTCCCCCGAATTTCAACGCCATACTGTGCAGATTTCTCGCCGGAGTCCGTGAAGTCCGCCGCCGAAATTTGTCAGTACCAACACGGTGGTGAATCCCTGCATCCCCTCTCGGTTTCTCTCTTCCTATCTCACTTCTCCGCGTTCACTGACGTCTTGGCTTCGCCCAGAAACGCGACGTAGCGAGGTCGCCGACGACGCCCGAAGTCATCGCCGCCTCCAGTCATCCTCCGGCCTCGCCACCAGAAGATTTTGACGCCGCCGTTCAAACGAGAAAACTCGCCGTCCCTCTCAGCACGTCGTCCGCTATTTCCTCTCCACCGCCGATCACCGGAGCTTCGACGTCGATGAACTCTAGTGCCGCGTCTCGCCGGAGTTGGACACGCCGGTGAGCAATCTTCTCTGGTTCCTTTCTGTTCATCAGATCTAAATCGCACGGCCAGGATTAGAAGGCCACACCGAAACGATTTTGTCCAATAGAAACAGGCCACGTAGCCAGTTTGGACAGAACTGGTCAAAACCGAGTCAAAACCAATTCAAATCTGATTTCAAATCACAGAATATGTGCAGAACTTGCAAAATCTATATAAAATAATCTACATGGCCAAATTTAGCAAACTTGGTATCTATGGAATCTTAGAAATGTGTAGAACACAACTATGCAGATAAACCATAGTGTTTATGTACAAATTTTTTGAAGTGAAAATAAAATGGTATAAATGACTTAATAACCCCATTTATTTAATAACTTTTGTTCTATAAATCTAGTTGCTACAAATTTGTAGTCTATGGATTCCTCAGGACATGTAGAACATTCTGAAATCAAAAAAATTCAAACTTGAAACGTGCACAAACTTGCTACTATTAAATTTAGTCAAATCACTATTTTGGACCTCATTTGAATTATAAAAACTATTTTTGAGTGAAACCACTTGCAGTAGCTTCATATTGCTGTCCTCTATCCAGTGGGTTCATAACCCAAATTTTTCAGAACAATGCCAAACCAGAAGCATTTTTGGGAAGCATTTGCCCAATATCCAAATAACCAAATTGTCTATTGCTTTGCAAAAATAATTAAAAGGTTTTCCAACACCCCACTTGTTTTCTAAACAGTAAGGTTTAGTAAATACAACATTTTCACACACTAAATTAGTATGTGAAATTAAATTGACATTTGCATACATGCATACATGTCTATGCTTGTCATTTAGAATTAGTGTATTTATGCTTGTGTACCTGTTGCTTGTATAGATTGTGAAGAGGAACTGAACAACCCCTGTGACTGCTGTGAGTGTGCTGGTTGCTACCAAGGCAAGTGACACACATGCTTCTACCCATTTTATTTATGCATTAGTGTTTTATAGTAGTGTGCGTGATAGACTGGATTTCAAAGTGAAGTTTTGCAATGCTAGATCCTAGTAGTGTATAGCCACCTCTGAACCCACCCCTGTTAGGTTGTAGTTTTAGTTGAAGAATTGATGCCAATGCTATGATCACTTGTTAAAAGTGTTTTGTGAACAAATTAAGAACTTCAACTAAAATGAAACACCTGGGTGGAAATGGCATTGCTTGGTTTATGTTGAGTGGCTACCCAGGGCTACGCACCTGGCTATCAACCCAGGATTTGCGTGGTTGTTTTCACCTGGGGGTACACTTGTGGACGGCCACCCAGGGACAAAGAGACTACCATGTCTTCCTTGCTTAGTGAGCTTCCAGTGCAGCCTTATGACAATATGGGCTCTGTCTTGACTGATTAAGATGTGAGGGTTCAACTTGTGTGCAAGACATCGGCTGGTAGCAAAATTATAGGTGGGAACGGGTCTTGTCAGTATGGTTGCTCTCTCCTTCTGAAAGGTCTTGTCTCATTCTTCTCTCTGGGTTGAATGGGTCTTAAGGTGAAAGTGCACAACCCCTGCAGGGTGCCAAACTAATCGATTAGCCGTGTCCCCGGTTATGGACAATTTGAGTTCCTAGACATGGATGTACGGAAGAGTCTCATCACCTTTTCTGAATGATTAAAACTTGACTAGAAACCCCTAGGTTAGGGGCTCAGAACCATACACTCCGAGGGGTGGTGGTTTCTGTTGTTCCGACTTTGTTGAATTTCGCCCAGTGCTACATAACTTGCAACTATGTAGTATTTGGGGGTTACCTCGACCCTTGAAAAATAAAATTTTAAAAGAAAGTTTTGGGAAAGAATATGACAAAATTGGCTTTATGCAAATTAGCCAAGAGATCCACCAGCCAAATATCATGTAGCTAGTTCTTTCACAACAGCCACCAAATATGTGTCATTTGCCAGTACATCATTGTACTGACCCCTATTTATGGGGCTGCCTATTCAAATGTGCAGGTTCTTCAGATGATGAGTAAGTTGATAGAATTTCGAGCCTACATACCAACATGACTGCCTGTGGCACATGGTGAAGATGAAGGCTCACTACTACCTTAGCTTCCGTTGTGTTTATGTATTGTTGCACTCTGTTATTTGAGCTAGTCCATGTGACTGAGCTGGTTTGTAAGATTTGAAGACTTATGTATCTGGATCAACAATGTAATATTTGATACTATGCAATGAATACTATATTTTGTACTGTGGTGCTATCAGTGATCCAGGGAATAGCACTTAACACAGGAGTTCCACCTTAATCCAAAGGTGGGGCGTTACAGTATGGGTAGATAAAACAAGAGCAACTTCGGAACTTTCAATATAAAGAGAGGTTTTTTAGTAACATGAGAATTCCAACAACCATATTTTTCTCTCTCATAATAATTTTCAGTAGCATCATGAACAAAATCAACAATATAAATATCACTCTCACCCTCTTTTTCATCCAATGAGCTTCCAATTTCTTCTTCCACAGGCTCCTTCAAGGCATTAGTCTCTTCCGTTGGAGAGCATCTATTAAGATATTTCAGAATATAGCCATTTCCTTCCTTGTAATTATCAAAGCAAAATGTGAGTATATCATAAACCTCATATTTATAAGGTGCATCATCAGTATTTTCAAGAAAATAAGCAAGTTCGAATGCACCCTTCCAAGCAATAAATTCTTCAATTTGTTCCACATCATAAAAGTCATAATTTCCATTAATATAAGAAGATATGGTAACATCATCATTATACTCACATTGAAAAGGGAGGTGTTTATACCTCCTACAACAACAAGATTCATCAAAGCAATAAGTAACATTATAGGTAGAGCACACATTTCTGGCAATGATATATAATCTATTGATTTGTTCCCATAAGTGTTTCCCTTTCTGTGACAAGCGGTGTTCATCATAATAATTTTGCTGCTCTTCCGTGAACCCACCTTGCCAAAAATATTTAGTTTCAAAGAAACCAACCATTGATAGAAAGCATGATAAAGCAAGACAAGTAAAAACAACTACAAAGGATTCTAATTTTTTGGGTTTTTGATATAAAATGATGCAGGTAAAATAAATAAATTAAAGCAAAACAATAAAACAAAGTAAAGGATGTGTGTGCAAAAAACTCCCCTCACAGAAGTCTTCTACTTCCTCCTCGGCAACGGCACCAGAAAATTAGCTCCGGCGTGTGGTTGATGTGGGAGCAGACTGTCCTTGTGCGTGGTGGATAACCAGCCCGTTGGGAACCCCAAGAGGAAGGTATGATGAGTATAGCAGCTAGTTTTCCCTCAGTTAAGAAACCAAGGTTTAATATCGGTCAGGAGTGGAGAGACAAATGACTGAAGGTGATGCGGAACCTGCACACACACAACCAAGTACTTTGTTCCTAACTTACGATGAGGTTGTCAATCTCACCGGTTTGCTTGAAACAAAGATTATGAGTGTATCGAGTGGAAGACAATATAGTATGCGAGTAAAGTAAACAGTGCGAGTAAAGTAAACAGGTGATAGCAATATGATGGAAATAGGACCGGGGTCCACAGTTCACTAGTGGTGTCTCTCCATAGATAAAATAACACATGCTGGGTAAACAAATTACAGTTGGGCAATTGATAGAATAAAGATAAACGTGATATGTCAAGAAGATCACTATGAGATTTACTCTGGGCATTACAACAAAATACATAGACCGCCATCCAACTACATCTATGACTAATAATCCACTCCCGGGGATATCAATCTGAACACCCCAAAAGTATTAAGTTGCGAACAACGGATAATTGCATTAATCAAAGTGTGTAATGTAAACAAAGCATATGCCTTGAGCATATGAATGTTGTTTTCTCCCTTGTAGCAACAGCACATCTACAACCTTAGAGGTTTCTGTCACTCCCCCAGATTAAATAGAGGCATGAACCCACTATCGAGCATAAATACCCCCTCTTGGAGTCACTAGCAACTACTCGGCCAAGATAGCTACTAACAACGGAGAGCATGCAAGATCATAAACAACATAGAGATAACAAAAGATAATATTCAGTACAGCAACTTAATCATAAACACCAATATTCATCGGATCCCAACAAACCAAACATGTAGAATTACATAACGGTGATCTCAATCATGTAGGGCAGCTCATGAGATCTAAACATGAAGCACATGGTGGAGAAGACAACCATCTAGCTACTGCTATGGACCTATAGTCCAAGGTAGACTACTCACTCATCGCTCCGGAGGCAAGCATGGCGATGAAGAAGACCTCCGGTGGCGATTCCCCTCTCCGGTAGGGTGCCGGGAAGAGCTTCTGGACCCTCCCAATCTTTGGGTCGACGGCGGCGGCGGATCGCGATGTGTTCTGGAAAAGTGATCGGGTACTTAGGTTTTTTCCGTCGGGGGGTCTTTATAGGCGAAGGGGCGATGTCAGAGGAGGAGCCAGGCGCCTTCATGCGGGGCCCGTGTGGCCAGGGGCCTGGCCACGCCACCCCTGCGTGTGGGGCCCTGGTGGCCCCCCTCCTACTCTCCTTCGGATCTCTGGAAGCTTCCGGGTAAAATAAGACTTCAGGAACTTGTTTCGTCCAATTCCGAGAATATTTCCTGTGTATCACTTCTGAAACACAAAAACAGCAAAAACAGGAAACTGGCACTGTGGCAACTCGTTAATAGGTTAGTTCCGGAAAATGCATAAAAGTGCCACGAAGTGTAATGAAACAATAGGCAAATGGTGTAAAAACAAGCATGGAGCATCAAAAATTATAGATACGTTGGAGACGTATCATGCCTCCTCCTTCCTCCTATAAATAGTGGGGACCCCCCTGTGGTGAGAACACACAACAGAGATAGAATTCTAGGAGAAGCTCTTCTCTCCCTTGGTGCCACCTATCCATCTCTCTAGTCTCTCCCTCCCGTGCGGCTCCTCGAAGGGCTGCACACCGTTGTGCTACAAAATGTTCTAAATCTGACCCAAACTGATCTACGTCTGCAATCTTGGCTGTATCAGAGACCCGGATGACATCATCAATCATCGTACGTGTGCGAGTACTCAGAGGTGCTGCTCTGTGTGGCACCGTAGTCATTGCACCAGGATCTACACGACCTTGAGGTCGGATACATCAGTTTCATCTTCAATGCTTGTGTAGGAGTGTAATCCCGCGTTCGGTCTACATGGATATGTTACTGAATCTCTAATCGTGTAGCGTACCTGTGCTTTATTTGTGCTAGTCCCGGATCAACTGCTAGCACACACAGTTACAAGATGAAATACCAAGAATACAAAGGTCTTTATTACAATGCTTGATCCACAAATAACATAGTTCTTTTACAACTCGATAAGGCACAAAGCCAGAAACTTATTACAACTCTAGAAATTACTAAGTAAATGAACTACAAGTCTTCTTTCTTCATAGCTCCGCAGGCAGACGTGTTGGACGAAGACTCGTGACCGAAGCGCAGCAATCTTCAATCTTCATAGTAGCCACCTACAACATGATACATTATAACCACGGAGGGTCAATACATTGAATGTATTAGCAAGATGTCACTCTGATGGACTCAATGGCACCTACACTTATATGCTATTTGGCCAAGTGGAGTTTAACTTAGAAAAAGCGAGCCTTTTCCTATCTTTGTAAAAACTCAAGTTTTCCTTAGCAATTTTTTTGATAAGAAGCACCTTTTCTACCCAAGTTTACCCATCAAGTTTTAACTTAGAGAAATTGGGGTGAGGAGATTCTTGAACGGCTTCAACATCATGTCACTCAGAATTGTCCGTAACCGGGGACATGGCTAAGTACTTAGTTCTAAACACTCTGCAGAGGTGGTGCACTTTTCCCACAAGACTTAGTTAACCCATTTTGCCATGAGACTCATTTTGCCTCAAATGGCCAAGTGAAAACTAAGATGAGGCCTTTCAGAAGCATTCCCTCAGACCAAACGGATGCATTCCATCCTACCAACATCTACCTCCCTCTGTCCGCCTGGCTTGAGTTCTTGCAGCTTAGTTGACCAAGACAGAGCCCATATGTCTTGTGGTTGCACTGGAAGCTTCATGACTTGAACGTCTCCAATCTCTTTGCTCCTGGGTGGCCGTCCACAAGTGAGATACACTTGGTGGTTCAGAGGTTCGACGACATGACCCCAAGGAACCACTCAACATAAACCAATCAAAGCCACATCCACCTAGGTGATTCATTAACTTAGTTGTTTTCTTAGTTTTCCAAAACTTGATTTTCAACACTTAGCCAAAAACATGTGATAACCCTTCCCACAACAAGTGTAAAACAAGTCCTATAGCAGCAACACTTCTACTAGGAGATGCAAAGCTAGGCAAGCTAGACAAGACTTAAGCATAAAATCTAGCAAGCTAAGACATAAGCTCATAAAACCACCTACACATGCATCTTCTACTAGAAAAACTACAAGTGGCAAAACCTTCAATAGGACAAGGTAATATGGTGACACTTGCCTTGATGAGAAGAAGAGTTGGTGCACTCATCACAAAGGCACTCGTTGCACTCAGCACAATCTACACATAAAATATTACAATCATAAGCACATAGCATTCATAAAACACTCATGAAAAGATGCAATATGTGGTTTAGACACCACAAAGACACTTAACAAGTTCTCTGGTTGTTAACTATATGCATGATGTCATGATCAAAATTTTAGAGTTATTTATCAAATTATTTCCAACACACAAATAGAACAATTAAAAGCTAAAACTACAAAGGTAAAATAGAAAGTACTAAAAATATTCTGGACATGCTACAGTACTGAGAGATTTCATATAGACCAAAATCAAAATGATTTACTGTAAAATAAATTTTACAACTATTTTTAATAGCCAAAACACATAAATAAAGCTTGCAGTAATTCAGTGTATAAAACAGATGTAAAAGTAGTATTTGATGCTGGAAATAGATTCTACGCATTTTTCTGAATCCATAGACGCAAAGTTTGCTAAAAACGGATTTGTAGAACTCAAGATATGAAATTTACAAGTTTAAATCATATTCTGAAATTTAAAAATGAAAAACCGATCGGGCTTAACCACGGGCTGCCACGCGGCGGCTCCTGATTCGACGATACCATTTCGGGCGGATTAAGAACTTGCACCGTTGGATTAAAAGAGGATCAGACGGCCCAGATCGAACCGTAATGGTTCGTTAAGTTATCTAACCTAGCCCCTTGGATCTAGATCTAACGGTCGAGGGGGCTCACCGGAGGAGGATGTCGACGGCGAGATTTGGCGGCTCTGGAAGGCGACGGCGAGGTGTCTCTGGTGTTCATTGAGCTCTGAGAAGGCGACGACGGTGTTGAGATCGAGGTGGAGAAGATGATGGCGAAGCAGCGTCCTCGAGTTCTTCCTGCAACGGTGTTGAAGTGCGGCTGGAGGTTAGGCCGTGACGGTGGTGTCGAGAGCGCGGCGAAACAAGATGGTTATCGGTGATTTCAAGATGCGACGATCATACCAGTTGAAGCAGAGGATCGAGGCGACCTTGGTGGCGAGGTTTATAGGGACGAGGTAGCTTGGTGATCTGGCAATCACTCGCCAGAGTCTGACTGGCGGACAGTGAGATCTGGTTGACGTCGGGCGCTATGCTCTAAAGAAAAGAGGAGGGCGAAACCTTGTCAGGGAGTTGTGCGAGATCGAGGGGAAAGAAGTGGTGCAGAGGGAGATCAAGAGGGGGTCGATGCTCACCAGAAACCGGCGACGCCCTCTGGCAGTATCGACGGCGCGGTGACCTCTGGTTTGTGCAGCCTGGCGGCGATCTTCGCTAGGGTTTGGAGGGGAAACGAGTGCGGGGCGAAGGGGGTTTAAATAGGCACGTTTGCATGGCCAAGGGGGCAAGGATTGATACATCTTAAACGTATCTATAATTTTTGATGCTCCATGCTTGTTTTCACACCATTTGCTTAGTGTTTCATTACACTTCGTGGCATTTTTATGCATTTTCTGGAACTAACCTATTAACGAGATGCCACAGTGCCAGTTCCCTGTTTTCTAATGTTTTTGTGTTTCAGAAAAGATACACATGAAATATTCTCGGAATTGGACGAAACAAAAGCCAAACATCCAGAAATTTACCGAAGCTTCCAGAGAACCGAAGAGGAAACGGAGAGGGGCCACAGGCCGGCCACACAGTAGGGCGGTGTCGCCCAGGCCCTGGCCACGCCCCCTATGTGTGAGGCCGCCTCGGTCCACTTCTGACGATGCCCCTTCGCCTATAAAGACCCCCCGACGGGAAAAACCTAAGGACCCGATCACTTTTCCAGAAACACATCGCGATCTGCCGCCGTCATCGACCCGAGATTGGGTGGGTCCAGAAGCTCTTCCCGGCACCCTGCCGAAGAGGGGAATCACCACAGGAGGTCTTCTTCATCGCCATGCTTACCTCCGGCGTGATGAGTGAGTAGTCTACCTTGGACTATGGGTCCATAGCAGTAGCTAGATGGTTGTCTTCTCCACCATGTGCTTCATGTTTAGATCTCGTGAGCTGCCTTACATGATCGAGATCACCGTTATGTAATTCTACATGTTGTGTTTGTTGGGATCCGATGAATACTGGTGTTATGATTGAGTTGATGTGCTGAATATTATCTTATGTTATCTCTATGTTTTTTATGATCTTGCATGCTCTCCAGTTGTTAGTAGCTATCTTGGCCGAGTAGATACTAGTGACTCCAAGAGGGGGTATTTATGCTCGATAGTTGGGTTCAAGCCTCTGTTTAATCCGGGGGAGTGACAGAAACCTCTAAGGTTGTAGATGTGCTGTTGCCACTAGGGAGAAAACAACATTCATATGTCCAAGGGCATATGCTTTGTTTACATTACACACTTTGCTTAATGCAGTTATCTGTTGTTCGCAACTTAATACTTGTGGAGTTCTCGGATTGATTCGCCACAAGTGGATTATTAGTCATAGATGCAGTTGGATGGCAGTCTATGTATTTTGTTGTAATGCCCAAAGTAAATTTCATAGTGATCCTCTAGACATATGCACGTTGTCTTTATTCTATCAATTGCCCAACTGTAATTTGTTTACCCAGCATGTGTTATTTTATCTTATAGAGAGATACCACTAGTGAACTGTGGACCCCGGTCCTATTTCCTTTATATTGCTATCACCTGTTTACTTTACTCGCACTGTTTACTTTACTCGCATATTACTATTGCTTTCCACTCGATACGCTCATTCCTTTGTTTGCAGCAAACCGGTGAGATTGACAACCTCATCGTAAGTTGGGAACAAAGTATTTGGTTGTGTTGTGTGCAGGTTCCACGTTGCTACTAGTTGAAGACGCGCTAACAAGATTTCATTAACTGCGCCCTTGTTGGAGTGTCACTAGGCTAGCAAGCATCACCTTCTTGAGTTTGGCTTTTTCCTACTGGATTGATAACCTTGGTTTCATAACTGAGGGAAAACTTGCTGCTATATTCATCAAACCTTCTCTTGGGGTTTCCAACTGGCCGGTCATTTTACTTCATCAACAAACGCAATCAAGTTTTCTGGCACCATCAATACCGCGCCATCAACAAGTTTTCTGGCGCCGTTGCCGGGGAAAAAGAAGACTTCTGCAAGGGGAGTTTCGCACGCACATCCTTTACTTTGTTTTAAGTTTTTATTTACTTTATTTTTACTTGTTTTGTTTTATAAAAAACACAAAAAAATAGTATCCTTTTTAGTTGTTACTTTTTTACTTCTAGTTCATTATGTTGTTCCCTAAGTACGTTTTGGAGGACCTCTCAGTAGGTAGTGGTTCAATTATTGGGAAAAGTAATATTGAGGAGTTCTTTAATCATATTAGTATGCATAAAGATGTTGAGGAAAAGTCTTTGGCTGAGCTTGCTCCTAGTTATGAAGTTGCTTCTACTTATTTAGTTCACATGTTGGAAGCTAGGTTTGCTAGCCTTAATCCTTTTATGCAACACATGTTTCTTAATCTTCATGATATTGAGGATGCCGAAAAGAAAGCTTTTATCTTGGAAACTTTGCGCATAGTATTTAGAGATGTTGCCATTGAAGCTAGGAAAGTTTTTAAGCATTTTAATAAGCTTGGCTCGCCTGTAGAGGTTGTTGGTACAACCAATGAAGATTTCAGAGTACCAATACCTTGCAAACTTGTAGGAATTCATGATGCTTTGGAAAAGAATTTTAATTGGATTTGTCCTGAAAATCTTTTTGATGAAGGTAGTGTACCAAAGTGTGATCATAAAGGATCTTCAAAAACTCATTTGGACACAATTCAATTCATTGTTGAAAAGACTCCTATAATTGATCTTAATGACTCTTTCGAAAATACTTGTTTCACACTTTCTGCGCCTAGCTCAAAGGCGTTAAAAAAAGCACTCTTGGTAGATAACCCAATATTTTTACTTTTAGTTCTTTTTTTTATTTGAGTCTTCGAAGTTATTACTGCTGTAATAACCTCTCATTATCATTTTTATTTCATTTTTGTGCCAAGAGAAGCCTCTAATTTGAGTGAGGTAAGATTTGGGGATGTTGCTGTCCTGAAACAGTTTTCGGTGCTGCACCGTAAACATTCGTGAAAATTCTCAGTATATCTTTTGGACCTGCAATTTCTTGTGCATATGCCCCAGGTTATATCCAAACTTTCATTAGTTTAACACATTTTTATTTGAGCAACAAAAATCCCTCTAAAAATTCGACCTTTGTCAGCTGTTCTGTTTTGATAGATTTCTGCCATTATTTGTGTTTGCCGCCCGATCGCTTTCTTTTTGAGTGCTTTTGATCACGGAACTTTTGGGGAAGTTGCTACAGTAGTATATACTTTATATGTGGTAGTTTTGAGTTGAAACCTGAAGCAAAAAGGGTTGATTAAATGTTATGCTTACACTAATGTTGCTAATAGAGTTGTGTTGAGTTTTGTATGAAGGAAGTTTTCAAGTGTAGGGATTGGAGAATGATGAGATGAGTTGAAGAATGGACAAAAGCTCAAGCTTGGGGATGCCCACACACCCCAAGAAATATCCAAGAGGTACAAGCGTCAAAGCTTGGGGATGCCCCAGAGGCACCCCTTCTTCATCGGCAAAAATCTGGTCACCTTTCCACACACTATATTTTTATTGCTTCATGCACTATGCGTTTTTCTTGGAGCGTCAGTTGTTTTAGTTTAATGTTTTGTTTAGTTTTGTTTGCTGCAATAAATGGTTGGACCCCAACAAATTTCTTTTGGAGAAGTTGCCTTGCTTTTCATTTGCCAAGAATACTATGTTTTTCACTCTTATCGTTCAACGAGTGTTCTCTTTTTCTAGAACTACATTTAGCTTTCGTTTTTTGCCTTGATTTGTGTTTAGATCTTGATATATCTTTGCATCAAGGTGTATTTTGACCTCTGGTCCCTGTTGGTTTTCATCAAAAAGTGTTGTTTAAAAAAGTTCGAATGGTGTTGGAATAGAGAAAAAGCTTTATGCAAAAAAAAGTGGTACAAAAAGAGCTTGTGTAGACTGCGGCCTAGGCTTTTGCATGTCGTGCTTGATGTCTTTTTGATAGTATGCTTAGTGGTTTTGTTGTAGCATTACTTGTCTCAAATGAATGAGATTGCTTAATGAGCCTTCGAAAAAAATCATGCATTGTTTTTATTATTTGGAAGCATTATTTTGGTTTTCTCCTTGATGCTTTATTTGGGTTGACTTGGCGCATGCTCACACATGTTAGAGTCATAAAAAGTCGCCATAAGCCTCTATGATTATTTAGTTTTTGGCTTTTGATGCCATCTTATGCTTCTTTTAATGTTGCTTTGTCGCTTTGCATGATTATGGCCGTTATTGCTCTCTTAGTTGGTTGCTCCCAGTCTTTTGCTAGCCCTCATTTTGTACTGAGTATGAGCTCTACTCGTGCATCCAACTCCTAAAAACCAAGTTGTTCCAATGTGCCCACCATACATACCTATTAGCAATTTGCTATTCCAAAGTACATTTGACTTGCTTTTATCTATCCTTCAAATTAAACTCTTTTTGGTGTTATGCGAAAATTGGTCAGTAAAGCTCTCATGAACCTGATGGCACACTTTACTTTTCTCGCTTTAAAATTTTGACATTGTAGCTCTCTTATGTTGAGTTGTTATGCTTGCAAGTTGTAAGTTGGAAATTAGCCCAGCCATGCCGTCATGGGGCAAGCTTTCAACATTGCACTTCTTTCATTTGAGTTGATATCGTGATCTTTTGTTTATGGATACTCGCGATGTGAAATAAGTTGGGAATCTTGTGGGATCATGGAGTTTTTATATGTGCTAGGGAAATGCCAAGGCCGCTAATCTAAGCCATGTATCATCCATGGTGGAAATTTACAGCATGCCCATAGTGGACATTCGACGATGTATCTCACAATAAAAAGCTATACCAATGGTAAATAAAAGAGATGTCGAGGTGTTCATTGTCTGTTTGTCTTGTCATTTTGATGTGGGCTTGTTCCATGTCATTGAGCAGGAGGTACCCCATTGGCGGTTCTCGATGATACACATATATTTACAATGATAAGAGCCTGCTTGGGACTCTAAGTCGAGTAGCATGAGGTTTGGATATTCGTACTTCACGGGACACGAGGTTTTCAACTTATGATTTGTCAAGCATATGCTTCATAATTGTACTCGCATTAACTCTAACCATTCAAGATGCCTATGATGGGGGCAATGAGAGCTCAAAGCTAGTAAGTACCATAATTTTTGAAGGTTTATAAAACTTGCAATCACTGCTTCCCTCCACGAAGGGCCTTTCTTTTACTTTTATGTTGAGTCACCACCTTCTATCTTTATGCACCGTCTAAGAGAGCATAGTTGTATCTAGTCGCCCTCTTAAACTTGAAGGTGTCCTATGCATTTATGTTTTGCTCTCTCATGAAGGACAAGCTGAAAACCATTTGCTATATTTTTCCATATGATTTGAACATACGTTTGACTTTCATTGTTTCATTTTCATGATCTTTTGTTTGTGTTCTTTTTCATGTTATAACATGGTTGCTAAGTTTCTTCTATCAATATTATATCTTTCATGCCCATGTTTTAAGTTCTTTTGATCCCAGCGCACAATGCTTACATATATGGTCAAGATTGTGTAGGTGCATGTCACCTCAAAAATTATTTCTTTTGTTATCACTTACCTACTCGAGGACGAGCAAGAGTTAAGCTTGGGGATACTGATACGTCTCAAACGTATCTATCATTTTTGATGCTCCATGCATGTTTTCACACCATTTGCTTAGTGTTTCGTTACACTTCGTGGCATTTTTATGCATTTTATGGAACTAACCTATTAACGAGATGCCACAGTGCCAGTTCCCTGTTTTCTGCTATTTTTGTGTTTCAGAAAAGTTACACAGGAAATATTCTCGGAATTGGACGAAACAAAAGCCAAACATCCAGAAATTTACCCAAGCTTCCAGAGAACCAAAGAGGAGACGGAGAGGGGCCACAGGCCGGACACACAGTAGGGTGGCGCGGCCCAGGCCCTGGCCACGCCCCCTATGTGTGAGGCCGCCTCGGTCCACTTCTGACGATGCCCCTTCGCCTATAAAGACCCCCCGATGGGAAAAACCTAAGGACCCGATCACTTTTCCAGAAACACATCGCGATCTGCCGCCGTCGTCGACCCGAGATCGGGAGGGTCCAGAAGCTCTTCCCGACACCCTGCCGGAGAGGGGAATCGCCACATGAGGTCTTCTTCATCGCCATGCTTGCCTCCGGCGTGATGAGTGAGTAGTCTACCTTGGACTATGGGTCCATAGCAGTAGCTAGATGGTTGTCTTCTCCACCATGTGCTTCATGTTTAGACCTCGTGAGCTACTGATGTCTACGCACTTCTATTCTTATAGACACTTGTTGGGCCTCCAAGTGCAGAGGTTTGTAGAACAGCAGCAAGTTTCCCTTAAGTGGATCACCCAAGGTTTATCGAACTCAGGGAGGTTAGAGGTCAAAGCTATCCCTCTCAAGCAACCCTGCAATTACGATACAGAAAGTCTCTTGTGTCCCCAACACACCCAATACACTTGTCAGATGTATAGGTGCACTAGTTCGGCGAAGAGATAGTGAAATACAAGTGGTATAGATGATTATAAGTAGCAAACGTGATGTGAAATAAATATCGCTGCGAGCAAACAAGTAACAAAATAGCAAGTAAACGGTGTGCAATGCTTGGAAACAAGGCCTAGGGATCATACTTTCACTAGTGGACACACTCCCAACAATATAACATGACTGAACAAATAACTTCTCTTTGCTAAGGCACTCTAAATTACTCTCCTATTGAATAACACTAATCATTGTGTAGTGGCTACAAAAGCACCCCTTAAAGTTCATCAAGTACTTGACAAACACCACTCATAGAGATATCCAAATTAGATCACAATTCAAGATAGAAATCATTGCAACTTAGACCAAGTACTAACACGGTGCACACACTGTCAACATTACACCATGAAAGGAGGAATAGATCACTCAAACTACCATAGCAATAATTATTCTCATAATCCACAAGAGATCACAATCATAGCCTAAACCAAGTACCACCATGATGCACACACTCTCACCGTTACACCAAGGCAGGAGGAATAGATTACTTTAATAACATCACTAGAGTACACAAAATATCTGAATAATAACATGTACTTGTTCAACATGATACAAAGCTCACGATCACATAAAGATCACATCATGGGAGAGAGAGGTGAACCACATAGCTACCGGTAGAGCCCTCAGCCCCGGGGATGAACTACTCCCTCCTCATCATAGGAGACAGCAAGGTTGATGGAGATGGCGGTGAGGTCGATGGAGACGGCGGAGACGGCGATGGAGACCGATGGAGATGGCTCCGGGGGCACTTCCCCGTCCCGGCAGGGTGCCGGAACAGAGACTTCTGTCCCCCAAAATTCGTCGGTGGCGGCGGCGGAACTACAGAACTCTTTCTAGAAATTTGCCGACTCCCCCAGGGTTTTCCGTCCCGAGGCTTCTTATAGGCGAAGGGGCGATGTCAGAGGAGGGCCAGGGCCTCCTCACACATGGCTGGTGCGGCCAGGGGCCTGGCCGCGCCACTTGTGTGTGTGGGGCCCCTGTGGTCCACCTCCTACTCCTCTTCGGATCTCTGGAAGCTTCCGGGTAAAATAATACTTCAGGATGTGGTTTCGTCCAATTCCGAGAATATTTCCTGTGTATCACTCTGAAACACAAAAATAGCAGAAAACAGGGAACTGACACTGTGGCAACTCGTTAATAGGTTAGTTCTAGAAAATGCATAAAAGTGCCACTAAGTGTAACAAAACAATAGGCAAAAGGTGTAAAAACAAGCATGGAGCATCAAAAATTATAGATATGTTTGAGACGTATCAAGCATCCCCAAGCTTAACTCCTGCTCGTCCTCGAGTAGGTAAGTGATAACAAAAGAATAATTTTTGAGGTGACATGCACCCACATAATCTTGATCATATATGTAAGCGTTGTGAGCTGAGATCAAAGAACTTAAAACATGGGCATGAAAGACATAATCTTGATAATAGAAACTTAGCAACCATGTTATAATATGCAAATGAACACAAACAAAAGATCATGAAAATGAAACAATGAAAGTCAAACGTGTGTTCAAATCATAAGGAAAAACATACAAATGGTTTTCAGCTTGTCCTTCATGGAGAGCAAAACATAAATGCATAGGACACCTCAAAGTTTAAGAGGGCGACTAGATACAAATAACTTAAGAACAAGTGAAACCAACAATATGAGTCAATCAATGAACTTTGGGACAATGCATATCACACTAAGAGTGACAACTATGCTCTCTTAATGGTGCATATAGAAAGAAGGTGGTGACTCAACATAAAAGTAAAAGAAAGGCCCTTCGCAGAGGGAAGCAGTGATTTAAACATTTGCTAGAGCTTTTCATTTGTAAAACAGAGAGATAAAACTAGATTTTGAGAGGTGGTTGTCTTTGTCAACGACTGGCAATGGGGTTCTTACTATCTTCCATACAAAAATAAAGCAAGTTTTTGAGAGAGAGATTGGCACTCTTGTGCTCTTTTTATAAAACTTGGCACTCCTCCCCACCTTTTCCTTTCACATACCATGGCTAACCGATTCCATCGGGTGCCCACCAACATTCACATTCTTTGGAGGAGTGCCTTTTTTCTTTCTTTTTTCCTTTTTTTTTCTTTTTGGAATAAGCAATATGGAAGATAGCAAATCCGACCACTACGTCCCCATGAGCTGAAAACAGTGTCACAAAACGAGAAGTGTTTTGAAGGTTTTTGAAAGGTAGCACACGAAAATTTTACTTTGGAATGGCTTACAAATACCATGCATAGGAATTTATAGTGGACACAATGGCAAACTTGGCTTTTAGGAGTTGGATGCACGAGTAGAGCTCATACTCAGTACAAGGCGAGGGCTAGCAAAAGACTGAGAGCGACCAACTAAGAGAGCAATAATGGCCATAATCATGCAAAGCGACAAAGCGACATTAAAAGAAGCATACGATGGCATCAAAAGTCAAAAACTAAATGATCATGAAGGCTAATGGCGACTTTGTAAGAGTCTAACATGTGTGAGCATGCGCCAAGTCAACCCAAATAAAGCATCAAGGAGAAAACCAAAATAATGCTTCCATACAATAAAAACAACGCATGATTTTTTCAAAGGCTCATTAAGCAATCTCAGTTATTTGAGACAAGTCATGCTACAGCAAAACCACTAAGCATACTATCAAAAGACATCAAGCATGACATGAAAAAGCCTAAGCCACAGTCTACACAAGCTCCTTCTTGTACCACTATTTTGCACAAAGCTTTTTCTCTTTTCCAACACCATTTGAAATTTTTTTAAGACACCTCTTTTGCGCAAATCAAGGCGAAAACAAAAACCCAAAGCAGTAGCAGAATAAGAAGAACACCCGGTGAAATTGTAAGAATGAAAAGGAGTGTTCTTGGCAAATGAAAACGAGTTCATCTCCTCCAAAAGAAATATGATGTGATCTAACCAATTATTGCAGCAAACAAACTAAACTAATACTGAAAACTAAAACCACTGACGCTCCAAGAAAAACACATAGTGCACGAAGCAATAAAAATATAGTGTTTTGAAAGGTGACCTGATTTTTGCCGATGAAGAAGGGGTGCCTCGGGGGCATCCCCAAGCTTTGACGCTTGTACTTCTTGGATATTTCTTGGGGTGATGCATGGGCATCCCCAAGCTTGAGCTTTTGTCCATTCTTCAACTCATCTCATCATTCTCCAATCCCTACACTTGAAAACTTCCTTCATACAAAACTAAACACAATTCTATTAGCAACATTAGTGTAAGCATAAAATATATTCAACCTCTTTTAGCTTCAGGTTTCAACCCAAAACCACCACATATTAAGCATATACTACTGTAGCAACTTTTCTAAAAGATCCGTGATCAAAAGAACTCAAAAGAAAGCGATAAAGTGGCAAACACAAATATTGGCAGAAATCTGTCAAAACTGAACAGCTGACAAAGGTCGAATTTTTGAGGGGTTTTCTGTTGCTCAAATCAAAAAGTGTTCAACTAAGAAAAGTTTGGATATAACCTGGGTCATATGCCCAAGAAATCGCAGGTCCAAAAGATAAATAGAGAATTTTCACGAATTTTTACGGTGCAGCACCGAAAACAGTTTCAGGACAGCAACATCCCCAAATCTTACCTCGCTCAAATTAGAGGTTTCTCTTGGCACAAAAACGAAATAAAAAGGATAAGGATCGGTTATTACAGTAGTAATAACTTACAAGACTCAAATAAAAGAAAAATTACTGAAAATAAATAATGGGTTATCTCCCAAGAGTGCTTTTCTTTAACGCCTTTGAGCTAGGCACAGTAATTTGCAAAGATGCTCATGTGGGCGCCATATAAGAGCTTGAGGCAAAGGCGCCATATTGGAACTTAAAGCAATAGAGAGCATCAAAAAGCAAGTATGGAACACATTTAAATCTAAACCACTTCCTATGAAAAATAGTCTTGTAAAGAGACAAGTCATGAAAGCGCAAAGCAAAAAGCATAGGAAGGCAAAACAAGTACAACTTCAAGAATTGCAACATAAAGAGGGGAAACTAAATATTGTTGAGATCCATCAAACCATGTTTCCCTCTCTCATAATAACTTTCAGTAGCATCATGAATAGTATTAACAATATAACTATCACATAAAGCATCCCTATCATGAGCCACATGCATAAAAGAATTAATACTTCCCACATGAACAATAGTAGTAGGAGCAGATTCAACAGAATAATTATTCTCATCACCATAATCACCAAAAACAGGAGGCATATTGTAATTATAACTAATTTTCTCCTCAAAAGTAGGTGAACTGAAAATATTATACCCATCATCACAAGCTAGAGAACTACTATGTCGCAAAGCATACTCATCAAACATATCATCATAAGAAGGAACATGGATAGCACTAATGGTACAACAATTATTAACCTTAGAATTGGTACCAAAAAGATTTTCAATATCAAAAGTAGAGTGCTTTTCCCAATCATGATCACTAACATAGGTAACAGGCATAGGAACATCATCCCAATCAGAATTATCATAATCTATAGCAGGATCATAACGCTTAGGGGAAGATACCGTGTCCTCTCGCCTCTTACTCCTCTTCTTCTTCTTCTTCTTCTTCTTCTTCTTACTCTCTCCTTTAGGAGGGAGAGACTTGAAGGGCATCTTCTCCACATATTCTCTAGGAGGGAAAGGCATCTTCTCCACATAATCTGGTTTGCTGACAGAAACAACAGAAGAAACTTTGGAGGATTCCTCCTCTCTATTAATAAGATAAAAACATCTATCAGTCCTGTCATAGCTTGGCAAAATATCAAGTTTTATAAGATTTTGAATGTAAGTATTTGCAAGGCAATCTTTAGCACAATAGAGACGACAACCACGCAGGGTGCTATTAATATCAACATCATTCATATCTATCAAAGCACTCTTTCTAGATATCTCTTCACATGCCAAGAACAAAGTGAGCTCATCATGCTGATTGGGAGTAATCTTGTCATCACAATACAAACTTAAGGTACTAGAAGAGTAACTATTAGGTCTTGAGCATTGGAAATTAAAATGACCTATGTCATCGCAATGTTTACAAAGAAAAGGATAAAGCTCACAAACCTTTTTACCGATCTCACCTATATCCTTGTACCACATACTGGTTTCTTCATTTGCGTGGGTGATGCAATAATCTTCCTTGTTGTAACTCTGTTCACAAGGTCTATGTACTCCACAAAAATTAACATGCTTATAAGAAATAGGACTTTTAGAAGTTTGAGCATGTTTATTGCAATCATCAACAACAATATCACTTTCTATGCAAGTATCCTTAAAAGGTTCATGATACACGTCCCCATTTCCTTTAGGAACATTTATATGGGAAGCAAAGGCTTTAAAGCAATCAACCATAATTTGAGGATCAAGACCATATTAGCACTAAGCTCTTGAAAATTAGCAGTTTCAGCGAAAGACTTAATGCAATCAAACTCGTAATTCATACCTGATCCTTTACCTTTGTCGCTATCCCAACCTTCAATATTGTTTTGAATTGTCTCAAGCAGACCCCACTTGGTGTCGACATCCTTGCTTGTGAAAGACCCATCAAAGCATGCATCTAGATAGTCCTTGTAATGTCCTGAAAGCCTTGCATAAAAATTATTAATAACAATATTATGGGGAAGATCATGAATAGGACATTTATGCATTAGTAACTTCAATCTTCCCCAAGCTTGGGCAATGCTTTCTCCCTCATGCGGATGAAAATTATAAATGTAATTCCTATCTTTATAAACCTGACTAGAAGGATAGAATTTAGAATAAAAGAGAGGTTCAATTTCCTCCCAATCAATAGATCGGCCATCCTTCAATGTTTTATACCATTCCTCAGCTCTGCCTTTCAGCGAAAAAGAGAATAGCTTCTTCTTAACTTGGTTCATTGAAATACCTGCACACTGGAACAACTCGCATAATTCATGTATAAAGAGCAGATGATCACCAGGATGGACAGTTCCATCTCCTAAATAGCAGTTATCCCTAATACGTTCAACAATCTTCGTAGGTATTTTAAAAGGATGGGGAGCACAAGCATCATTAGAAACATCACATATGGGAGATAAAATATCATCAGAGCAACCTTTCTCCACTAAAGCTGGGGGACTAAAGATATCATACTCAACAAAACCAGCTTCCCCAAGCTTAGACTTTTCTATAGCATTAGCATTAACGGTATTCAAAGCATTTGTACTAATAACATTGCTATGCGAAATAAGCTCCAAAGGATTTTCAATTTTCTCTTCAAATCTAAAATCAGGAAAAAGACTAAAGAACTCTTTGTTTTCCATTAAGCCTAACTAGTGAAAATAAAAACAAGAAACAAAAAGATGTAATTGCAGAATCTAAAGGAAATAACTCCGAGCACTCACACAGGAGGATGCGAGTACCTTTTACCTTACCTCCCTGGCAACGGCACCAGAAAAGAGCTTGATGTCTACGCACTTCTATTCTTGTAGACACTTGTTGGGCCTCCAAGTGCAGAGGTTTGTAGAACAGCAGCAAGTTTCCCTTAAGTGGATCACCCAAGGTTTATCGAACTCAGGGAGGTTAGAGGTCAAAGCTATCCCTCTCAAGCAACCCTGCAATTACGATACAGAAAGTCTCTTGTGTCCCCAACACACCCAATACACTTGTCAGATGTATAAGTGCACTAGTTCGGCGAAGAGATAGTGAAATACAAGTGGTATAGATGATTATAAGTAGCAAACGTGATGTGAAATAAATATCGCTGCGAGCAAACAAGTAACAAAATAGCAAGTAAACGGTGTGCAATGCTTGGAAACAAGGCCTAGGGATCATACTTTCACTAGTGGACACACTCCCAACAATATAACATGACTGAACAAATAACTTCTCTTTGCTAAGGCACTCTAAATTACTCTCCTATTGAATAACACTAATCATTGTGTAGTGGCTACAGAAGCACCCCTTAAAGTTCATCAAGTACTTGACAAACACCACTCATAGAGATATCCAAATCAGATCACAATTCAAGATAGAAATCATTGCAACTTAGACCAAGTACTAACACGGTGCACACACTGTCAATATTACACCATGAAAGGAGGAATAGATCACTCAAACTATCATAGCAATAATTATTCTCATAATCCACAAGAGATCACAATCATAGCCTAAACCAAGTACCACCATGATGCACGCACTGTCACCGTTACACCAAGGCAGGAGGAATAGATTACTTTAATAACATCACTAGAGTACACAAAATATCTGAATAATAACATGTACTTGTTCAACATGATACAAAGCTCACGATCACATAAAGATCACATCATGGGAGAGAGAGGTGAACCACATAGCTACCGGTAGAGCCCTCAGCCCCGGGGATGAACTACTCCCTCCTCATCATAGGAGACAGCAAGGTTGATGGAGATGGCGGTGAGGTCGATGGAGACGGCGGAGACGGCGATGGAGACCGATGGAGATGGCTCCGGGGGCACTTCCCCGTCCCGGCAGGGTGCCGGAACAGAGACTTCTGTCCCCCGAAATTCGTCGGTGGCGGCGGCGGAACTACGGAACTCTTTCTGGAAATTTGCCGACTCCCCCAGGGTTTTCCTTCCCGAGGCTTCTTATAGGCGAAGGGGCGATGTCAGAGGAGGGCCAGGGCCTCCTCACACATGGCTGGCGCGGCCAGGGGCCTGGCCGCGCCACCTGTGTGTGTGGGGCCCCTGTGGCCCACCTCCTACTCCTCTTTGGATCTCTGGAAGCTTCCGGGTAAAATAAGACTTCAGGATGTGGTTTCGTCCAATTCCGAGAATATTTCCTGTGTATCACTCTGAAACACAAAAATAGCAGAAAACAGGGAACTGGCACTATGGCAACTCGTTAATAGGTTAGTTCTGGAAAATGCATAAAAGTGCCACTAAGTGTAACGAAACAATAGGTAAAAGGTGTAAAAACAAGCATGGAGCATCAAAAATTATAGATACGTTTGAGACGTATCAGCTACCTTACATGATCGGGATCACCGTTATGTAATTCTACATGTTGTGTTTGTTGGGATCCGATGAATATTAGTGTTATGATTGAGTTGATGTACTGAATATTATCTTATGTTATCTCTATGTTGTTTATGATCTTGCATGCTCTCCGTTGTTAGTAGCTATCTTGGCCGAGTAGATACTAGTGACTCCAAGAGGGGGTATTTATGCTCGATAGTCGGGTTCATGCCTCTATTTAATCTGGGGGAGTGACAGAAACCTCTAAGGTTGTAGATGTGCTATTGCCACTAGGGAGAAAACAACATTCATATGTCCAAGGGCATATGCTTTGTTTACATTACACACTTTGCTTAATGCAGTTATCTGTTGTTCGCAACTTAATACTTGTGGAGTTCTCGGATTGATTCACCACAAGTGGATTATTAGTCATAGATGCAGTTGGATGGCGGTCTATGTATTTTGTTGTAATGCCCAGAGTAAATCTCATAGTGATCCTCTCGACATATGCACGTTGTCTTTATTCTATCCATTGCCCAACTATAATTTGTTTACCCAGCATGTGCTATTTTATCTTATGGAGAGACACCACTAGTGAACTGTGGACCCCGGTCCTATTTCCTTTATATTGCTATCACCTTTTTACTTTACTCGCACTGTTTACTTTACTCGCATATTACTATTGCTTTCCACTCGATACGCTCATTCCTTTGTTTACAGCAAATTGGTGAGATTGACAACCTCATCGTAAGTTGGGAACAAAGTATTTGGTTGTGTTGTGTGTAGGTTCCACGTTGCTACTAGTTGAAGACGCGCTAACAAGATATCGTTAACGACACCCTTGTTGGAGTGTCACTAGGCTAGCAAGCATCACCTTCTTGAGTTTGCCTTTTTCCTACTGGATTGATAACCTTGGTTTCATAACTGAGGGAAAACTTGCTGCTATATTCATCAAACCTTCTCTTGGGGTTTCCAACTGGCCGGTCATTTTACTTCATCAACAAACGCAATCAAGTTTTCTGGCACCATCAATACTGCACCATCAAGGATCAAATCGGATTCGGAGAGATTTCCGCGGTGATCACGCTCGGGGACGCTTCGTGTTTGTTGCGGTTTCTCTGGGAGGGATGAAAAGTGGGGCCATCTTGTCAGCGGCAGGAGGAGAGGGGGTGGGTATCTATTTGGGATGGAGGGGGAAAATGGGTCATGGGCCATTTCGGAACCCAAGCCGAAGTGCTGCCGACGGCCCCTTTTCCTTTTTCTACTTCTTTTCTCTTTTCTTTTCTATTTTTATTTGAAAACTTTTGCAAATAAAACCCTATTTGATTCAAACCAATTTTGTAATTTGTAAAATTTTCCCTTTGTTCTCATAAACATACAGGTATGGTTTGATCAAAAGAACATAGTAACTCAACTTGAAATTGTGCAATGCAATGATGAATGAATGCATGAGCATGAAATGATGGTATGATTTCATGTGTGCAAAATTTTAAATCCTTTTAAATTTTGGGATGTTACAAGTCTAACCCCCTTAAGATGAATCTCGCCCTCGAGATTCGGGTTGGCTAGCAAATAGGTGTGGGTGGTCTTCTTGAAGTTCTTCTTCTCGTTCCCAAGTTGCTTCCTCCTCTGTGTGGTGACTCTACTGAACTTTGCAAAATTTGATAGTCTTGGTTCGAGTAACTCTTTCTGATGTCTCCAAGATTTTGATGGGTTTCTCCTCATACGTGAGATCACTTTCCAACTGAACCTCTTCCAATGGTATTGTGTCTCTTAGCGGGGTATCTGCCATCTCTGGATGACACTTCTTTAACTGACTCACATGGAACACATTATGCACTGCAGACAAGGATTCTGGTAGCTCTAGCTCATAAGCAACTTCTCCTTTGCGAGGCAAAACCTTGAATGGCCCTACAAAGTGAGGTGCTAGCTTTCCTTTGACTCCAAATATTTTCACTCCACGAAGTGGCGATACTCTAAGATAAGCCCTATCGCCCACCTCATAGGTCACCTCTCTACGCTTTGAATCAGCGTAGCTCTTCTGTCTGGACTGGGCTATTTTGAGTCTATCCCTGATCAAACGAACATTTTCCTCGACATCCTTTATTATGTCTGGCCGGAAAAGACTTCGTTCACCAACACCATTCCAAAGCAGTGGTGTAGTGCACTTTCTTCCATATAAAGCTTCAAATGGTGCCATCTCAATGCTAGCTTGATGGCTATTGTTGTAAGAAAACTCTGCATAAGGCAAATTCTCATCCCAGCTAGACCCATAGTCCAAGGCACAAGCTCTCCACATGTCTTCTAGAATTTGATTCACCCTTTCTGTTTGCCCATCAGTCTGAGTATGAAACGATGTGTTGAACTCTAGTCTAGTGCCCAAGGATTCATGGAGTTGGTGCCAAAAGTGAGAGGTGAATTGAGTACCCCTATCAGACACAATGCTCTTAGGCACTCCATGTAAACACACTATTTGGTTCATGTATATCTTGGCTAGTCTGGCACTGGTATATGTGGTTTTCACAGGAATGAAGTGAGCCACTTTAGTTGAACGATCAACTACTACCCAGATGGAGTTGTATCCAGACTTGGTCCATGGTAAACCCGTGATAAAATCCATGCCAACATTATCCCATTTCCATTCTGGTATAGGCAACGGCTGCAATAATCCTGCTAGCTTCTGATGCTTTGCCTTGACTCTGTTGCACACGTCACATAGGGCAATGTAATCGGCGACATCCCTTTTCATATTGCTCCACCAAAATCTACCCTTCAAATCCATATACATCTTGGTGTTCCTAGGATGAATAGAATAGGGTGAATCATGCACTTCTTGCAGAATCAACTTTCTGAGTTCAGGGTCTTGGGGTACACAAACACGCTTCTCAAACCATATAACTCCTTGGTCATCTTCGTGAAATCCCTTCGCCTTTCCTTTAGCCATATTACTCTTTATTTCTTCTATCTCCTTATCTAGCTTCTGAGCTTCTTTGATCTTGTCCGTCAGCGTAGGTTGAACTTCAAGAGATGCCAAAAACCCTTCTAGCACAATCTCCAATCTGAGCTCTTTGAACTTTTCACACAAATCTTCAGGCAACTCTCCTACTATAAGCCCATTTACGTGGCTTTTACGACTTAAGGCGTCAGCTACAACATTAGCCTTTCCCGGATGGTATTGCAAGCTCATATCATAATCTTTTATGAGCTCTAACCATCTTCTTTGTCTCATGTTCAGTTCCTTCTGGGTGAATATATACTTCAAGCTCTTGTGGTCGGTGAACACATCAAAATGCTTTCCCATCAAATAGTGTCTCCACACCTTCAGAGCATGCACAACAGAGGCTAGCTCTAAGTCATGGGTGGGGTAATTTCTCTCATTATGCTTGAGCTGGCGCGAGGCATAACTTACCACTTTTCCATTCTGCATCAGAACGCTACCAAGTCCTTGACGAGAAGCATCGCAGTAAACTTGGAAATCCTTCTGTATATCTAGCAGGCATAGAACTGGCGCACTTACTAGTTGTTTCTTTAGTTCTTGAAAACTAGCTTCACATGAGTTGGTCCATTCAAATTTCTTGTCTTTCTTCAATAGTTCAGTCATCGGCTTTGCTATCTTGGAGAAATTTTCAATGAATCTGCGATAGTATCCCGCAAGGCCTAAGAAGCTCCGGATGTCTCCCGCATTTTTGGGTGACTCCCATTCGGTAACGGATGCTGCCTTGCTTGGATCCACCGCGACTCCTTCCGTGGAAACTATGTGTCCAATAAATCCTACCTTGTCCAGCCAGAACTCACACTTGCTAAATTTTGCATATAGCTTATGCTCCCTGAGCTTTTCCATGATTAAGCGTAAGTGCTGCTCATGTTCTTTATCATCCTTGGAATAAATTAGGATGTCATCAATGAACACCACTACGAATTTATCCAAGTATTCCATGAACACTTTGTTCATCATGGTCATGAAGTATGCCGGGGCATTTGTTAGCCCAAAAGACATGACGGTATACTCATATAGACCATATCTAGTGGTAAAGGCTGTCTTGGGTATGTCTTGTTCTCGGATCTTTAGCTGGAAATATCCTGATCAGAGATCAATCTTGGAGAGCACTTTTGCTCCTTTCAACTGGTCGAACAGGTCATTGATGTTGGGCAATGGGTACTTGTTCTTGATGGTCACTTCATTCAGCGAATGGTAGTCCACGACCAATCTCTTGCTAGAGTCTATCTTCTCCACAAATAAAATAGGGGCTCCCCATGATGATGAACTTTGCTGGATAAAACCCTTGTCCAACTATTCCTTGAGCTATTTTTAATTCCTTTAATTCTTCTATGTCCATCTTGTATGGCCTTTTTGCTATAGGTCCTGTTCCAGGCAGCAAGTCAATGATGAACTCGACATCTCTATCTGGTGGCATTCCTGGTAGCCCCTCCGGAAACACATCCGGATACTCCTTCACAACTGGCAATTCATGCATACTAACCCCCTTAAGGGAATTAACCTTAGACCCTTTAAGCTCCAAGGTTGATTTGAAACGAATGCATTTCTTTTCAAGGGTTGTGAGGGTGATGGTTTTGTTTGCACAGTCTATGACTCCCTCAAAAGTGGTCATCCAATCCATGCCTAGGATGACATCTAATCCTTGTGAGTCTAGGATAATGAGGTTAGCCGAAAACTTGTGTTTTCCAATTTCCAGGACTAGGTCTCTACAACCGGCATTTACTATCAACTCTTCCCCTGGAGAACTTACCCTTATAGAACAACCTATTGTTTCAGTGGGTATTTTGTTCTTAACCACAAATGCTCTTGAAATGAATGAATGAGATGCACCAGTGTCGAAAAGAACAAGTGTTGAAAACTTATTGAACAGAAACATACCATATACGGCGTCAGGCTCATCATAAATCTCCTCCACATTGATGTGATTGACATGCCCCTTCTGGAATGGATTGGGCTTGTTTCCTTCATCTTTCTTCTGTGGGCAATCATTTGCATAATGCCAGTCTTGTGGCACTTATAGCATTCCACCTGACTAATATCCCTCTTCTCGGTGACATTGTTGTTTCTGCCATTGTTGTTGACATTGTTATGGCCATTTGTCCTGGTGGAGTTATGATTGTTGTGATTCCTGTGGCCATTATGGTGGTGGCCATTTCCCTTATGGTGCTGGTGCCCATTTCCACCATTATGGTTGTGGTGGTTTCCTCCATTCTTATGGAATCCAGAGCTTCCATGATCACTGTGATAGCTCCGCTTGTGCAAAGGCTCTTGGTACTTGCTAACATGATGCTTCCTCTTTCTATTTTCAGACTGCTTCATCTTGCTCTCTAGAGTTATAGCTTGGTCAAGTAGAGACTGAAAAGTAGGAGTGTAGGCAACAAACAGAGGAATTGACAACTCGTCATTGAGGCCCTCTAGGAACTTCTCCTTCCTTTTTGCATCGGTATCAATGTCATCCGGGGCATAGTGTGACAGATTGGTGAACTCATCAATGTACTTAGACACACTGCAGTACTTCTGTCTGAGGTCGCGGAACTCCTTCCTCTTCAGGCCCATCACACCAGAGGAAATATGTGCAGCCCAAAATCCTTCCTGGAACGAGTCCCATATCACTCCTTTGATGGGATGAGTGATCTGGTAAGTGTCCCACCAGCTTGCTACTGGTCCTTCCAACAGATGAGCTGCAAACCTAACCTTTTCAGCGTTAGTGCAACCAGTTGTCACCAAGTCTTTGTTGACAGAACGGAGCCAATCCATGGCCTCCAGTGGTTCAGCAGCACGTGAAAACTTAGCAGGGCGAAGCCTTAAGAACCTTGCAAGTATGTCGACCTGAGGGGGTGGTGGTGGTGGAGGGTTGTTGTTGTTGTTGTTGTTATTGTTGTTGTTCTGAGCGTTGGCCAAAAACTGAGTCATGACTTGCATGAGTTGAGCCTGGGCTTCCATCATCTGCTGCATCTGTTCCTCAGGAGCACGACGAGGAGGCATTTGTTGGGTTTTGAAATAGGTAAGGTTAGACTTAGAGATAGAGTCTAAAGGAATAAAGTTTCCTACCCACATGCACATAAACAATCCTTAAAAGAACACATATATAAGCACACACAAGCATAGGAGAAAACTTTTAAACTTAACTTGCAATAAACAACTCACAAATAGTTTGAAGGTACGCAAACATTTAAGTCTAAGGGGATACAATGTCTAATGCCATACCACAAGCGGTCACGGCATAAACGCGAACTCAAAGATAAAGTGGGGTAGTCTATCTAACTACTCTACTCTTCCATGGCGACTTCCTCCTCCTCAACATCAAAGCCATTCTCCTTGAGTAGCCTCTTGTAGTCCTGCAGTTCTTCAGTTAGGGTGTCGACCTTCTCTTGAATCTCCCTCTTGTCAGCGTGCAGCTTCTCGATCAGATCGTGGTCCGCTTTAAGCTCGAAGTCGTTGCACTCTAACTTCTGCTTCAGCTCTCTAACTTCTTTGTTCCTGGCTTGGATCCTCTTCTCTTGGCTCTTCTGCTGCTTCTCTTGAGTCTCGAACTTTGCCTCCATCTCCTTGATCCTCTGTTCCTGCTCTAGGTGTTGTTTGTCCTTCTCGGCAAGCTTGGCGCATAGCTCGTCGTTATTAAACAACTCATTATACCTCTCAACGTCGACGTCCCTGACGAGGTACTCTAACTCGGCAAGGTAAATGCACATGGGGTCTTGTTCGCTGTCAGATAGCCCGATGGCCAAGCCCTCCTCATCACGTCGACCGTAGGGGTGGGAGTAGTGGTTCTGGAGCTCGGAGAAGTGACGTCCGCAGAGGCGTGCTATCAGTTCTTGCATGAGAAGATGGGCGCCCGCCTTTTGTCGGTCTAGAAGGTCTTGAACTTGATCTTTTCAGTCTTCGGCTCTGTCTCATGCCCTGGCTGCATGATGTGGATGACCCAGACGCCCTTCTTGTGAAACTTGGTCATCTCGCTCCCATTGATGAACGGGGTAGGCAGGGACAAGGCGTTGACGATGTTGATGAGGCGCTTTCCGAAGCTGAAGTCCATGAAACTGTCGGGCTTGGTGATGCGGAAGGTTGAGATCTTTATGTTGGAACATGCCAAATTAGTAAGCCAAAAGAGAAAAACTTAACAAAAGCGTTGAACAAGTGACAAGGGTATAGTCAATAGAGCCCGTTGGTTGAGTACCCCTGAGGCCCGTTGAGCTAGGCCCAATTGTAATGATAGTCGAATACGAGTTATTACCGTATGTCGATATTTGTAATCTGTATTGAACCCTACCCGATCCTCGAGACCTGGCCACCTATATATAGGGGCCAGGAGGGGACGGTGTAGGGCAGATTGAAAGCAAGCCAGGTTGAACACCCAAGTTTACTTTCGATATACACCTATTTCGACTAACTTTACCTTCGAGTTCATCCGACGCCCTATCTCCCCGATCCTAAGTCCTTCATCTAGGACATTTGTCGAGTTAACCCTCGTCAATTGGCGCCGACCATGGGGACTCTGGGCGTTGGAATCATGAATTCGATGGCTTTTTCGCTTTTAGCCAACAGCAGTCCAGAAGTCGACGGAAGTCAAGAGGTGGAGCTAACAATTGGAAGTTTGAGCATCTTCATCGGGCCGTCGGGTTCCTCTCGCCTTTCGGATTCGACGAAACAAGATCAAGATCCGTCGGCACAAGAACCCGAAGCAACAGTAGTGATGGAGTATTCTGAAGGCTCTTCCAGCGAGGTAAACTCGCCGGTCAGCCTAGAAGAAGCGCAAAAAGGAAAGATCGCAGAAGGCGACGAAGAAAAAGAAAATTTCGACGTGGAAGTCCAACTCGACAATATCTCAGACAATTCAACGGACACATGGAAAACAGGGTTAGAACTTTCTGAGGACAGCAACTCGATCTTTTCAAGCTTTAATAGCAACATCGGCAAGCAGTGCCAAGTACTCGCCATCGTGGGCGACAACTCAGAAGAATTTGATGAAAATAACAACCCAGTGGTAAACCCAGCAAATATCGACAGAGGAGCAAATCATCTAGCAGAAGGGCAAACAATGGAAACCCTCGCAGCCAGGGAGAAAATTCGACTATCAGTCGACGAGTGGAAAACAATAAGAGAAGCCGTAGAACACGGCAAACCAATACCATCAAGCTCCAGCAAAGACATGCTTTTTGGGTATCATTATGCCCTCAGGCAGCAAGAAAAGCAATTAGCAAAGGAAAAGGTAGAGATACAAAGAAGAAAAGATTCAGCCATTGCAGCCAGCGAAGCTGCTCGTAGAGCACGAAGCGACGCATCATACAACAACGCAAGGAAAAATCGTCGACATGGTTCAAGGTATGACAACCTCGAGTACTCCGACAAGCAAAGTATCTCCAAAAACCTCGACTCGTCCTTCCTATCGGTCGACGAGCAGGGAAACATCCTACCAAAAACTCCGGAAGTAGCGCTAGTGGCAGCACAAGCATATCTGCTTACAACTCGACCAAGTCCAGGAGATCCTAGGGAGCACATGCATAGAGCAGCATTGAACGGACTAAACATGGTAGGCCACAAACTATCAGCAAAGGGAGAAGAAGCACATCATTACAAAGAAGTACACAAGGCAAGATCTCCTCGTCGCCACAACAGTCCTCGACATAGAAGCAGTAAGCACCGATCGCGATCGCCGTCACCAAAACAGCATGGTGGAACTAGAAGATCGCGATCTCCAAACGAAAGGCGCGACTACGAAGATAGCGAAAAAGAGATGGGGGCATCGTGCTTTACCCGTAGGGTTCGCACCACTCCAGTACCTAAGGGATTCAAGCTACCTCATGACCAGCAAAAATACGACGGATCACAGGAACCACAGTCATGGCTCGCAGATTACTTACAAGCAGTTCAAATATTGGGAGGAACCAAAGAAACAGCAATGCAAAGTTTGCAACTACACCTCACCGGCGCAGCAAGGTCATGGTTGAGCAAACTAGAAAAGGAATCCATTGGAAGCTGGGAAGACCTTACAAAGAAATTTACAAGCAACTTCAGGTCGACATACAAACGGCCAGCATCAATAGAAGAAGTCAAGGCGTGCGTACAGCAACACGACGAAACACTACGGGCATACATCCAAAGGTGGAGCCTCATCAAAAACTCAGCAGTCGAAGTCTCAGACGAAAGAGCAATAGACGCGTTCATCATTGGATTAAGGCGAAGAGACCTAGTCGAAGAGATGGGTAGAATCAAGCCAAAAACAGTGTCAGATCTCATGGACACAGCAAACAGATTTGCAGATGGAGAAGATGCGTGCAACAACAAACGGACACGATCTCCAGAGGACGACAGAAGAAACAGATACAGAAGCCAAAGGAGACGATCCCGAAACTACGACACCTACGGCTCTCATAACCAAGTCGCCACAGGATATAAAGACAACAGTTATCAGGGAAACGAACGCAGAAGCTCGGGATATCGCAGCTACGGAAGAGAGGATTACAAGAAGTTTCCACCAAGAGAATCCAGAGAGTACAACCCATCGCCAGAGGATATGCTCAACGGGCCTTGTCATATACACTCAGCGTTCGTCGACGGAAAGCGAGTATCGAGGCATGCAATGAAAGACTGCACAACATTCTTAAAGCTACAAGAAGCAGCAATTAACAAACAAACCGAAGCAAGGCGACAAGGATTCGAAGGCAGTAACAATCCCTCGACAAGCAAGCAAGGAAACAACGGAGCCCCCCAAGGGCAAGACCAGCAAAACAAAGAGCACGACGACGACGACGAAGGGTACGTCCCATCAAAAGGACACATCACAGCAATGATACAACCAGTGCCCAAGTCGAACAAAGAAGAAAAGAGCATAACTCGACAAGTCAATCTAGCAGTCATGTCACCGCCAGCTACAACAGAATATCTGCATTGGTCAGAACAACCAATCGAGTTCAACAGAGAGGACCACCCCATAACAGTACCTCGGCCAGGAAACGCGCCTCTGGTACTCAAAGCTCAAATCGGCGCGTATGATGTCGACAGAATATTCATGGACGCGGGGAGTGGAATTAACTTGATATACGCGAAAACACTCCGAGCAATGCATATATCACTAGAGTTTCTGAAGCCAACAGACTGTTCCTTCCATGGAATCGTACCAGGAAGTGCCAATTACCCGTTGGGTCGAATAGCACTCAATGTTTGCTTCGGCAACCGACAAAACTACAGAAGGGAGAAACTAGACTTCGAAGTCATGGACTGGCCATCACAATATCACGCGATCCTCGGACGACCCGCGTTTTCGCGATTCATGGCAGTACCTCACTACACATATTTGGTACTTAAGATGCCAGGACCAAAAGGAATAATTACAGTGAAAGGAAGTTTTGAAGTTTCAGATCTCTGCGACAGGGAATTCCACAAGATGGCGCAAAATTTTGGCATAATAGCCAACCATGCGGAAAAGGCAAAGAGCGCAACTACAGAAGGCGTCAAGCTACTCGAAGGATGCACCGCGGAACCCGAAACAAAGAAGCCACGAACAGGAACATCAGGAGAAGACAAAGGCGCAGAAGAGAAAGGGAAAACCACGACGACATAGGCATCATCAAAGCAATAGAGTAGAACAATGAAGGCTGTAAAAGCCACGAGTTATTCCAGGGGCAATGCCCTCTAGATCCAGAACACGGGTCACAGGCCGGATCTCTTGGGTCACCTCATGTATCTTACATTAAAAGTATAAATAAAGACAAAGCGTTCCTCATATTCGAGCTTACGAGTCTTTCAAAAAGAAGATGCGGCAAACGCACGAGCCATACAAATACGCCTTGAGAATAAATTTCAGACATATAGTCGCGAAATAAGCAGTCTCTCGCGTTCCACGCATACTTTACAACATCGGGTTGTCAGAATCATCTACGCCTAAAGGATCTAAATAATGATACTCGCGGAAAAACGCAGCATCCGCCTCTAGAAGCCTAGCTACAAGTCTTCGAGCAGGTTGAAGCATGTTCTCCATATGAACCCGAAGGCTAGCTCTACCTGGAGCCAAACTCAGGGACATAGTGCTGTAATTCAACCTCGGCTGCCACTTACGTATCCACCCGAGAGCAAAATTGGCACCAGCCACTAAGTTCAGCTCTATGAGCCTATGAATTCGATGGCTAGATCGGAAAGCATCAAGAAGAAGTGGGAAAGTTGCAGGCAAAGGATTACGGGGAAGCATGATGGAATGCATAGTCGTAAGAGCTCGCCGGCAACCATCAACTGACTCGCCAATGTGCTGGGCACGGTCTTGAAGTAATACAATGGCGCTACGGCGTCGAGGATCAGACCACAGAGTCTCACAGCCAGTCGACATCTTCTCCAAAGCAGCGTTTCGTTCAGCAACTCGACGTTCTTCAGCAGCAAAATCCAAGCAAGTACCTACAATGACAAATATATCACAAAAGAAGTGCACAAACAGCAAAAAGGAGAAGTCGAAAGAAAAACTCACATCGCAACAGCTCGCCAGCAGACTCGACAATTCCAAGAATGAAAGACTCGCACTCTTCATTATGAACAACTTTCGCCGTCAAGCTGGAGACCTTTTCTTCAAGCGAAGAGATTTTCTTCATATAGCCACTGGCCTGGCTAGCCTTTTTAATAGCCGTCTGCGCTTGGCGTTTAGCCAAAGATAGGCGAGTTTCAAGGTCGGAAATCCTGGAAGAGTATTCTTCGCAGTGACTACATCGACTAGGAGTCGACGAAATCTGAGGATTAAATCCACGAGCAGAGGAAGGAGCAGGAACGTGAGAAGAAGGATCACTGTCACGCCTCGACTACAAAGAAAGAAGAGGCAATTTCAGAGAGATAGCATAGTACTCCATATAAAGAGGATATATTTACACAAAGAGCACAACCCTATGGCTAAGGTTCTCGGGTTGCACACAACTAGCGCCCATACATCTAAAAGGAGAAAAACTAAAAGCTACAAGGAAAGCCGAATCTACGCCACCTCAGCATTGTGCTCCGTGGCAGAGGAGGGCACGGCAGCTTCTTCGCCAGAAGTCGATGGTGGTACTGGATCTTTCACCGCCGGAGCCAGTGCAGCAGGCACCGCAGAGGCTGCCGAAGGAGAAATAGTCGACAGCAGTGCAGGTGCTAGCTTCTTCGCCTTCTCAAAGAAAATCTTCATCTCATCCCGGGAGTAGCCGTGAGGGGCGTTAACTTTCTCCCAATCAAAGTCCGTCCCATGAGCGAGAGATAGCGCAATGGCACCTTCAGCTCCATGCTTAATGGAAAGAGCTTTGAACTGGAGAAGAGGGTCTTCAGTGGTGTCGAAGGATTTGGCGAGATCAGTCAAGTTATCCTTCGGAACTGTCGCCTTTTTCTTCGGCCACAAGCCGACAAACAGTCGCGATAAAACACGACTAACCAATTCAAAGTTTTCCTGGATAGATATCCAGTTTTCCTCGAGTTGATTAACCGCATCCATGAGAGGATCGTCATCTGTTTGAAGGGACGACGGAGATACCTCTGTGAATTCTACAGCAATAAGAAAGACAAGAAAAGGCAAGTGTCAACAAGCACACTAGCGCAACAGGAGATGAAAATAGAAGATAAGTCGAAGAACTTACGTTCGGCAGCAGAAGACATAGTGTGAAGACGTTCTGCTACGGCCTGCTCCCATTGAGTATTTTCCTTCTGAGCATCAGCCAAAGCCCTTTCCGCTTTCTTCGCCTTCGTAAGCGCAGATTTCTGCGACTTCTCAGCAATGGCTTTAGCAGCGGTCGCAGCATCATAAGCTTTTTGCGAGGCTTTCAGCTCTGCCTCCAGTGAAGCAATTCGAGCATTGGCGGCTGCTAAAGTAGCTGCATAAGAAGTCGACAAGGAATCAGGTATATAATGAAGGATACAGTGCAGAAGGCAAATAGTGATTGGACGTCAAAAATTGTACCTTCGGAAGCTTTCGCAACCTTTAGGTACCCCGCACACTCCGTGCCCAGGGCGATAAATCTCTTGATCAAAGCCTGATAAAATAAGGGTATAAGAGAAGAATTGCATGAAAGGAAAGAAGGAACGAAAGAATCGCTCACATCATCAGAAGAAACTGCAGAAGCATGGGCCTCCAGAGAAACCTCGGCTTCTTTGGTCTTCTTCGCGCGTTTCAGGGTTCGAGTTTGAGGAACCTTCTTTACAGAAGCCCTGGTAGTCCTCGGAGCAACATATGGCTCGACAGGCTCATCAGTCGCCACGGGAGAAGGAGGTGAAACAGCTGTCGCACATGTTGGTGGTTCTTCATCGTCACTGCATAAGAAGGATAAGTTATAAGCGAGAGGCAAGAACAAAGCAATTGAAAAGTTTAACTACAATACTTACGATGCAAGCATGTCAAAGTACTCCATATCTTCTACAAGAGCGGGGGTTTTTCCAGCCGCTGCAGAACTCGATGAAGCAATCTCGTCGACACGCTTCCGTTTTTTGTCGACACCAACATCTTCAGTAAGAGTAGGAGGAGGAGATGCCGACGAGCTAGTCTCATCTTCTGATTCTTCGACATCATCGCCGTCCTGACTATCGTCAGCCTCGGGGGCTTCAGATGCAGGAGAGGCGAGATCAGCTGGCAGGGGCCCTGCCTCCGGAAGAGGAGGGCGAGAAACAATAAATTCGTGACCCTGCATATTAATAAATCAGCAGAGTTCGGGTACCAAAGAATAATGCAAGTCGAAATTAAGAAAAGTTGGATACAAGTGGATGCAGCGATGTATACCTCAGGAATAGGGTGCACGGAGTCGAAGAAATCTGACTTCAGGTCAGCAACTGAATGCTCCTTGGTGAGCTTGGTGAGATTCCTGACTCGCTTGTCGACATCTTCTTTCGACATAAGATCTTCAGATATGCGAGTAGGGTCCTCCAAGCCAGAATAAGTCCAAAGCTTGGTGAGGCGGTGCTGTAGGGGTTGAACTCGACGTTGTATGAAAAACGCCATGAGCTGGATACCCGACAAAGCACCCCCTAGGCCTGTTTTAAGATTTTGAATGCGGGATAGAAGAGGAAGAATTTGTGCAACTTCCTCATCTAATGGAAGCGAATCCCACGACTTCAATTTCTTCACTTCTTGAGAAGCGTCAAAAGGAGGAAGGCCGAACTCATCTTCAGGAGAGGATTTGCGGTCCTTGATATAGAACCACTTTGTCCTCCACCCTTGGACAGATGCGGCCATGGAAAACTCAAGATATTGCGCCTCAAGGCGTACAGAAACAACGGCTCCGCCCAGTTCGGGTTTCCTTGCCAGAGAAACATTGGGACGGAGTCGAAAGATCGATCTCCAGAGAGCAAAGTGGGGCTCAATGCCCAAAAATGACTCGCAAAGAGTCACGAAGCAAGCAATATAAAGAAGGGAATTGGGAGTGAGCTGATGGAGCTGCACACCATAGACAAATAGCAGCCCACGGAGAAATTCGTGGGCAGGAAGGGACAAACCACGGAGGAGAAAAGCAAGGAATATTACCCGGTAACCGCTCGGGGGCTTCGGGATCCGTTCGGTGCTAGGAAACTTGATGGAATCTTCGGCAGCGATGAGGCCGTCCGCCGTAGCTTTCTCCACCTCCTTCTTGGTGACGGTGGAGCGAACCCAGTTGGTGGCAGAGGATTTGGCCATATCGCTCTTGGTGGCCAGGTGCTTCACGCGCATTCAGCACAAAAGCGCGCTTGGGGGCTCCGCAAGAGAGGAAGAGGCAGAGGAGATCGGCAATGGAGGCGGCGGAGGTAACGAGCTGGTGAACAGTACGATTCCCCACTATGTCATTTATACATCTTCCGGGAGAAGGATCGTGGGCTGAGACGTGGCGCAAAGATCGAAAACGGCAGCCCACCAACGGTCAAAAATCGTGCAGCCCGTTAAACGGTCAAGAAATCAGGAAGTTACAGTCTTACCCATAAAACGGTTCGCATGGATAAAGAGTTAAGTCTTTATTGACGTCATCAAATATATATAAAGGTAACAGGATGGCGCCGACGAATGCTGAAACTCATCAAAGAAATCAGAGATGAAGAATCTTTTGGTTACAAGCCTTGGGGGCTGTTAGTTGCGTACAAATCGAGTGGAGCTCTTCATTGAAGTAGTAGACATGAACTAGAAGACAAGATGTTCTTGAAAGTATCTCAAATTGAAGAATTTTTGCAGGTGAGGTGTTTCAAGTTGAAGTATGACAAGTTATATTATTTCTTGAGCCTATACTCGAGAAAATCTTTTTTCGACTATAACCTCGGGGGCTACTCCCATCGGGAGCGCTGAGCGCGCACCCGACGATATTCATGGGCAAAGCATTGAAGAGTGGAGAAGTGTTACTCCCATCGGGAGCGAGTTTTATGGTTGTAGAAACCCGAATATTTTTAGTCAAACTTTGACTGCGACATAAGATTCTCGAGTTGTGTTATCGCAACAAAACTCGAATGCCGTGACTTGTCGCGAAGGTAAGACCCCGGGATCCGTCCTGTGTGGCCTGGTATACGCACATGGATGCGCTCTGCTGGAATGTTTCCGTGTCTACGACGCGAAGAAAATCCTGGTGGACGCACTGGGTACCCCGAGAACCACTGGGACTCATTTTTTGTAAGTCCTAAATGAGGCAAAAGAGTGAGTCTGACCGGTATCCCGAATTCAAGTCCAGGGGGATTGAATTTGAAGTAGGTGACAAGTATCTGTTCCGGCAGTTAACTGACCTCTTGATCCGTCAGAGTTGTCAGGCTTGTTCATCAAGACCCCTTGCGAGCAAATTATCATCAATGAAAGTCGAAAGACCAAGTCGAAGAATTGAAGATGAAGTCGAAGAATTGATCAAGTTGAAGATTTGAAGATTAGAGATTCAACCTGAATCTGCAATTCTGGTAGAATCTCAGGGGCTACTGACAAGGGTATAGTCAATAGAGCCCGTTGGTTGAGTACCCCTGAGGCCCGTTGAGCTAGGCCCAATTGTAATGATAGTCGAATACGAGTTATTACCGTATGTCGATATTTGTAATCTGTATTGAACCCTACCCGATCCTCGAGACCTGGCCACCTATATATAGGGGCCAGGAGGGGACGGTGTAGGGCAGATTGAAAGCAAGCCAGGTTGAACACCCAAGTTTACTTTCGATATACACCTATTTCGACTAACTTTACCTTCGAGTTCATCCGACGCCCTATCTCCCCGATCCTAAGTCCTTCATCTAGGACATTTGTCGAGTTAACCCTCGTCAACAAGAGTTAAAGAGATTTCTAACTTAGAGAAGTCAAAACTATTCCTAAGTGTTAGCAACAAAGAGAAACAAGAACAACTCCTAAATTTTTGTCCTAACGGTTTTCGTCCATTCCTAGGGTCACGAACCTAAGGGCAACACTTTGCTCTGATACCATCTATAGCGTACCTGTGCTTTATCTGTGGTAGTCCCGGATCAACTGCTAGCACACAGTTACAAGATGAAATACCAAGAATACAAAGGTCTTTATTACAACGCTTGATCCACAAATAACATAGTTCTTTTACAACTCGATAAGGCACAAAGCCACAAACTTATTACAACTCTAGAAATGACTAAGTAAATGAACTACAAGTCTTCTTTCTTCATAGCTCCGCAGGCAGACATGTTGGACGAAGACTCGTGACCGAAGCGCAGCAATCTTCAATCTTCATAGTAGCCACCTGCAACATGATATGTTGCAACCATGGAGGGTCAATACATTGAATGTATTGGTGATACGTCTCAAACGTATCTATAATTTTTGATGCTCCGTGCTTGTTCTTACACCATTTGCTTAGTGTTTTGTTACACTTCGTGGCATTTTTATGCATTTTCTGGAACTAACCTATTAACAAGATGCCACAGTGCGAGTTCCCTGTTTTCTGCTGTTTTTGTGTTTCAGAAAAGTTACACAGGAAATATTCTCGGAATTGAACGAAACAAAAGCCAAACCTCCTAATATTTACCAAAGCTTCCAGAAGACCAAAGAGGAGATGGAGAGGGGCCAGCCTCACCACCAGGGGGCGTGGCCCAGCCCCTGGCCGCGCCCACCTGTGGTGAGGGCCCCCTGGTCCACTTCTGACGCTGCCCCTTCTCCTATAAAGACCCCCAACAGAAAAACCTAAACACCCGATCAATTTTCCAGAAACACATCGCGATCCGCCGCCGTCGTCGACCCGAGATCGGGAGGGTCCAGAAGCTCTTCTCGGTACCCTGCCAGAGAGGGGAATCGCCACCGGAGGTCTTCTTCATCGCCATGCTTGCCTCCGGCGTGATGAGTGAGTAGTCTACCTTGGACTATGGGTCCATAGCAGTAGCTAGATGGTTGTCTTCTCCACCATGTGCTTCATGTTTAGATCTCGTGAGCTGCCTTACATGATCGAGATTATCTTTATGTAATTCTACATGTTGTGTTTGTTGGGATCCGATGAATATTGGTGTTATGTTAAGTTGATGTGCTGAATATTATCTTATGTTATCACTATGTTGTTTATGATCTTGCATGCTCTCCGTTGTTAGTAGCTATCTTGGCCAAGTAGATACTAGTGACTCCAAGAGGAGGTATTTATGCTCGATAGTTGGGTTCATGCCTCTATTTAATCTGGGGGAGTGACAGAAACCTCTAAGGTTGTAGATGTGCTGTTGCCACTAGGGAGAAAACAACATTCTTGTGTCCAAGGACATTCATTTTGTTGACATTACACACTTTGCTTAATGCAGTTATCTGTTGTTCGCAACTTAATACTCGAGGGGTGTTCAGACGATATCCCCGCGAGTGGATTATTAGTCATAGATGCAGTTGGATGGCGGTGTATGTATTTTGTTGTAATGCCTAGAGTAAATCTCATAGTGATCCTCGTGACATATGCACGTTATCTTTATTCTATCAATTGCCCAACTGTAGTTTGTTTACCCAGCATGTCGTTATTTATCTTATGGAGAGACACCACTAGTGAACTGTGGATCCCGGTCCAATTTCCTTTACATTGCTATTACTGTTTACTTTTACTCGCACTATTTAATTTTTTGCATACTACTATTGCTTTCCACTCAATACGCTCAATCCTTTGTTTACAGCAAAATGGTGAGATTGACAACCTCATCGTAAGTTGGGAACAGAGTTCTTGGTTGTGTTGTGTGCAGGTTCCACGTTGCTGCTGGTGCAAAGCAAAGCCCTGGATGAGGCACCTTATAAATTGTCTGGAGCTGCCGCGAAGCTAGCAGGCATCACCTTCTGAAGTTTGGCTTTTTCCTACTGGTTCGATAAACCTCGGTTTCTTGCTGAAGGAAAACTTGTTGTTGTGCTCATCATACCTCCTCTTGGGGTTCCCAACTGGTCGGTCATCTACATCAACTCCGCACCGCAATCAATTGGCAAGATGTCACTTTGGTGGACTCAATGGCACCTACACTTATATGCTATTTGGCCAGGTGGAGTTGAACTTAGCAAAAGCGAGCCTTTTCCTATCTTTGTAAAAACTCAAGTTTTCCTTAGCAATTTTTTTGATAAGAAGCACCTTTTCTACCCAAGTTTACCCATCAAGTTTTAACTTAGGGTCTGTTTGGATGTCGAAATTGAGAGGTTTGGAATTGAGATGTGCTTGAATATCAAATCATCGAAGAATCTGAATCTTGCCCGAATTCAAATTCTGCTATTTGGTTGTTCTCTGAAATGCCTTCATGGAATCCTAGTGAAGCACCAATTCCAAATGTTGTTTGGTTGTCGACGGCGGCGGCGGAGCTACGGAACTGCTTCTGGAAAATTGCCAACTCCCCTAGGGTTTTCCATCCTGAGGCTTTATATAGGCGAAGGGGCGTCGTCAGGGGGCTGCCACGGGCTCCTCACACATAGGGGGCGCGGCCAGGGGCTGGGCCGTGCCGCCCTGGTGTGAGGCTGGCCCCTGGCCCCCCTCCGGCTCTCTTTCGGTCCTCGACCTTCGTTCGGGGAAAATAGGAGTCCTGGAACTTGTTTCATCCAATTCCGAGAATATTTCCTGTGTAGCATTTCTGAAACACAAAAACAGCAAAAAACAGGGAACTGGCACTGTGGCATCTTGTCAATAGGTTAGTTCCAGAAATCGCATAAAAACGCCACGAAGTGTAACGAAACACAAGGCAAATGGTGTAAAAACAAGCATGGAGCATCAAAAATTATAGATACATTTGAGACGTATCAGCATCCCCAAGCTTAACTCCTGCTCGTCCTCGAGTAGGTAAGTGATAACAAAAGAAATAATTTTTGAGGTGACATGCACCATCACAATCTTGATCATATAGGTAAAGCATTGAGTGCTGAGATCAAAGAACTTAAAACATGGGCATGAAAGACATAATCTTGATAATAGAAACTTAGCAACCATGTTATAACATGAAAAAGAACACAAACAAAAGATCATGAAAATGAAACAATGAAAGTCAAACATGTGTTCAAATCATAAGGAAAAATATACAAATGGTTTTCAGCTTGTCCTTCATGGAGAGCAAAACATAAATGCATAGGACACCTTCAAGTTTAAGAGGGCGACTAGATACAAATAATTTGAGAACAAGTGAAACCAACAATATGAATCAATCAATGAAAACTTTGGGACAATGCACATTATACTCAGAATGACAACTATGCTCTCTTAATGGTGCATAAAGATAGAAGGTGGTGACTCAACATAAAAGTAAAAGAAAGGCCCTTCGCAAAGGGAAGCAGGGATTAAACATGTGCTAGAGCTTTTCATTTGTAAAACAGAGAGATAAAACTTGAGTTTTGAGAGGTGGTTGCTTTTGTCAACGACTAGCAATGGGGTTCTTACTATCTTCCATACAAAAATGAAGCAAATTATTGAGAGAGAGATTGGCACTTTTGTGCTCTTTTATAATGCTTGGCACTCCTCTCCACCTTTTTTTCTTTCACAAACCATGGCTAACCGATTCCATCGGGTGCCCACCAACATTCACATTCCATGGAGGAGTGCCTTTTTCTTTTCTTTTTTCCCTTTTTTTTTCTTTTTGGAATAAGCAATATGGAAGATAGCAAATCCGACCACTACGTCCCCATGAGCTGAAAACAGTGTCACAAAATGAGAAGTATTTTGAAGGTTTTTTGAAAGATAGCACATGAAAATTTACATGGAATGGCTTGCAAATACCATGCATAGGAATTTATAGTGGACACAATGGCAAACTTGGTTTTTAGGAGTTGGATGCATGAGTAGAGCTCATACTCAGTACAAAATGAGGGCTAGCAAAAGACTGGGAGCGACCAACTAAGAGAGCAATAACGGCCATAATCATGCATAGCGAGAAAACATCATTGAAAGAAGCATAAGATGGCATCAAAAGTCAAAATCTAAATGATCATAGAGGCTATTGACGACTTTGTATGAGTCTAACATGTGTGAGCATGCGCCAAGTCAACCCAAATAAAGCATCAAGGAGAAAACCAAAATAATGCTTCCAAACGATAAAAACAACGCATGATTCTTTCAAAGGCTCATTAAGCAATCTCAGTTATTTGAGACAAGTCATGCTATAGCAAAACCACTAAGCATACTATCAAAAAGACATCAAGCACGACATGCAAAAGCCTAGGCCGCAGTCTACACAAGCTCCTTCTTGTACCACTTTTTTGCATAAAGCTTTTTCTCTTTTCCAACACCATTCAAACCTTTTTGAGGAAACTCTTTTGATAAATATCAACATGTACCAGAGGTCCAAATACACCTTGATGAAAAAATATAACAAGATCTGAACACAAATCAATGCAAGCTAAACCCAGTAGCAGAAAAAGAGAACACTCGTTGAAACGATAAGAGTGAAAAATGGAGTGTTCTTGGCAAATGAAAAACGGAGCATATCTCTCTCCAAACACATGATGTGATCCAAAAATTTATTGAAGCAAACAAAAAAAAAAGAAAACTGAAAGCAAAAACAACTGACGCTCCAAGAAAAACGCATAATGCATGAAGCAATAAAAATATAGTGTCTTGAAACGTGACCTGATTTTTGCCGATGAAGAAGGGGGTGCCTCGGGGGCATCCCCAAGCTTTGATGCTTGTACTTCTTGGATATTTCTTGGGGTGATGCATGGGCATCCCCAAGCTTGAGCTTTTGTCCATTCTTCAACTCATCTCATCATTCTCCGATCCCTACACTTGAAAACTTCCTTCATACAAAACTAAACACAAATCTATTAGCAACATTAGTGTAAGCATAACATAGAATCAACCCTTTTTGCTTCAGGTTTCAACCTAAAACCACCACATATTAAGCATATACTACTGTAGCAACTTCCCCAAAAGTTCCGTGATCAAAAGAACTCAAAAAGAAAGCGATAAAGCGGCAAACACAAATATTGGCAGAAATCTGTCAAAACAGAACAGCTAATAAATGTCAATTTTTTAGAGGGTTTTCTGTTGCTCAAATCAAAAAGTGTTCAACTAATGAAAGTTTGGATATAACCTGGGGCATATGCACAAGAAATCGCAGGTCCAAAAGATTTACAGAGAATTTTCACGAATTTCTACGGTGCAGCACTAAAAATAGTTTCAGGACAGCAACAATCCCCAAATCTTACCTCGCTCAAATTAGAGGCTTCTCTTGGCACAAAAATGAAATAAAAAAGGATAAGGAGCGGTTATTACAGTAGTAATAACTTCCAAGACTCAAATAAATGAAAAAGTACTAGAAATAAAACATTGGGTTATCTCCCAAGAGTGCTTTTCTTTAACGCCTTTGAGCTAGGCGCAGTAATTTGCAAAGATGCTCATATGGGCGCCATATAAGAGCTTGAGGCAAAGGCGCCATAGAGGAACTTAAAGCAATAGAGAGCATCAAAAATCAAGCATGGAACACATTTAAATCTAAACCACTTCCTATGAAAAATAGTCTTATAAAGAGACAAGTCATAAAAGTGCAAAGCAAAAAGCATAGGAAGGCAAAACAAGTACAACTTCAAGAATTGCAACATAAATAGGGGAAACTAAATATTGTTGAGATCCATCAAACCATGTTTCCCTCTCTCATAATAACTTTCAGTAGCATCATGAATAGAACTAACAATATAACTATCACATAAAGCATCCCTATCATGAGCCACATGCATAAAAGAATTAATACTCCCCACACGAACAATAGTAGTAAGAGCAGATTTAACAGAATAATTATTCTCATCACCATAATCATCAAAAATAGGAGGCATATTGTAATCATTACTAATTTTCTCCTCAAAAGTAGGTGAACTAAAAATATTATACCCATCATCATAACCATCATAAACTAGAGGTTTAGTATCATCACAAGCTAGAGAACAGCTATTTCGCAAAGCATATTCATCAAACATATCATCATAAGAAGGAACATGGATAGTACTAATGGCACAACAATTATTAACCTTAGAATTGGTACCAAAAAGATTTTCAATATCAAAAGTAGAGTGCTTTTCCCAATCATGATCACTAACATAGGTAACAGGCATAGGAACATCATCAAGATCAGAATTATCACATATGGGAGATAAAATATCATCAGAGCAAATTTTCTCCACTAAAGCTGGGGAACTAAAAATATCATGCTTAACAAAACCAGCTTCCCCAAGCTTAGACTTTTCTATAGCATTAGTAATAACAGAGTTCGAAACATTCATACTAACAACACTATTAGCATGCAAATTAAGCTCCAAAGGTTTTTCAATTTTCTCTTCAAACACTTCAGATCTAAACTCAAGAAAAAGACTAAAGAACTCTTTATTTTCCATTAAGCCTAACTAGTGAAAATAAAAACAAGAAATAGAAGGATGTAATTGTAGAATCTAAAGGAAATAACTCCGAGCACTCACATAGGAGGATGCGAGTACCTTTTACCTTACCTCCCCGGCAACGGCGCCAGAAAAGAGCTTGATGTCTACGCACACGTCTGTTCTTGTAGACAGTATTGGGCCTCCAAGTGCAGAGGTTTGTAGAGCAGCAGCAAGTTTCTCTTAAGTGGATCACCCAAGGTTTATCGAACTCAGGGAGGAAGAGGTCAAAGCTATCCCTCTCAAACAACCCTGCAATTACGATACAGAAAGTCTCTTGTGTCCCCAACACACCCAATACACTTGTCAGATATATAGGTGCACTAGTTCGGCGAAGAGATAGTGAAATACAAGTGGTATGGATGATTATAAGTAGTAAATACAATCTGGAATAAAAATGGCAGCAAGCAAACAAGTAACAAAACAGCAAGTAAACGGTGTGCAAAGCTTGGAAACAAGGCCTAGGGATCAAACTTTCACTAGTGGACACACTCCCAACAAATATAACATAATTGAACAAATATATAACTTCTCTTCACTATGGTACTCTGAATTAATCTCCTATTGAATAACACTAATCATTGCGTAGTGGCTACAGAAGCACCCCTTAAAGTTCATCAAGTACTTGACAAACACCACTCATAGAGATATCCAAATCAAATCACAACTCAAGATAAATATTATTGCAACTTAGACCAAGTACTAACATGGTGCACACACTGTCAACATTACACCATGAAAGGAGGAATAGATCACTTCAATACTATCATAGCGATAATTATTCTCATAATCCATAAGAGATCACAATCGTAGTCTAGACCAAGTACCACCATGATGCACACACTATTACCGTTACACCATGGCAGGAGGAATAGATTATTTTAATAACACCACTAGAGTACATATAATGAAGAAGAGTAGCATCTACTTATTCAATATGATACAAAGCTCACGATCACATAAAGATCACATCATGGGAGAGAGAGGTGAACCACATAGCTACCGATAGAGCCCTCAGCCCCGGGGGAGAACTACTCCCTCCTCATCATAGGAGACAGCAAGGTTGATGGAGATGGCGGTGAGGTCGATGGAGACGGCGGAGACGGCGATGGAGACCGATGGAGATGGCTCCGGGGGCACTTTCCTGTCCCGGCAGGGTGCCGGAACAGAAACTTCTATCCCTCGAAATTCGTCGACGGCGGCGGCGGAGCTACGGAACTGCTTCTGGAAAATTGCCGACTCCCCTAGGGTTTTCCGTCCCGAGGCTTTATATAGGTGGAGGGGCATCGTCAGGGGGCTGCCAGGGGCTCCTCACACATAGGGGGCGTGGCCAGGGGCTGGGCCGCGCCGCCCTGGTGTGAGGCTGGCCCCTGGCCCCCCTCCGGCTCTCTTTCGGTCCTCGTCCTTCGTTCGGGAAGAATAGGAGTCCTGGAACTTGTTTCGTCCAATTCCGAGAATATTTCCTGTGTAGCATTTCTGAAACACAAAAACAGCAGAAAATAGGGAAATGGCACTGTGGCATCTTGTCAATAGGTTAGTTCCGGAAATCGCATAAAAACGCCACGAAGTGTAACGAAACACAAGGCAAATGGTGTAAAAACAAGCATGGAGCATCAAAAATTATAGATACGTTTGAGATGTATCACGGTGATGTCGAGAGCGCGGCGAAACAAGATGGTTATCGGCTATTTTGAGAAGCGGCGATCATACCAGTCGAAGCAGAGGATCGAGGCGACCTTGGTGGCGAGATTTGCAGGGACGAGGTGGCTTGGTGATCTGGCAATCGCTCGCCGGAGTCTGACTGCTGGACAGCGAGATCTGGTTGACGTCGGGAACTACGATCTGAAGAAAAGAGGAGGGCGAAACCTTGTCAGGGAGTTGTGCGAGATCGAGGGGAAAGAAGTGGTGCAGAGGGAGATCAAGAGGGGGTCGATGCTCACTAGAAACCAGCGACACCCTCTGGCAGTATCAGCGGCGCGGTGACCTCTAGTTTGCGCAGCCTGGCGGCGATCTTCGCTAGGGTTTGGAGGGGAAATGAGTGCGGGGTGGAGGGGGTTTAAATAGGCACGTTTGCATGGCAAAATGGGCAGGGATCAAACCGGATTCGGAGAGATTTCCACGGTGATCATGCTCGGGGACGCGTTGTGTTTGTTGCGGTTTCTCTGGGAGGGATGACAAGTGGGGCCATCTTGTTAGCGGCAGGAGGAGAGGGGGTGGGTACCGATTCAGGATGGAGGAGGAAAATGGGCCGTGGGCCGTTTCGGAACCTAGGCCAAAGTGCTGCCGGCGGCCCCTTTTCCTTTTTCTACTTCTTTTCGCTTTTCTTTTCTGTTTTTATTTGAAAACTTTTGCAAATAAAACCCTATTTGATTCAAACCAATTTTGTAATTTGTAAAATTTTCCCTTTGTTCTCATAAACATACAGGGATGGTTTGATGAAAAGAACATAGTAACTCAACTTGAAATTGTGCAATGCAATGATGAATGAATGCATGAGCATGAAATGATGGTATGATTTCATGTGTGCAAAATTTTAAATCCTTTCAAATTTTGGGATGTTACAAATCGTTACAACATTACTAATAGATAGATTTTGGGCATTCGTGTTTGCATACCTATAATTTTTTGTTTTTAGCATCGTACCCCCAACAACTCCACCATGGCTTCGTTGGTCCGGCGCATGCTCTCATGGCCATCCTCCGCCTGTGGAGATGGGAGGCGGCGTCCCTTTCTACCGCGGCGTGAGCATTGTTAGCGTTGTCGCCTCCGCGAGGCCTTGATGTCAGCAGCCCGTGTCTACTGCTGCGTCACCATTGTTGTCGTTTCCTTCCGCAGACGATCGGTTGTCACCTGAATGACAACCAAGGTAGCCCTCCCGAGGGCGGCTGCTTCTGCCTCTAGCACTGACTAGAGCGCAACATGATAGCGGGCGGCATCCTCTGCCACCCGACCAGCCTCCAAATCCACCCAAGCCCACTATTCGGTTGTCATGAACATGCATCCGTGATCCTCGTGGGCCGCCATCTCACATGACAGCTCGACAACGCTCTACTCGATGGCGGTGTCAGATGCCTCTAGAGCTCGCCGACGCGCGCTCTAGAAGGACGCGAGGAGGGGCTCTAGGTTTTCCCCTTCCGCGTCCTCCTCGCCACTGAGGTTGTTCTAGTCCACTAATTCCTCCTCACCACTTGCCATCGGGCTAGGAGGGTACCGCTCCAGCGCGGCCTGGCTGATCTAGGCCTAGTTGGTGGGAATGCGGCTAGGCATGGTTGCGATTGTGGATGGCTATGTGGCCCTCCCTTCCCCAGGTGGCCAGTTTATACAGGCATTGCGCCCCTGGGTAGGAAACGAGTGCGTGATGAGGCTTGGCGGGTGGGAAACAAAGGCGCGGCTGGGAGAATGTGGCGGGGAAAAGGAGGCGTGGGCGGGAAACACGATAGTCGCCATTAACTATCGGGTTAAGGTCACATCGCCGTCATTAAACGCCTGAAACCTCGTGCGGCGGTGTCATGTCGGATCGTGGGCCCCTAAACGGGTTAACCCGTTTGAGTGTGTTGTCACTCGCAAACGGACCGTGGCCTCTGGGCTATGTTTGGGCCACCGCAAACGGACCGAATCAGACTTATTCGATATTCTATTTGTCGGGCACCGTTGAAGTTGCCCTAAGGTGATGGGTAGGTATAGCTTTAGAGGATTACTAGATCTTGTAGGCGCGCGTTGCCGCGCCCATCCATTAGGAAAATCAATTGTTAGGAATTGACGGAAACATATTAAGAATTTAAGATGCGTGCAGGTCGGGCATGCAAATTATACTTTCATTCAGATTTGTTGGTTAGTTAACATAATCCTAAACCCTAGATAGAAATATAATATATTTGGCATGTATTGGGACTAATGGCTACTTAGAACTGTCAAAAAGTTAAAATAATTTACATTTCCAGTAGGCTTCAAGGATCAACAGCATAGAGCACAATCATCAGAGAGCATAGAATATCTTAGTTCAAAAATTGTATTTACAAGTTTTTCAGCAAGCAGGAACAACGGTAACCAAAAAGCAAATAAAGAGGTAAGAAAAATACAGCCATTTCTGAAGCTCTGTGTTCAAAATGTCCAAATAAAATAAACAGGATAAGAAATTTTGCTACAGAACTTCCTAAAACATATCTAATGGGAAAAGAATATGGAGTATGATCTGTCAATTTAACCTACAATAGAAAATATCTTGAATGCCAGAAAAGCAATGAACCTGAAATAGGATGACATAGGAATATCTTCACTAGTCTTCTCCTGAAGATACACCTGGTTGCATCTATCATACATCCGGTTTTTACCAAACCATGAAGCAGCATGAAGAGACCAGATAGCTTTGTTTCATCAATGCATTGCATCCAGCACATAGTGCATCATGTATGAAGCGGTAGGTACCTTTAGCCTATTCCAGCACCCCTAGAAGTAATTCAAAAATCATCTCTTCAGAAATATCCACTCTGAATCTGTCACAAGTGAAAAAGAGATTAGTACAAGCATAATACCTAAGAATAGGGAAAGCTAAAAGGAACCTTTGCATGTAAAAATTTATTCTGGGGTATAATTACACAGGTAGAAAAAGGCCTTCAATCCCGGTTTGTAAAGCCCGTTAGTCCTGGTTGTAGCAACCAGAACTAGCAAAGCGGGACTAAAGGCTCCAGCCTTTGGTCCCGGTTGCTTACGAACCGGGACCAATGGGCCTCCATGTGGTCGGGGGCATGTGCTGCGGCTGGAGGACCTTTGGTCCCGGTTCGTAACACAGGACTGGGACTAAAGGTCCATTGCTTGTTGCGGTACGGTTGATGTGAATCACCGTCCAGTTGGGAACCCCAAGAGAAAGGTATGATGAGTAAAGCACCAGTTTTCCCTCAGTAAGAAACCAAGGTTTATCGAATCCAGTAGGAAAAAAGCCAAACTCCAGAAGGTGATGCTTGCTAGCTTCGCGACAGCTCAGGACAATTTATAAGGCGCCTCGTCCAAGCTTTGCTTTGCTAGCTGCAACGCGGAACCTGCACACAACACAACCAAATACTTTGTTCCTAACTTATGATGAGGTTGTCAATCTCACCGGTTTGCTTGAAATAAAGGAATGAGTGTATCGAGTGGAAAATAGTAATAGTATGCGAGTAAAGTAAACAATGCGAGTAAAGTAAACAGGTGATAGCAATATAATGGAAATAGGACCAGGGTCCACAGTTCACTAGTAGTGTCTCTCCATAAGATAAAATAACACATGTTGGGTAAACAAATTACAGTTGGGCAATTGATAGAATAAAGACAACGTGCACGTCGAGAGGATCACTATGAGATTTAATCTGGGCATTACAACAAGATACATAGACCGCCATCCAACTGCATCTATGACTAATAATCAACTTGTGGTGAATCAATCCGAGAACTCCACAAGTATTAAGTTGCGAACAATAGATAATTACATTAAGCAAAGTGTGTAATGTAAACAAAGCATATGCCCTCGAGCATATGAATGTTGTTTTCCCCCTAGTAGCAACAACACATCTACAACCTTAGAGGTTTCTGTCACTCCCCCAGATTAAATAGAGGCATGAACCCACTATCGAGCATAAATACCCCCTCTTGGAGTCACTAGCAACTAGTCGGCCAAGATAGCTACTAACAACGGAGAGCATGCAAGATCATAAACAACATAGAGATAACATAAGATAAAATTCAGTACATCAACTCAATCATAACACCAATATTCATTGGATCCCAACAAACACAACATGTAGAATTACATAAAGGTAGTCTCGATCATGTAAAGCAGCTCACGAGATCTAAACATGAAGCACATGGTGGAGAAGACAACCATCTAGCTACTGCTATGGACCCATAGTCCAAGGTAGACTACTCACTCATCGCGCCGGAGGCAAGCATGGCAATGAAGAAGACCTTCGGTGGTGATTCCCCTCTCTGGCAGGGTGCCGGGAGGAGCTTCTGGACCCTCCTGATCTCGGGTCGACAACGGCGGCGGATCGCGATTTGTTTCTGGAAAAGTGATTGGGTGTTTAGGTTTTTCCCGTCGGGGGGTCCTTATAGGCAAAGGGGCAGCGTCAGAGGTGGACCAGGGGGCCCACACTACCAGGGGGCACGGGCCAGCCCTAGGCCGTGCCGCCCTATGGTGTGGCCGCCCTCTGGCTCGGCTCCGTCTCCTCTTCGGTCATCTGGAAGCTCCGTGAAATATCTGGACGTCTGGCTTTTGTTTCGTCCAATTCTGAGAATATTTCTTGTGTAACATTTCTGAAACACAAAAACAACAGAAAATAGGGAACTGGCACTGTGGCATCTCGTTAATAGGTTAGTTCCGGAAAATGCATAAAAATGCCACGAAGTGTAATGAAACACTAAGCAAATGGTGTAAAAACAAGCATGGAGCATCAAAAATTATGGATACGTTAGAGACATATCAGCATCCCCAAGCTTAACTCCTGCTCGTCCTCGAGTAGGTAAGTGATAACAAAAGAAATAATTTTTGAGGTGACATGCACCTACACAATCTTGACCATATATGTAAGCGTTGTGCCCTGGGATCAAAAGAACTTAAAACATGGCATGAAAGATATAATCTTGATAGAAGAAACTTAGCAACCATGTTATAACATGAAAATAAACACAAACAAAAGATCATGAAAATGAAACAATGAAAGTCAAACGTGTGTTCAAATCATAAGGAAAAACATACAAATGGTTTTCAGCTTGTCCTTAATAAGAGAGCAAAACATAAATGCATAGGACACCTTCAAGTTTAAGAGGGCGACTAGATACAAATAATTTGAGAACAAGTGAAACCAACAATATGAATCAATCAATGAAAACTTTGGGACAATGCACATTATACTCAGAATGACAACTATGCTCTCTTAATGGTGCATAAAGATAGAAGGTGGAGATCAACATAAAAGTAAAAGAAAGGCCCTTCACAGAGGGAAGCAGTGATTAAACATGTGCTAGAGCTTTTCATTTGTAAAACAGAGATAAAACTTGGATTTTGAGAAGTGGTTGCTTTTGTCAATGACTGGCAATGGGGTTCTTACTATCTTCCATACAAAAATGAAGCAAGTTTTTGAGAGAGAGATTGGCACTTTTGTGCTCTTTTTATAAAACTTGGCACTCCTCTCCACCTTTTTTCCTTTCTCAAACCATGGCTAACCGATTTCATCGGGTGCCCACCAACATTCACATACCATGGAGGAGTGCCTTTTTTCTTTCTTTTTTTCTCTCTTTTTTGGAATAAGCAATATGGAAGATAGCAAATCCGACCACTACGTCCCCATGAGCTAAAAACAGTGGCACAAAATTAGAAGTAGTTGAAAGTTTTGAACGGTAGCACATGAAAATTTACTTTGGAATGGCTTACAAATACCATGCATAGGAATTTATAGTGGACACAATGGCAAACTTGGTTTTTAGGAGTTGGATGCACGAGTAGAGCTCATACTCAGTATAAAATGAGGGCTAGCAAAAGACTGGGAGCGACCAACTAAGAGAGCAATAATGGCCATAATCATGCAAAGCGACAAAGCGATATTAAAAGAAGCATAAGATGGCATCAAAAGTCAAAAACTAAATGATCATAGAGGCAATGGCGACTTTGTATGAGTCTAACATGTGTGAGCATGCGCCAAGTCAACCCAAATAAAGCATCAAGGAGAAAACCAAAATAATGCTTCCAAATAATTAAAACAACGCATGATTTTTTCAAAGGCTCAGTAAGCAATCTAAGTCATTTGAGATAAGTCATGCTACAGCAAAACCACTAAGCATACTATCAAAAAGACATCAAGCACGACATGCAAAAGCCTAGGCCGCAGTCTACACAAGCTCCTTCTTGTACCACTTTTTTGCATAAAGCTTTGTCTCTTTTCCAACACCATTCACACTTTTTATAACCAACTCTTTTGATGAAAACCAATATAGACCAGAGGAAAAAATACACCTTGATGAAAAGATATAACAATATCTGAACACAAATCAAGGCGAAAATCGAAAGCTAAACGCAGTTCTAGAAAAAGAGAACACTCATTGAAATTAATAGAGTAAAAAATGAAGTGTTCTTGGCAAATGAAAAGCAAGGCAACTTCTCCAAAAGAAATTTGTTGGGGTCCAACCATTTATTGCAGCAAACAAAACTAAACAAAACTGAAAACTAAAAACAACTGACGCTCCAAGAAAAACACATAATGCATGAAGCAATAAAAATATAGCGTATTGAAAGGTGACCTGATTTTTGCCGATGAAGAAGGGGTGCCTCGGGGGCATCCCCAAGCTTTGACGCTTGTACTTCTTAGATATTTCTTGGGGTGACATGGGCATCCCGAAGCTTGAGCTTTTGTCCATTCTTCAACTCATCTCATCATTCTCTGATCCCTACACTTGAAAACTTTCCTTCATACAGAACTAAACACAAATCTATTAGCAACATTGGTGTAAGCATAACATTGAATCAACCCCTTTTTGCTTCAGGTTTCAACTCAAAACCACCACATATAAAGTATATACTACTGTAGCAACTTCCCCAAAAGTTCCGTGATCAAAAGAACTCAAAAAGAAAGCGATCAAGCGGCAAACACAAATATTGGCAGAAATCTGTCAAAATAGAACAGCTGACAAAGGTCGAATTTTTAGAGGGTTTCCTGTTGCTCAAATCAAAAAGTGTTCAACTAATGAAAGTTTGGATATAACCTGGGGCATATGAACAAGAAATCGCAGGTCCAAAAGATTTACAGATAATTTTCACGAATTTTTACGGTGCAGCGCCGAAAACTGTTTCAGGACAGCAACATCCCCAAATCTTACCTCACTCAAATTAGAGGCTTCTCTTGGCACAAAAACGAAATAAAAAGGATAAGGAGAGGTCATTACAGTAGTAATAACTTCCAAGACTCAAATAAAAGAAAAAGAACTGAATATAAAAATATTGGGTTATCTCCCAAGAGTGTTTTTCTTTAACGCCTTTGAGCTAGGCGCAGAAAGTGCGAATCAAGTAATATCAAGTGAATTAACTGCTTCCTCAAGATCACCACTTACCACACTAGGCACTTTAGAGGTTCCCAAAGATGATTCAACCTGCAAGTCACTCTTAGTTGAACTAAAAGTCTTACCAATCTTAAAAACATGCTGTAGTTTAGGCACAGACACCTTGGGAACATACATAAATTTTTGCTCTTTTCCACCAAAAGCTTTCTCCTTCTTAAACTTAATAGAAGAGAAAATTGAACTTAAAGTTTCCATGGACTCCTCTAGTTTCCCAATCCTAATGTTTTGACTATCAAGAGTAGTGCTAGCTTCTAAAACGGTGATTCTCTTACCGATACTTACTATTAATTCATTAACGCGGCTAGCATTATCAAGGATATTTGGCAAACTTTTTTCTAAAGAGCTAAGCTTTTCTAAAACTTCCTCCAAAGTGACCTCAGTTTTAACAACATGAATAGGTGGTACTCCCACTAAACTTTCAATTAAAGTGCATGCTTCAAGAGCGGGACTACCCAAAAAATTACCTCCTGCAAGAGTATCAAGAACGTACCTGTACCAACTAGTTATACCAACATAAAAATTTCTAAGGAGGATCATGGTAGAATGCTTCTTTGTACACCTATGATGAGAATTGCTAATACGGTACCAAGCATCTTTCAAGCTTTCTCCCCCTTGTTGCTTAAAAGTATGAACTTCAACTTCAGGATTACTCATTCTAACAAGACTAAAATCAAGCAAGTAAAAGCGACTATCAAGGATACTAATTTTTTTGTGTTTTTGATAAAACAATGCAAGTAAAAATAAAGTAAAGAAAAACTTAAAACAAAGTAAAGGATGTGCGTTTGAAACTCCCCTTGCAGAAGTCTTCTTTTTCCCCGGCAACGGCGCCAGAAAACTTGTTGCTTGTTGCGGTACGGTTGATGTGAATCATCGTCCAGTTGGGAACCCCAAGAGGAAGGTATGATGAGTAAAGCAGCAGTTTTCCCTCAGTAAGAAACCAATGTTTATCGAATCCAGTAGAAAAAAGCCAAACTCCAGAAGGTGATGCTTGCTAGCTTCGCGACAGCTCAGGACAATTTATAAGGCGCCTCGTCCAAGCTTCGCTTTGCCAGCTGTAACGTGGAACCTGCACACAACACAACCAAATACTTTGTTCCTAACTTACGATGAGGTTGTCAATCTCACCGGTTTGCTTGAAACAAAGGAATGAGCGTATCGAGTGGAAAATAGTAATAGTATGCGAGTAAAGTAAACAATACGAGTAAAGTAATCAGGTGATAGCAATATAATGGAAATAGGACCAGGGTCCACAGTTCACTAGTGGTGTCTCTCCATAAAATAAAATAACACATGCTGGGTAAACAAATTACAGTTGGGCAATTGATAGAATAAAGACAACGTGCACGTCGAGAGGATCACTATGAGATTTACTCTGGGCATTACAACAAGATACATAGACCGCCATCCAACTGCATCTATGACTATAATCCACTTGTGGCGAATCAATCCGAGAACTCCACAAGTATTAAGTTGCGAACAATAGATAATTGCATTAAGCAAAGTGTGTAGAGTAAACAAAGCATATGCCCTCGAGCATATGAATGTTGTTTTCCCCCTAGTAGCAACATCACATCTACAACCTTAGAGGTTACTGTCACTCCCCCAGATTACATAGAGGCATGAACCCACTATCGAGCATAAATACCCCCTCTTGGAGTCACTAGCAACTACTCGGCCAAGATAGCTACTAACAATGGAGAGCATGCAAGATCATAAACAACATAGAGATAACATAAGATAAAATTCAGTACATCAACTCAAGCATAACACTAATATTCATCGGATCCCAACAAACCAAACATGTAGAATTACATAACGGTGATCTCAATCATGTAGGGCAGCTCATGAGATCTAAACATGAAGCACATGGTGGAGAAGACAACCATCTAGCTACTGCTATGGACCCATAGTCTAAGGTAGACTACTCACTCATCGCGCCGGAGGCAAGCATGTCGATGAAGAAGACCTCCGGTTGTGATTCCCCTCTCCGGCAGGGTGCCGGGAAGAGCTTCTGGACCCTCCCGATCTTGGGTCGACGACGGCGGCGGAGCACGATTTGTTTCTAGAAAAGTGATCGGGTGTTTAGGTTTTTCCTGTCGGGGGGTCCTTATAGGCGAAGGGGCAGCGTCAGAGGTGGACCAGGGGGCCCACACCACCGGGGGCACGGGCCAGCCCTAGGCCGCGCCGCCCTATGGTGTGGCCGCCCTCTGGCTCGGCTGCGTCTCCTCTTCAGTCATCTGGAAGCTCCGTGAAATATCTGGACGTCTGGCTTTTGTTTTGTCCAATTTTGAGAATATTTCCTGTGTAACATTTTTGAAACACAAAAATAGCAGAAAACAGGGAACTGGCACTGTGGCATCTCGTTAATAGGTTAGTTCCGGAAAATGCATAAAAATTCCACGAAGTGTAACGAAACACTAAGTAAATGGTGTAAAAACAAGCATGGAGCATCAAAAATTATGGATACGTTAGAAACGTATCATCCATTCGGAATAAAATTTGTATATCTGTTTCGGAATTTCTGTATTTACTTTATTTCTCTATTTTTCTCTATTATCTAATCATCTCTATTCTCATATCAAATTAGATACTTATGGCTCTCACTCCATATCTCATGTCAAATTACAAGTACTTGTGGTCCTCACTTCCCGGTCGGTCACTCATCCTCACACTGCTCCACCCTTAGCACGCTTAACTTCTCCATTCCTTCCCTACTAGCTTTCAAGACTGCGCTCGCGACTTGTTGATAATGGTATGCTACCAATTCTATTAACCTATACACTTTGGTAATATATAATATTACTTTTTTAAATTCCAAATAAATTCACAAAATAAGCAACAATGATTAAGTATAATAAGCACCAATGAATTTCAAATAATCTTTATGCATAATTTAATTATTAATTTTTAATAATTAAAACATTCAAAAAAGCCAAAATACTTGAAAAATCACAAATTCGAATATTAATAGACTTTGTTAACCGAAACAAAGGGAGTACATTTTTCCAAACATACTCATCCAATAGAATAACAATAAGACTCATCCAAACATCTACGATCATCCACCTAATGAACATTAAGGTTAAAACGATCAACATGACTATTGTAGCCTTTTAGCTTCCAGAAGCTCCTAGCAATCTCAAAGCCTAGGCGAGCGTCTAAAGCGGCATATAACATTTGGTTGAAGCTCAATGAAACTTTTTCCCAACCAAATATTAGTTCATCATCATCTTCTTCTTCTTCTTCTTCTTCTTCTCCCTTCTCCTTGTACTTCTTCTTGTCCTTCTTCTTGTCCTTCTTCTTCTTATCCTTCTTCCTGTCCCTCTTCTTGTTCTCAAGATGTGTCCCAATAGTAGCATTGGCCAAATCATAGAGACTCGGCGTTAGTTTGTTGGTGGGGTTTGGGACAATCTTTTGAAGATCGTACGCAGACGGAATAACAATTCCGTATGTCCTCAGCATGCGCAGATCATTAGCGATAGCTGCACCATAAAATTTGATGGTGGTGTCCTTCAAGAAGTCCTTGAGTAGTTGCGGTACGCCATTGGCCTTACAAATCTGGAAGATCAATATCTCGGACGCCACCGAGAGTTGAAGGACGGCGGCACGTTGAGGGACCGCGTGAGTGGTGAACTCACAGTCCAAGCCCACTCACTTGGTCGGTGCGACGTCGAGGAACCGTCGCTTGACGGCGCGGATCCACTTCTCCACCCTTGATGCACGGAGAGTCTCCGTGATGGTGAAGTTCATCTCTTCAATGACGACGTAGTAGAGCCGAGATCTTGGCAGAAATTGCTCCTCCATTGAGAGGGAGAGAGAGGGCGCCGGCGGTGGTGATGCGTGGGAGATGTGTTTTGGGGAAGAAGAAGATTAGGAGAATGTGTGGTGTGTGCTTAAGATGATCAATATGAGTGCTATATATAGTAGAGAGAGGGAGATGAGAGGATGCCGGCGATGTGAATACAATCGAGTTCCAAAGCAGCGCCACCGGCGGTTCCCGAGCATGACGATCTCCGAAGCGACGCTCTCGCGTTTAATTCGATCGATCTCCGAAGCGCCGTCGTAACTGCGCGGGAAGAGGGCGGTTCGTTTGAACGGGCCTTTGGTCCCGGCTCGTGGCACGAACCGGGACTAAAGGGTGCCCTTTAGTCCCGGTTTGAGCCACGAGCCAGGACTAAAGGCCCAAAGGCATTAGTCCCGGTTTGTGGCTGAAACTGGGATCGAAGGGCCCATTTGAACCAGGACTAATGCCCTCTGGCCCACATTTTTAAATGAACCGGGACTGATGGACCCTTTAGCCGCGGATCGAATACGTTGGGGACTAATAGGGGCGAATGGAAGCCCTTTTTTCCACTAGTGTTATAAGGAGCTATCTTAGATCTTATCACTAATAAATCTTAGCCTATAAAAAAACCTCGAGTCTTCTACTCAAAGTAATCAGGAAAAATCATACCATTAGTAACTTGAGACTATGTGTTTCCTTCTAAAACAACCATATGCTGAGCAAAATAGATACGGTTGTTTTACTTATGAATCGTATCACTTGCTAGGCACAAATCATGAAAGTCATATACTGTAAATTAATATACGAGAAAATCTTTTCATGTTTTTTTCCTTAGCTTCTGAGGGACGACATGCAACTAATAACTAATCAACCTTTTCCAAAACAAAAATAATCAATGTGCAGTTTTAAGTTTCATTGTCTGCCAGGGCCATCACTCAACTATTCCCTAAGTACTAGAAATTTATTTTGTAGCAGAGTGTCGATAATATAAACCTTATTTGATCATGCAGCAACAGCAAGTCTGCAGAAAATCCCAATCATCAACGTGTCTATGATATGGGGAATACTCCAACAAGCATGTACGACTATATGGAATTCAGAGCCAGCTCTATTAAACCTTAGTATCAGGGACTAAACAAAAAAAAAAGGGAGAATACGCAAGAGGAGAAAGGGAAGAAGCTTACTGCAGTTTTGTGAGGTTGCCCAGAACTCAAACAAGGTGAAGATGGTGAGGCAGCAGAAGCCACGGCGTGCGGCACACGAGAACTGAAGCCCTGTCCAGCTCAGTCATGGGTATGGCGTGCAATGAGTTAATTAAGTAGTACTGCACATGGTTGACCTTATGGAATGTCAATGTTGTCAGAATCATGCTTGCTCATATCTAACCTTTAGTTTTGATGTCTCCAGCCAACATATTTGTACTTGAAACAAGGTATTGTAACCTCCACCTGAACATCAGTTCAATGGTGACCATACCTAACGAGGCCAACATTGTGGCGGAGCTATATTGTCCTAGTATATAATCCCCTTACCTAGATGGAAGCCATGGTCGGACTGCAGCGGTGTCGGGGGGATGACCCCCAGTAGGGTCAAGCTACCGGTAAAAGATAAGATAATGGGTTGACCAAAAGAGGGTTGACCGGAATAGGGCCTGACAGGCATATCAGGTCAGGGCCTGGCCGACATGTAATGAGAAGCCTAGCCGGCATATATGATAGCGTGGTTGACATATATGGTATGCCGATGTAACCTAGTTGGTATATTGTGCAGGTACAAGAGCAGGCCGGATTACCCGGTCACGGGTTTATGATCCGACAAATGGTTCCGGGATATGGCCAACGGTCTTATCCTGGTGCCAAAGGTCAACTATCAAGTCACATACCTAAAATCACGGGGAGAATCATCATCAACGTGGAGAGGCATGCTGCTGACAGCGTGCATAGTGGTGGTATACCTACCACCGCTGACTAAAGGTTGTCCACTACGCCACAGTGATGAGGTAAAGATCAAGCAAGTACAAGAAGTACATGGATGGCATGTCCTATCGAGAGAAATTAGGGGAAAGACAGAGCAGGCATGCCCTTTGTGTTGTCTGTAGCAGGTGTCATGTATCGATACTTGACCGTTGTAGCCGTGGGCACCACTATATAAGGTGACCTAGGGCACCCTAGCAAATGGTTGGTCACTTGATAGCTTTCCAGTTCACAGTTCATCTTCCTCCTCTAGCAGAGAGCTTGGAGATCACCATTGTTGTACTACCCATTGATCCATATATACAGAGTAGAGCGGGAGTAGGGGTTTTATCTTCTTATGAGAGCCTCGAACCTGGGTAGCCACCGTGTTCCTTTCTGTCGTGCTTCTCAGTGCATTTCCGTCTCCCAAATCCTTTAAGCACATAGTTTGGTCCCAACTCAATTCTACCCATGGCATATGTTGTTTCACCACAACGACAAGCGGTTCAGCCTATTTTTACAACAGTTAATCCTGAGTAATAAGTTCATATATTATGCAGATCATGAATTGAAGAATTAAACAAAACTGGGACATTGACTTATACGAAGAAATTTGACTCGAGCATTTCAGCAAACACACGACCTACCAAATTAGAGATAGAAAAGAATGAAATAGAATTAATTAGGATGAAGGAGAATCAATTACGACTGGAGTGTAACTGATGATGAGATCCATGAGCGGCTCAGTGGACTTATAATACAAGCAGGTATTAGAAGTATAATTCCAATCAAGAAAAATCTACCAATCTTCAAGAGTCCAGAGGCCGAGAACAGCTGAATCAGTACGCGCACAACCTGCAAAATAATCCGTTGCAGTTTTAGAAACGGTGCCAAAAAAATTCGAGAAAGTTGGGGATAGGCTGCTCAGAGTAATTCAACCTAGCAGAGCACCATTGGAGATGGAAGTTTTCTAGCGGGAGTAGCATGGAGAGAAACAGAGGCTACAGATTTTATAGGCAGCAGAGGCAAGTGTAGTAACGAGATCCCATGCCTACAATTGACGCACGATAGGTGCCATTACGGCTACCACGAACTGAAAACTTAGAGGGTATGTTTGAAGGCTCATTAAGAACAATCACGAGCGACTCTCGAGTTCTCCATCCAGAGAGGAATTTTCAGAGCCGTATCACCTTCCATGACCGGTCGTACCGGGCCGGTCTGGATCGGACGCAGGCGTGTCGCCGGGTCGGCCATCCAGCCGCTTGGCTCCCGCGTTCAATCTCATCCCCTTCCGCATCGGCGCACGACAGCCAGCTCAACACTACAGGAAGAAAACGCTATGCCGACGGCCAATACCTAAGCCGACGGCTTTTTATCGGGGCCGTCGGCATAGGCCCTGGCCTCGGACGTGGCCGAAATTCGGCAGTCGGCTTAGGTATGCCGTCGGCATAGATTATTCAGGGGACCTGACCCGACGGCAAAGCCGTCGGGTTAGGTATTTTTTGTTTTTTCGATCGCATTTCCTGTTTTGCGAAAAAGAAAGAAAATGGTAAAAAAATTCAAAAAATAATATCCTTTGAGGTATAGTTGTGTTACATGATCTAGTTGTTAGGAAAATTAAGAAACTTGAATTTTAATATATTTTGTAAAAAACTTGAATTAGGAAAATTAAAAACCCGATTTTTGCTTACACATTTCAACATATTTTGCACTTTTCGCTTTAACGGTAAAAGTTTAGTGAAGAAATGACATGTTGTGGATCCAAAAATTGGATTTTGAAAAAAATCACGAGCTCGTGTTATTAGAGCTAAAGGTCAAACCCACCTCGGTTCTAGCAAAATCGGTAGGAGCTTGCGTAAAATACAGAAAATAACTCCAAAGATTTACGTGATGAAACGAGAGCTGATATGTGTATCTCAGGTGGTCTATTATTTATGAGGGGTGTTGTGCCCAGCTTTCGGTTTGCCATTTCGGTAGATGTCTCACAAAAAAACCCGATTTTGGCACTCCGAAAATGGAGAACACACTTTTCAAGGGACGAAACAAAAATCAGCCTCTGTGGCATTCCTCGCGATCCCAAGGGCCACGAGTGTGTCCGATATGGCCTCGTTTCGACAAACTATGCCATGATTTAACCTAGCCCATTTAACCTAAATGCCATGCAACCTCGAACATGGTAGGCCATTTTTGTGAAGGGATTTTCTAGTAAATTGCTTTTATCAAGTTTTGATTTATGTTCCCACATCTAGGTGATATAAAATGACATCACGCGAAGGTCTCACATTTTTTTAATTTTTTTTGAATTAGTTACGCCCGATTCTGGAACGCACGAACATGACAACGCATGAAACTCCCGCTCACGGCCAGGCGGTGTGGAGTCCTGCTTTAACGGGTAAAGTTTAGTGAAGAAATGACATGTTGCGGATCCAAAAATGATTTTTTTATTTTTTGTGAATTTTTTGATTTTTTTTATTTATTTTTTGATTTTTTTTGATTTTTTTAATGTTTTTATTTTTAAATTTGTTGAAAGTTTTTATTTTTTTCAAAATGTTAACAACCACGTATACACATGCACATATATACCTACACACACATAAACATATATACTTACATACTTATACACAGTCATATAGACACACATGCCTTAAGAGGATTGAATATGCTACTAATATCAATAAGGACTTAGTAGTATAGGGATAGCTTATTCAAATAGAACTTAGAAGTTAAGCGTGCTGAGCTTGTAGCAGTCTGAGGACCGAGCGGGAAGTCATTGTTCTGGTGTGATTAGAGAGATAACAAAAAAGTTAAAGAAAAGAAAAAATTAAAAGAAAAGGAAAAAGAAAAGAAAAGAAAAATTATAAAAAAAAATTGATTTTTTAAAAATTTCAATTTTTTTGAAAAAAAACTGAAAATAACCTAACCCGACGGCATTTTTAGGCCGTCGGGTTAGCCTAACCCGACGGCAAAAGCTAACCCGACGGCATTTAACGCTGACCCGACGCCCTACTACGCCGACGGCACCTGACCCGACGGCATCAGAAAAAAGCCGTCGGGTTAGGCTAAGCCGACGGCTTTTTAAGCCTAACCCGACGGCTTCTGGCCGTTGGCGTATCAGCTTCTTCCTGTAGTGCAATCGATCTGGCGTTCTAGCGGAGGTGTTCGCTCACAGTGCTCTCTTCGATGGGTTATTTTTTCGCAGAGTGGCGTCTGTTGACTAATCGTGACACACAGATGGGCTAAACCCGATTCAGGCCCAAACAACGACAGAGGGCTAAACCCGGTCTGGTGGAGGATTATTCTGAAGAATGAAGGAGGGATGGGTTTTCGTGATCTACACTCCTTTAATTTGGCCATGTTAGCAAAACAGGTATGGAGGTTAATTGATGCATCAAACTCTCTATGTGCTCGAATTTTACGTGCAAAGTACTACCCGGATGGTGATATTCTGAAGGCTGGACCAAAAGCTGGGTCCTCCTTTACGTGGTAGAGTATAGTTGCAGGAATTGAAACTTTTAAGCGTGGATGTATTTGGCGTGTGGGCAATGGAGACTCGATACAAATCTGGAAGGATCCTTGGATCCCCTCTAGCCCTGATTGGAAGATTGTTTCGCCTCGTAGTGCCTGTATCTTGACAAAGGTTGCTGAGTTGATCGATCCAATCTCTGGTCGGTGGGATGAAGAGATCATCCAGTCCAATTTTCACCCCATTGATGTGCAAAGGATTCTACAAATTCCATTGCATATTAACGCCTTCTCTGCTTATCATGTGGAGTGGAAACATCAATTCAATGGATTCACTTGTAGATCACTAATAACTAGTACTTCTCTGAATAATCCTACTTGGAAGATTTTATGGAAGCTTGATGTGCCAGCAAAGGTGAAGATTTATTGTTGGAGAATTATGCATGGGGTTTTGCCTCTGAAGTCTATTCTGCTGAAAAGACATATTGGTACTACCAGTACCTGTCCAATATGTAATTCTGAAGAGGAAGATGTGATGCACATGGTTTTTTAATGCCCGGGTGCAGCAAATATTTGGAGGGGTCTGGGCCTCAAAATTACATTATTGAGGAGATGGTGATGGATCGGTCTGGATCACAAATTCTAGAGGCGATTCTTTGAGCTCTGCCAAAACCGCTTCCAGGCTATGAGATGATCACTATTCAAAACATGGTGGCGGTGGCTGCCTGGTACATATGGTGGATGCGGCGACGTCTGACGCATGAGCAAATTCCCCCTGTGATGCACTGTACCCATTCTATCAAGGCGATAGCTGCTAATGCTGCGAGGGCAAATACTTCTACATCCTCACAGAGGAGAAGGTGCTGGACTAGACCGCTCGCAAATTTAGTTAAGGTAAATGTGGATGCAGCTTTCTCTATTGAGAATCAATCTGGTGCTTCTGGCGTGATTATAAGAAACAACCAGGGTATCTTGTTAGCTGCCTCAACAACATTACTTCCACATGTGTCTTCGGCAAGTATGGCAGAGGCCACGACAATGCTACATGGACTCACCCTAGCAAATTCGCTTGGATACTCTGATGTTGAGGCTGAGTCTGATTCACTCAAGGTAATTCAAATATGCGGGGGTATGGAAAGAATCTGGAATGATGCTACGGCGATCTACGCTGATATTCTGAATCAAGCGGGAAGTATTGGCAAGGTTGTATTCTCACATTGTGGGCGAGACACAAATGCAGCGGCGCATGAACTAGCTAGGAACTGCTTTACTTCTAATATTTCTTGTAATTGGGTCGATGAACCCCATAGTTTCCTTTTCGATGCCCTGCTTAACGATGTAATCGTACTCTGATTGTGGCAGTAAGTTTCAGACGCATTCTTTTCCTTACCAGGGTACCTAAGGAGACTGGAAGGTTTTTAATGAGGCGGCTTGCTTGCCTAATATATTTGGTAATTTTCAAAGAAAAACGATAGAGGGCCGCCCAAAACGGTTCCGGAGAAGGCGATCTGACGGTCGAAGATGTCTGGGAATTGCATCCAACGGTTCAAAATCACCGGATCGTGAGAGGCATCCTAGATGGCTGAGTTATAATGTCCATAATGAGAAGCATTTGCCTTATCAATAAATATGGAAAAATCTTGTTTTTGGCCAATAAGAAAAGAGTTACTGGCTGCATAAGGAGGCCAAATCGTATAGATTAGGGAATACAAGTCCGAGAGCGGCACGAGTTCGTGCAGAACATCAACGAGCCTGGGACGAAGAAATAGATCGATTCAAACAAGAAGAAGAGACGGCCGGTAACGGACTCGGATCGATACGATTGCCTACATATAAGCCGTGCTATCCATGAAGACAGATTCCTACAGTCGTCGTACGTGAAGGCGAGATCTCTTTAGCTACGATCGACTCAATTTACGAGAGGGGGCCAGCTTTCAGCGTTGCAGGACTCGTTTTTGGCGCCTCTTGTCAAGAAGCTCCGGGACATGGTGAGAGAGCTTTTCGTTGGGATTATTACCTCCGTTTCAAAATATAAGATGTTACAAAAACATCTTATATTTAGGAGCTTTTCGTTGTTTTCTATGGATCTTTTCTTCGTGGCTAATCGGTGCCTGGTATTTGATGGCTTTAGGGGCAGGGACAGTCCTCGAGAAGCACAGCTCAAACCCTTCGGACTCAGGAACTTCAGCTGAAAAAGAGCAAACGGGAATTACTTGAATTACTACAACAAGTGTGTGCCAACCCGGTGCTCAAGGACTGCGGAGGGACGTATTCTCGAGAAGCGGAGGTCAACATGCTCAAGGACCCGGCTCGTCATTGGTCATTTAATTGAGAACATATCGCCGGGCTAGCTTCACAATTTGAACGAGTTCATTTTTTTTCTCGATAAAGTTGAACGAGTTCATGCACGCATGTAGAACACAACTTCCTGTAATGTGTGGTATTCTCTTTGTTGGAAATAATCCAACCTTGTCTGGTTGAGTTTGAGTCGGAGATATGTGTAGTCTCCATAGTAGCAAGTTTCGAGTCTGCTTTTGAAAATTGTAATCAGATTACCTACGTACTAGTACTAGTTGGAGTCAGATTTGGTTAGCTTGCCATACGTGTCCAAGACTGCATCTAGCTGAGTTTGAATAGGACTAGAAGTATTGTTCCTACGTGAGTGAGCTTGTAACTGAGTCCTTTCTAGTGATGGTGGTTTGTGATTGTTCTGCCATTGCAGTTCACTGCATCATGATTCTTTTATTTAATTGAAATGGTTCGGGCTGCCTCCTGCTCCTGAAAAACATGGTTGTGACAGGTATATTTTGGAGCGTCCAGATCGTAGTTAGCAAAGGCAAAGCGCAGCTTCTTCAGGTTACGTTGTAATGCACACCATAGGTTACCGGAGCTGCTATACTCCGCTTTTAGGCCTTGTTTACTTCTAAGGTATCTGAGGGGATGGGAGGGGATTATTTCGTATCCCGGAATTTTCCCAATAGGTTGTTTACTAGTCCGGGTTTTGAGGGGATAATCCCGAGATATCTCCACAATTCCTCTCCACTTTAGTGTATTTTTGGCTAGATTAAAAACTCTCCATCATGGTAGAGTATTTTTGGGGGAGAGTATTTGAGGGGATTTGAGAGTATTGGGTGAACACCAAATCCCCACATATCCCCATATTCTTCGGGGGTGGAAATACCGGAGAAGTAAACAAGGCCTTAGCGGGAGCGAGCAGCGCTCCGCTCACGTCGCACCTGCGTTGGACCGGCCCAGGTAAGGCTACTTCTCTAGTTTTTTCTTTTTCTATTTTCTATATTTTATTATTGCATTTTGAAATAAATTAGATTTAAAAACTGAATTAGAAAAATTTAAAAGTTGAATAAATTTTAAATTCAAACAAATTTTAAAATCCGTTCAACTTCGGCGCTAGTGAGCAAGTCGACGTGTACACTTATCGTCTTCCTCTGCCTCAACTGGCAACCTTCTTCGCTCGATTTTGATCGCCCCCACCTTCACCGTCCCTAACTCCGGTGCTTCCTGTGTCACCCGCCGCCGTCAGCCGAACCGTCTGTCCCGCCTCCCGCGGCCAGCAGCGCTGCCGCGCCACCTCGCCGCCCCACCCTGCCCGAAGCACAACCTCCGCCGGTCCGCCGTCTCCCAGCCCTCCATCTAACCCCGCCCACGGACCCTTCTTCTCGAGCGCCGGTGGCCGGCCTGAACCCTAACCCTAAGTCAGTCGGCCAACCCGCACCCTTCCACCCTAAGGATTTCTTGCTTGCTCCGCCCCCTCCGTTGCGGCCAGCCGCGGCCTCGGCGACTTCATGGCGCCCACGGCTCACCTAGCCTTCTCCGCCGTGGCCAGTCGCGGCGTTGTCGGCTGCGGCTCGACCGGCTGTTGCCCTGGAACCTCCGACGAGGAGCATTCTGTGGGAGGAAGAGGAAGAGGAAAGGCGTAACTGGGCTTGGCCCAGAAAACGCGACAAAATTTGAATGAAAGGGGTGCGCGTCAACTTGTAACGGACGCAAAACGCGTCAAATAGGATTCCCCTAGGATGCCGATGCGATGACGTCGGCCATCCGTCAGCCGGTTGGGCCTGGAGCGGTGGAGCCGACCTGCGGTCGATCAAGGCCTATATCAGTCCAAGTTTAGTACTCCCTCCGGTCCATATTACTCTTCGCTAATATAGATGTATCTAGACACATTTTAGTGGTAGATACATTTGTATTAGCGAAGAGTAATATGGGTCGGAGAGAGTAGACTTTCTAAAGAAGGCCAGTTAGAATAAGTTGTCTAATTGATGGGGGGACTAATATGAATCTTATTAGCAGCCCGCTCTAGACCTCTAGTTGTCAGCGATGGTAGTCAAAACACAGTGTGAACTGAAACGTGGACTAATTTGGAGAGAAGTAACTTGCGCATGTCTCTACAGAAATACTAGTACTACTATTCTAGAATGCACGGTAGATAGCGTGGACTGTTTCAGTATCTATCACTCTGTGTGAATCGGCCAGATACAGATTTCTAAAACATGATGAAATCTGTTAACATTTGACAGCATGAATCGTAAAGCACACGAGCTACCGTGCACGCTAGATTCGCCGTGTTCCATGTCTGTATCCTAGTAGATCTCACATACTACCTTTTCTTGACGTGAGATCACATACTACCTAGCTGCAAGGCACTGGCTATCATATATTCTAAAACGAAAATGGGTGGGATTCGATCACGTAAAAGATGCATAATTCGATGGGCCAGTCGGCTAGCCCATGCATGCATGAATATATGTAGTACGTATTTGTAATAGACGGCCTGCGAGCACGTGTTCAATTCGTCAAAAATAGTTAGGCACGGGAGGTACGTACATAGCTCCCCTTTCCAGACATTATAGTACGTGTGATCGTCCGTCGCACGTAATTTGTTCCATGCAGTGTGAATATGAATATGCGTGTACACATTGCACGCACGCACGCACGCATTTGATCGAATACGATTCCCGTCTAGAATTTCGCCGTCTCGATCGTCAATCGGCTGTAACTTGTGATACACTACACGGAGGAGCCAGCTCAGCTCAGTGACGGAAAGCTCCATTCATATGCACCTGATTAATTTTACAATGATCGATGTCACCGGGTCCGGATGGTTTCCCAGCAGAGTTTTATCAAACTTTTTGGGACACTATCAAAGGTGACCTTCTAGAATTGTTTAGCTGTTTGCACGCTGGACAATTAGACCTGTTTCGTCTTAATTTTGGTGAGGTTGTTTTGTTACCTAAGGTTAATGAGGCAGAAAGGATCCAGCAATACAGGCATATCTGTCTTCTTAACGTTAGTTTCAAGATTTTCACGAAAGTGGCCACCTTAAGATTAAACACGGTTGCTGATCATGTAGTTCGTCCGTCTCAAACTGCTTTCATGCAAGGGAGGAATATCCTAGATGGAGTGGTAACTCTGCATGAAGCAGTTCACGAACTACATTCTAAAAAGTTGAATGGGGTAATTCTTAAGTTAGACTTTGAAAAAGCTTATGATAAAGTTAAATGGTTTTTTCTCCAACAAACACTCAGAATGAAAGGTTTTTCGAATGAGTGGCGTTGTTTGATCAATTCCTTCGTGTCAGGAGGTAGTGTTGCAATCAAAAGTCAATGACGATATTGGCAACTACTTCCAGACATTGAAAGGATTAAGGCAAGGGGACCCATTATCGCCAATGCTGTTTAATATCGTGGCGGATATGCTTGCCATTATGATCGAACGTGCAAAGTATGATGGTCTCATTGAAGGAATTATTCCTCATCTTGTTGATGGGGGCTTATCCATCCTTCAATATGCCGATGACACGATTCTTTTTATGGAACATGACCTTGAGAAAGCACAAAATCTGAAACTTATACTTTCAGCTTTTGAGCAATTATCAGGCCTAAAAATTAACTTCCATAAAAGTGAGTTGTTTTGTTTCGGTGAGGCCCAGGACGAGGTCAATGCATACGCTAAACTATTTGGTTGTGGGCAAGGACAATTTCCTATGCGGTATTTGGGGATTCCGATTCATTATCGGAGACTTACAATTGCCGAATGGAAACTCGTCGAGGAAAGACTACAAAAACGCCTTAGTAGTTGGAAAGGGAAATTGTTGTCCCTGGGAGGAAGACTGATACTCATTAATTCGGTACTATCCAATATGGTACTACATATGATTTCATTCTTTCTCTTGCCTAAAGGAGTCTTGCATAAAATGGATTATTACCGGTCTAGATTCTTTTGGCAAGGGGACAACGAGAAAAAGAAATACATATTGGCTAAATGGAGTGTCGTGTGCTCTCCTAAAGACCAGGGTGGGCTTGGTATTCAAGACCTTCAGGTCAAAAATACAGCTCTACTGGGGAAGTGGCTTTTTAAACTACTTACTGAGGAGGGGACATGGCAAACCATACTTAAGAGGAAATACATTGGTCAAAAAGCTTTATCACAGATTCTTTGGAAACCAGGTGATTCACATTTTTGGGCTGGACTCATGGCAACAAAGAAGTTTTTCTTTGGTCTGGGTTCTTTTTCCATAAAGGATGGTTCCGAGGTACGGTTCTGGGAAGATAAATGGCTTGGTAATGCCACTCTTCGGGAACAGTATCCGGCCTTATATAGCATTGTGCGTCACAAAGGTGATACTATTGCCAAAGTTTTGGAAAATTCTCCACCTTCAGTGGCTTTTAGAAGGGATTTGTCTGGGCAACGACTTGTAGCTTGGAATGCCTTGCTTTTGCGTTTGGCAAACGTCCAACTTCAAGATGGGCATGATGAATTCCTTTGGAACCTACATGTAAATGGTCAATTTTCAGTAGCTTCCATATACAATGCTCTTATTTTACCAAACGTGCCAATCGATAAATCTAGTAATGATAAGCTTTCGAAGTTAAAGATTCCATTACAGATAAAGGTATTTGGATGGTACCTACGTAAAGGGGTTGTTTTAACGAAAGATAATCTTGCAAAGCGGAACTGGCATGGAAGTATAAAGTGTGTGTTTTGTCATCAGGATGAAACAATTAAACACTTATTCATCCAATGTCGTTTTGCTAGATCTATATGGTCAGTCATCCAAGTAGCTTCAACCTTGTCTCCACCATGCAGTATTACCAATATATTTGGGAATTGGCTTAATGGAATCGACAATAGGTTTAAAAAGCATATTAGGGTGGGAGCGATTGCCTTTATTTGGTCGCTATGGCTATGTAGAAATGATAAAGTGTTTAACGATAAAAACTCTTCCATTTTGCAGGTTATGTACAGAGCTACTGGTACACTCTGTTTGTGGTCTTTGCTGCATCGTCCACAGGATCGCGACCTTTATACGGAGGTCTGTGCACGACTGGAAGCTACGGCGAGGGATACTTTTTCCCAACATGGCTGGCCGCATAGCTTACGGATTGCTGCTTCTTGATAGGCGTTATTACAATTGCTCATCATGATATGTAATTTTTCCTGTGTACTTTATGATACATCATGGATGTGGGCTGTGTGCATCGTTGTTATGCAGAGGCCGGGTGTAAGCTTAATAACTATTAAGTAATAAAGCGCTCTTTTTCGAAAAAAAAATGGGTTCTGGCTTATCGGGAACAACCGTATAAAGACACGTGTATTCTACTGATCACATGTACATTGGTTGAAGATAACAACTTCTGTACATACTAATGCGGAAAGTAACCTTTTGAACACCGGAGCATTTCTTTTCCGCAGATAACTTTGTGCCAAATTTTGGCAAGGGATAGAAGTGCACCTACATATCTCACAAGTCACAACAAATATCAACTGCAACTATTATGTCTAGGGGTTTCACAAAACCACAATCAGATAACCTTTAATAGAAAACCATTGCTTCTAGGGTAATTAAGTTGTTTCCCCAGTGAACCCAAATGTCACGATTTAATATGTTTGGCACTCTGCCAATAACCTAGGCCCATGTCAGGTGTCAAGTGGTATAGGAGTTTATCTCTAGTTTTTTATTGCAAATCGGACATGGAGTGAGCTTGAGCTGAACCGTTTGAAAGTTTCCATATTTTTTGTGAAATTTCAGCCATGCATAATTTGTTCAAAAAATCAAGTCTTCCAAAAATCTAAAAACATCAAGTAGTTAAATACAAGTACAGTAACAAGAATAGCTAATGTAATTCCAATGACTATCACTTGGCACCTGACTTGTGGGTTTAAGTTGCCGGAGACAGTGTCAACATTATTAAATCATGAGATTTAGATTCTTTGAAACAAATTACTCCAAAATTCTGGGTTTCAGATTAAATTACCTTTGCTCGTGGTTTTGTGAAACCTCATATATAGTGGTTCTGGTTTTGTGAAACGTCGTATTGACTGTGGTTTTGTGAAATTTGCTCTCTATCAATTTCCTTACAACCAGGTCAGTGTGCAATCACGTAAGCACTATGTAACTAGGAAGTTAAGATAATCCAAAATTTTCTCCTTTTATATATGCAGCAGATGCTTGGGAGCTTGTCAGTTACTATTGGTGAAAAGGTAACAAATCAAAAGTTAAATTCCGTCCTACCGTACACCAAATATATACTTGACAATGAGAGCGTGTATCAATTTTTTTCTCGATAAAGGCGAATTTGGCTTGATCGACCGGCCAGAAATTCCCTTTCATGGAAAAAAGGGCTGCAAAAGAGGAGCATGGATAGCTCATGTTCTTCTTGTTTAAGTAAAGTAGAAAACTATGGCAAGTGAATCCTATTCCCTGAGAATTAGGCTAGCTCTTTTTGTTTTCCTTTCAGAGAAAAGGTGGTTAGGATTCCTGGCATAACATCATATTCTTTCTTTTGCAGTTTTCCATATGGAAATACTCAAGCAATAGATTATCCAAGAATATTTGATTACTATCCAATTGGCGATTAACCAACGCCATCAACTTATGCTGTCTTTTTGACGTGTCGGGACAGCTCCTCGACACGTGGTGAAATTTCATGACCTAATGCTGATCCATCAGTCGTGTACGTTGTATATCCGTATAGCATAGTTAGCTAGCCAAAATTTGTTTAGCCGTGCATATATGCATATGCATCAAATGCATGCATCTCTTTGTCCCTTTCTTTCTTTCTTTCTTTCTTTCTTTCTTTCTTTCTTTATGGTCTTTCTTTCTTCTAGCAAATATATTCCAGGTAGCTTATCAAGAACATAATACTAGCTAGCTAGGGACATATATTCTCCCGCACGCACTTAAGTTTAATCAACATAGCGTTCTCTCGCCCATGTCTGCTGTCCATGCAGCTAGCTACAGCATCTTCCTGACCTAACCTAAACCGCGGCGTGCAGTACCCCACACAGGACCTTCTCTTCTCTCATGCACGCACGCGGATATAGCAGTATATTGTACTAGCATCCACACAGAGACGCATAGATAACAAATCTGTGTCCTATTGCTGTCCCCCATGTACATGTCCCCTCTACCCCACACCATCGAGTGTGTACCAAAAGCTTCATCCATATCCACCTCTATATATAGCCCCTTGATCTCGCTCTCTCTTGCTCAATCCATCCATCTCACTGCCACCATCATCGATCCATACTATATCCAGGCTCTCCAAATCTCGATCTTTCTTACTAGTTAGACAGATAGCCAGCCATCCTTCTTCTCTCTAGCTAGAGAGTTGAGAGGCCGACCATGTCTGGTGTTTGGGTGTTCAAGAACGGGGTGGTTCGTCTGGTGGAGAACCCAGGGAGCGAGCGCACGTCGACGGTGCGGCGGAAGGCGCTGATGCACACTCCGAGCGGGCAGGTGGTGTCGTCGTACTCGACGCTGGAGGCGAAGCTGACGGCGCTAGGATGGGAGCGCTACTACGAGGACCCGGCGCTGTACCAGTTCCACAAGCGGGGGTGCCTCGACCTCATCTCCCTCCCCAGGGACTTCAACCACTTCTCCTCCGTCCACATGTACGACGTCGTCATCAAGAACAGGGAATCCTTCCGCGTCGTCGATGTCTGATTATCTATCCATCTTTTTCTCATGCATGGCGGACGATCGATCGATCGAGATCATCTCGATTGCCAGATGATTAGCTAGCTCTTATTCGTTTGGCTTCATTTGGGCATGCTTGCATGGTTGCTGTTGGTGATCAGGGTGTTATTTACTCAATTGGTTGTGCTTGATTTGGTTGGCAATTAAGTATTGTAGTCGTCCAGTGATTAGGTTTTCTTGGACTTGCAGTCCGTGGCATATACGCCTAGGTTTTCGTTGTGGTGTGGAAGTAAATATGTATGCGTGCTTGGGAGTGTACATGTACTCTGATGTAAACTAGTGTTCGTGTGATGACTACATATGTGTGTTCATTTCCATGTTTTTTGGCATTATATATGTATGATGCATGCGACCGTGTCCTGAAAATCATGCATGTCTAAGTAACCAAATACTTAGTCGTGTACGTTGTGGCAAAAGTAATCAGGCGAAATTAAAAAAGTGTTTGATTTCTAGAATGTAATCCAAGTATTTATTTGGGTCGGTAATCAAGCAGATGAGCAAACCGAGTGATGGCTAATCAAGTGAAATTTGGGCTGGCTGATCCCACCATTTTTGCATTGCTCAGCTTAACGCAACTGGGCCTTGCATGTGCTTGCCTCCAGCACAAGGGCTATTCAGTTTGCGGTCACCAAATTGTTTGGCACAGGCTTACAGGTGTATTTCTTGGCTGCAATCACATCACGGTACTGCAAGTTGATGGGGTCAATTGCTGAGAGGGTCATTTCTGGGTCAAATTCGAATAGCCCAAATAATACCGGTTGAAATCGTTTAAACACAAATATCTCCGTTACGGTGACGACTCGGCGCTCCACTTGGCAGGATACCCCGTTATTGCTTTGCCACCGTGGCTGCCAAGTGGCGTACCTCGTCCACGTAACCTTTCTCTTCTCCTCCCATTGTTCTTTAAGCTCCTGCTCCCGCTCGCCTACCGAGATCTTAGAGTACCACAGCGCTGCTACCGCCGCGCAGGGGACATGGCCTCGAGGTTGAAAGCGGGTTCTCCTCGCTGCGATCTGGCAAGATCGGGATCGGGAACTGGGAAGATCTGGAGGAGGCTGTTCTCGTGCTGGAGAAGTTGGGGCGGAAGCCAGTGATCATGCGGAGGTTGTTCTCATACTGGAGAAATGGAGGTTGTTCTCAGCCTTCCATCAATTCCAGCAGCTCTAAGAGAAATGGAGAAGTAACAGGTATGCAAAATCTGAATTCTCTCTGAATTTGAATATATATATATATACGATGAATACTCTCTGAATATGCACATATAACGCTGGATTCTATTATGTTGCTCTTGCTCTCTTGTGAATTGCAGATTATCATGTTCCAGGACAGCATCATCCTCTTGCTCTACTATGTCCTGAACTTAGTTATGATCATCAACCTTTCTATCAACTGTAGCATTACAAATGTGATTATTTGCGGCATCTTTTTGCCAAGTATCCTCATCTGCTTCTCCTTCTTGACAAGTAGACTGTTCTGCTTTCGGTTGTGTTTCTTGTCCTGTTCTATGACTTGTATGAATATCTACTGGTGCTTGTGGTTCTTGAGTAGTTTCATGATTTCTGTGAAATATTACTGGACACCAATTCCTTGAACATTTCTCTCATTTCTCTGATGTGATCTAGTAGATATTATGTTGCCAAGTAGATGGTCAGTCTGACTGCTGGCTCATGTGCCCTTCCATGCTTGAGCAAATCACTTCTCAAACATTGCACAAAATTTGTGTGATCAGCATATAGGTTCAGTACTGTCAACTTTCAGTCGATGTCAACTATGTGTGTATCATTAACTAATTTACTATTTTCTGATGCTGGAGTACATAGATCATGTCAATTTAGCAAATCCACCAACTGAACAGCTATGGTTTGCACGAAAACTAGCACATAAAAATCAACAAAAATGGTGCATTTTCTGAATCTTGCAAAGAACAGAGGGAACATGACAGCTTCCAGAGAAGGCTAGAGGGGGAATTGGCAGTACCTAGCTTTTAAGTAACAGCAAAATACAAATAATCATAACACAACAAAATATGTCAATTTAGCAAATCCAAACAACAGAAGATTATTCCATTGCTTGGTCAATTTAGCAAATCCAAACAACAGATAAACATAACACAACAAAATATGTCTGTTACAAGCAGATAATCAATCACAGAGTCATTACACATCATCATACTAGTGTTCGTTAACTAAAGTTTAAAAGTAGAACACTTCAAGGTAACTAGTCTTCTAGATATTCCCAACGATGAGTTGGGGGAGCCCCAGACATTGTTGGGAAGATCCACATTGGCGCCTCCCACTCATTGTAATAAGTGGGTCCGTATATCAGTTGTGATCCTATTGCCGGAGCTCCTCCATTGATGTGTATACAGCTCCAATCTGGTACTGGCCTCTGGGTGTAGGGACGGGCTCGATGGTATGCAACAAACCTACAGTCTTGTTGTAACAAGGACATGCCTTGTCCAGCAGATGGACCATCTTTTGCAACATCATAATAGGGTTCTCGGTGGAAGATTGGGTTGTTGATTCCTAGAAATACTGAAAGCCCATGCAAATGCTCCTGCCTGATCCACACTGGACCATCAACAGGATCTTCGGCTTCCGGGCGAAGATTAAAGGGATGTGATGTCTACGCACTTCTATTCTTGTAGACACTTGTTGGGCCTCCAAGTGCAGAGGTTTGTAGAACAGCAGCAAGTTTCCCTTAAGTGGATCACCCAAGGTTTATCGAACTCAGGGAGGTTAGAGGTCAAAGCTATCCCTCTCAAGCAACCCTGCAATTACGATACAGAAAGTCTCCTGTGTCCCCAACACACCCAATACACTTGTCAGATGTATAGGTGCACTAGTTCGGCGAAGAGATAGTGAAATACAAGTGGTATAGATGATTATAAGTAGCAAACGTGATGTGAAATAAATATCGCTGCGAGCAAACAAGTAACAAAATAGCAAGTAAACGGTGTGCAATGCTTGGAAACAAGGCCTAGGGATCATACTTTCACTAGTGGACACACTCCCAACAATATAACATGACTGAACAAATAACTTCTCTTTGCTAAGGCACTCTGAATTACTCTCTTATTGAATAACACTAATCATTGTGTAGTGGCTACAGAAGCACCCCTTAAAGTTCATCAAGTACTTGACAAACACCACTCATAGAGATATCCAAATCAGATCACAACTCAAGATAGAAATCATTGCAACTTAGACCAAGTACTAACACGGTGCACACACTGTCAACATTACACCATGAAAGGAGGAATAGATCACTCAAACTATCATAGCAATAATTATTCTCATAATCCACAAAAGATCACAATCATAGCCTAAACCAAGTACCACCATGATGCACGCACTGTCACCGTTACACCAAGGTAGGAGGAATAGATTACTTTAATAACATCACTAGAGTACACAAAATATCTGAATAATAACATGTACTTGTTCAACATGATACAAAGCTCACGATCACATAAAGATCACATCATGGGAGAGAGAGGTGAACCACATAGCTACCGGTAGAGCCCTCAGCCCCGGGGATGAACTACTCCATCCTCATCATAGGAGACAGCAAGGTTGATGGAGATGGCGGTGAGGTCGATGGAGACGGTGGAGACGGCGATGGAGGTCGATGGAGATGGCTCCGGGGGCACTTCCCCGTCCCGGCAGGGTGCCGGAACAGAGACTTCTGTCCCCCGAAATTCGTCGACGGCGGCGGCGGAGCTGCGGAACTGTTTCTGGAAAATTGCCGAATCCCCTAGGGTTTTCCGTCCCGAGGCTTTGTATAGGCAAAGGGGCGTCGCGAGAGGGCAGTCAGGGGCTCCTCACATAGGGGTGGCGCGGCCAGGGCCTGGGCCGCGCCACCCTAGTGTGAGGGCAGGCCCTGGCCCCTCTCCGGCTCTCTTTCGGATGTCTGGATGCTCCCGGGTAAAATAAGACTTCAGGAACTTGTTTCGTCCAATTCCGAGAATATTTCCTATGTATCACTCTGAAACACAAAAACAGCAGAAAACAGGGAACTGGCACTGTGGCATCTTGTTAATAGGTTAGTTCCATAAATCGCATAAAAACGCCACGAAGTGTAACGAAACACAAGGCAAATGGTGTAAAAACAAGCATGGAGCATCAAAAATTATAGATACGTTTGAGACGTATCAGCATCCCCAAGCTTAACTCCTGCTCGTCCTCGAGTAGGTAAGTGATAACAAAAGAATAATTTTTGAGGTGACATGCACCTACACAATCTTGATCATATATGTAAGCATTGTGAGCTGGGATCATAAGAACATAAAACATGGGCATGAAAGATATAATCTTGACAATAAGAACTTAGCAACCATGTTGTAAACATGCAAATGAACACAAACAAAAGATCATGAAAATGAAACAATGAAAGTCAAACGTGTGTTTAAATCATAAGGAAAAACATACAAAAGGTTTTCAGCTTGTCCTTCAAAGAGAGCAAAACATAAATGCATAGGACACCTTCAAGTTTAAGAGGGCGACTAGATACAAATAATTTAAGAACAAGTGAAACCATGATCATGAATCAATCAATGAACTTTGGGACAATGCATATTACACTAAGAATGACAACTATGCTCTCTTAGTGGTGCATAAAGATAGAAGGTGGTGACTCAACATAAAAGTAAAGGAAAGGCCCTTCGCAGAGGGAAGCAGTGATTGCAAGTTTTATAACCTTCAAAAATTATGGTACTTACCGGCTTTGAGCTCTCATTGCCCCCATCATAAGCATCTTGAATGGTTAAAGTTAATGCGAGAACAATTATGATGCATATGCTTGACAAATCATAAGTTGAAAACCTCGTGCCCCGTGAATACGAGTACCCAAACCTCATGCTACTTTACTTAGAGTCCCAAGCAAGGCTCTTGTCATTGTAAGTATATGCATATCATTGAAAACCGCCAATGGGGTACCTCCGTGCCCGATGACATGGAACAAGCCCACACCAAAATGACAGGACAAGCAGACAATGAACACCTCGACATCTCTTTTATTTGCTATATTGTTTAGCTTTTTATTGTGAGATGCGTCGTCGAATGTTCACCATGGATATGCTGCAAATTTCCACCATGAATTATGCATGGCTTAGATTGGCGGCCCGGCGTTTCCCTAACACATATACAAACTCCATGATCCCCACAAGATTCCCAATTCATTTCACACCGCAGGCATCCATAAACAAAAGATCACGATATCAACTCAAATAAGAAGTGCAATGTTGAAAGCTTGCCCCATGACAGCATGGATGGGCTAGAATCCAACTTACAACTTGCAAGCATAACAACTCAACATAAAAGACCACAATGTCAAATTTTTAAGAACAGGAAAAAGTAAAGTGTGCCTTCCGGTTCGTGAGAGCTTTACTGACCGAATTTCGCATAACACTGGTAAGAGTTTAATTTGAAGAGAAAATAAAAGCAAGTCAAATTTACTTGGAATAGCAAATTGCTAGTAGGTATGTATGGTGGACACAATATAAAACTTTGGCTTTTAGGAGTTGGATGCACGAGTAGAGCTCATACTCAGTACAAGGTGAGGGCTAGCAAAAGACTGGGAGCGACCAACTAAGAGAGCAATAATGGCCATAATCATGCAAAGCGACAAAGCGACATTAAAAGAAGCATAAGATGGCATCAAAAGTCAAAAACTAAATGATCATGAAGGCTAATGGCGACTTTGTAAGAGTCTAACATGTGTGAGCATGCGCCAAGTCAACCCAAATAAAGCATCAAGGAGAAAACCAAAATAATGCTTCCATACAATAAAAACAACGCATGATTTTTTCAAAGGCTCATTAAGCAATCTCAGTTATTTGAGACAAGTCATGCTACAGCAAAACCACTAAGCATACTATCAAAAAGACATCAGGCATGACATGAAAAAGCCTAAGCCGCAGTCTACACAAGCTCCTTCTTGTACCACTATTTTGCACAAAGCTTTTTCTCTTTTCCAACACCATTTGAAATTTTTAATGACACCTCTTTTGATGAAACCAATAAAGATCAGAGGCAAAAATACACCTTGATGAAAAGATATGACAAGATCTGAATGCAAATCAAGGCGAAAACAAAAACCAAAAGCAGTAGCAGAAAAAGAAGAACACTCGGTGAACGATAAGAGTGAAAAACTGAGTGTTCTTAGCAAATGAAAATGAGTTCATCTCCTCCAAAATAAACATGATGTGATCTAACCATTTATTGCAGCAAACAAACAAACCTAACCAACTAAGAAAACTAAAACAACTGACGCTCCAAGAAAAACACATAGTGCATGAAGCAATAAAAATATAGTGTTTTGAAAGGTGACCTGATTTTTGCCGATGAAGAAGGTGTGCCTCGGGGGCATCCCCAAGCTTTGATGCTTGTACTTCTTGGATATTTCTTGGGGTGATGCATGGTCATCCCCAAGCTTGAGCTTTTGTCCATTCTTCAACTCATCTCATCATTCTCCAATCCCTACACTTGAAAACTTCCTTCATACAAAACTAAACACAATTCTATTAGCAACATTAGTGTAAGCATAAAATATATTCAACCTCTTTTAGCTTCAGGTTTCAACCCAAAACCACCACATATAAAGTATATACTACTGTAGCAACTTCCACAAGAGTTCCATGATCAAAAGAACTCAAAAGAAAGCGATAAAGGGGCAAACACAAATATTGGCAGAAATCTGTCAAAACTGAACAGCTGACAAAGGTCGAATTTTTGAGGGATTTTCTGTTGCTCAAATCAAAAAGTGTTCAACTAAGAAAAGTTTGGATATAACCTGGGGCATATGCACAAGAAATCGCAGGTCCAAAATATATACAGAGAATTTATACGAATTTTTACGGTGCAGCACCAAAAACAGTTTCAGGACAGCAACATCCTCAAATCTTACCTCACTCAAATTAGAGGTTTCTCTTGGCACAAAAATGAAATAAAAAGGATAAGGAGCGGTTATTACAGTAGTAATAACTTCCAAGACTCAAATAAAAGAAAAAGTACTGAAAAGAAAACATTGGGTTATCTCCCAAGAGTGCTTTTCTTTAACGCCTTTGAGCTAGGCGCAGTAATTTCCAAAGATGCTCATGTGGGTGCCATATAAGAGCTTGAGGCAAAGACGCCATATAGGAACTTAAAGCAATAGAGAGCATCAAAAAGCAAATGTGAAAGACATTTATATCTGAACCACTTCCTATGCATAGGAATCTTGTAAGAAAATAAATCAATGAGGCACATAGTAGCAAGCATTGATAGATAAAACAAGTGCCACTTCAAGATTTGCAACATAAAGAGGGGAAACTTAATATTGTTGAGATCCATCAAACCATGTTTCCCTCTCTCATAATAACTTTCAGTAGCATCATGAATAGAACTAACAATATAACTATCACATAAAGCATCCCTATCATGAGCCACATGCATAAAAGGATTAATACTCACCACAGGAACAATAGTAGTAGGAGCAGATTCAACAGAATAATTATTCTCATCACCATAATCATCATAAATAGGAGGCATATTGTAATCATAACTAATTTTATCCTCAATAGTAGGTGAACTGAAAATATTATACTCATCATCATAAGCTAGAGAACTACTATATCGCAAAGCATACTCTTCAAACATATCATCATAAGAAGGAACATCACATATGGGAGATAAAATATCATCAGAGCAAATTTTCTCCACTAAAGATGGGGAACTAAAAATATCATGCTTAACAAAACCAGCTTCCCCAAGCTTAGACTTTTCTATAGCATTATCAACAACGGTGTTCAAAGCATTCATACTAACAACACTATTAGCATGCAAATTAAGCTCCAAAGGTTTTTCAATTTTCTCTTCAAACACTTCATATCTAAACTCAGGAAAAAGACTAACGAACTCATTGTTTTCCATTAAGCCTAACTAGTGAAAATAAAAACAAGAAACAAAAAGATGTAATTGCAGAATCTAAAGGAAATAACTCCGAGCACTCACACAGCCAGAAAAGAGCTTGATGTCTACGCACTTCTATTCTTGTAGACACTTGTTGGGCCTCCAAGTGCAGAGGTTTGTAGAACAGCAGCAAGTTTCCCTTAAGTGGATCACCCAAGGTTTATCGAACTCAGGGAGGTTAGAGGTCAAAGCTATCCCTCTCAAGCAACCCTGCAATTACGATACAGAAAGTCTCCTGTGTCCCCAACACACCCAATACACTTGTCAGATGTATAGGTGCACTAGTTCGGCGAAGAGATAGTGAAATACAAGTGGTATAGATGATTATAAGTAGCAAACGTGATGTGAAATAAATATCGCTGCGAGCAAACAAGTAACAAAATAGCAAGTAAACGGTGTGCAATGCTTGGAAACAAGGCCTAGGGATCATACTTTCACTAGTGGACACACTCCCAACAATATAACATGACTGAACAAATAACTTCTCTTTGCTAAGGCACTCTGAATTACTCTCCTATTGAATAACACTAATCATTGTGTAGTGGCTACAGAAGCACCCCTTAAAGTTCATCAAGTACTTGACAAACACCACTCATAGAGATATCCAAATCAGATCACAACTCAAGATAGAAATCATTGCAAATTAGACCAAGTACTAACACGGTGCACACACTATCAACATTACACCATGAAAGGAGGAATAGATCACTCAAACTATCATAGCAATAATTATTCTCATAATCCACAAGAGATCACAATCATAGCCTAAACCAAGTACCACCATGATGCACGCACTGTCACCGTTACACCAAGGCAGGAGGAATAGATTACTTTAATAACATCACTAGAGTACACAAAATATCTGAATAATAACATGTACTTGTTCAACATGATACAAAGCTCACGATCACATAAAGATCACATCATGGGAGAGAGAGGTGAACCACATAGCTACCGGTAGAGCCCTCAGCCCCGGGGATGAACTACTCCCTCCTCATCATAGGAGACAGCAAGGTTGATGGAGATGGCGGTGAGGTCGATGGAGACGGCGGAGACGGCGATGGAGGTCGATGGAGATGGCTCCGGGGGCACTTCCCCGTCCCGGCAGGGTGCCGGAACAGAGACTTCTGTCCCCCGAAATTCGTCGACAGCGGCGGCGGAGCTGCGGAACTGTTTCTGGAAAATTGCCGAATCCCCTAGGGTTTTCCGTCCCGAGGCTTTATATAGGCAAAGGGGCGTCGCGAGAGGGCAGCCAGGGGCTCCTCACATAGGGGTGGCGCGGCCAGGGCCTGGGCCGCGCCACCCTAGTGTGAGGGCAGGCCCTGGCCCCTCTCCGGCTCTCTTTCGGATGTCTGGATGCTCCCGGGTAAAATAAGACTTCAGGAACTTGTTTCGTCCAATTCCGAGAATATTTCCTATGTATCACTCTGAAACACAAAAACAGCAGAAAACAGGGAACTGGCACTGTGGCATCTTGTTAATAGGTTAGTTCCATAAATCGCATAAAAACGCCACGAAGTGTAACGAAACACAAGGCAAATGGTGTAAAAACAAGCATGGAGCATCAAAAATTATAGATACGTTTGAGACGTATCAGGATGCCTTACGAAAACATGGCACCGTAGACTAGGATAAGTGCTCAACCGTATCCCATCTTCAAATTGTGCAGGAGCATTGCTGTTTCTATCACCATCTATCTGAATCCAAAGTAGATCGAAATTGCCATAATGGTAGGTATTGGATGCCAAGAACCAGGTAGTTTGTGAATTAACCACTATAACTTCTTCAACGTCTTCATCCGGATCGGCAGGAAATGCATCTCCTTCATCCGCATCGCCAGCAATTGCAACGGCTTGAGCCGCATCGCCAGCAACTGCAGCGCCTTCAGCCACATCCCCTGCAACTGGATCCTCGATGTTCGGGGCATTTATTAAACGCCGGCCTTCATCTGTGCCTGCGTATGGAAGAAGATAAGCCACAATACAACAATGCAGTAAGCAGGTAGAACTACCTGTAAATTCAGATAGGAAGAGGGCATAACTCACCCCAAGTATGTGGTTACCAAACCAGAACATCTCCTTGTGGTTCTATAACCGCGTACACGTGGAACAAATCTGTCCGATCACCGAATAGATGAATTGCACAGGCGTCGACATACCTGCGAGGTGCAAGGTGGTAATTTTTTAGGATGACCCAGCCGTTGTCTTGGTGACTGTCTACATAGGCGATCAGTTTGTCAAAGATCACGATTGCTTCATAATGCCACTGATCACTGCATTTTTCCTTGTAAGGGGTCTTTGTAATCTGTATCTTCAGAAGCTGTAACTCACACTGCTTGTACGAAAACATGCATGTTCGAAACCTAGGGAAAACTCCAATATGAGCCAGTAATGGGAGAGGCAGAGTCACTTCTCTGTACATGTGGCGGATCTTCAGGAGGCCGTTATTCATGAGTAATGCCATCCAGTCACCGTGACTTCCTACCCAATGCCCGCTTCCATCGGAATCATTGCAATGCACGTGTGCTTTAAGCATCTTCTTGTTTAATGGCATGAAGAGGGCGTCAATGCCCTGCAATTGAATTTGTTTGGAAACTTTGTAAAAATTAAGGTGTTCCATAGAAGGAATAGTTTGCTTGAATAGATGGAAAACTATATAGGTAAACCGTTACAAAAAGAGCGGTCGTGGGCAGAGTAACAGTTGTACAGCATTATTCCAATTGAGATTGGATTTTCTAAGCACTGCCTCAGCTGTACCCTCTATCTGAACTGTTAATAGGTGCATCAAGATACGTGCTAGTCTTTTTTTCCCTCTCAAACAACTTCTTTTTTTGTATCTCTCACTCTATATAACATTTGAATCTGAAACTTTGCAGTTTACTCAAACATTTGAGATAGAATGTGGGAAAAATAGTTCGGGATTTTTATTATACTATATATATACTTTTTAAAACAATTTTTGTTGAATTTTAAATATTTGAATAAGTTAAATTTCACAAAAAAAATCAGAAATATTTTTCCCACATTCTAGTTGTAATATTACAGCGATCTGCAAAGTTTGAAATCTGTAAGTTACATAGTTTGAGAGATATAAAAAAGACAAATTCAAAAAAGTATGGGAGTGTAGGTGAGACCCTGCTTAGACAAACTTTTCCATTCCAATTTTTGGTATTTAAAAAGTCATTGCATGGTATTCGACAGAATGCTCACTGGATTGCAAGAACATTGTTTGGTAAAAAAATGCCAAAAAATGTTGTGCCTACTAGATGTTCGACAGAAGGATGACTATGCTTGAATATATCATAAACACATACAAGATGGAAAACTAAGTCTGTAAACCGAAACCCTAAAAGGCGTCATGGGCGGAGTAACTTCATTTTTTGGAAATATTGTATCTAAAAAGTTGATGCATGCAAGGTGTTCGACAGAGAGATCGGTGGATTGCAAGAACATAAACAGACATGAGATCAATATATATATATAACAGAATACTAAATCTAGTTACTCTTACTTGTGCATCGCGATCATATGGCCACGAGGATTCGTCGGCGTGGAGCAGGCCCGGCGCATCAAGTGGTAGATTCGGGGTCCCTCGAATGGTACGACGCATGCCAACCATGCCGACAGCAAGGCGAGCAGCGCTTAAGATGTCAACCCGCTCGACTATGTTCTCAACCGATGGGTAGTGGAGATTACCCCACCCCATGGATTCGTGGTAACGATCAGCAATGGGCTCTTTTGGAGTCGAACGCTGACGCTTCCCCCCCCCTCGGGGGTTCGTCCCACCCAGACCCAGACATGACCTATGCCGGCAAATGCGGGCGGCGGCGACGTGATGGAAAGAGAAGCGGCGATGTGATGGAATGGAAATGTGAGGGCGCAGCGGTGTTGTGGAGAAGATGGGGAATGAGGCGATGCACTGCCTAGTGCAGGGTAATAAGTGGAAGTTGGCGTTGGGAAGGGGAGGGGGGCGGCGGCGGTTCACTGTATAAGGAGTGGAAATAATATTTTATCTCTGCCGTGGGCCCTCATTGCAGCAGGCTTCCTGCCCGCCAGTGCAATCCTCGTACAAGGCATGCGCACGCAGTTCAAAAATTAGTTTGACGTCCATCTTTCTCCAACAAATTATGCCATGAAATTTGTATTTTAAAGTTTCAAAAAATTTCGAAACAAAATTCTTGTGATAGGCATTGTTGAATGCTATAAACCGGTACAAATCTCAATATGAAATACTTTATATTCTATTCTACACAAAAAGACAAAATTTGACATATTATATAGTGAATAGTACACGATTGAACACTATATAATTTTATTAGATTTTACCATATTTGTGTAGCCTAGAATATAAAGAATTTCATATTAAAATTAGTACCGGTTTGTTGCATTCAATATTGCCTATCGCAAAAAAAAGACAAATTCCTAAGAAAAAGATGTACTTTCTTACTACTATTTTAATACTATTTACATTCACAAATTTATCTTCTTATATCTTCCAAAATTCAACATATCTTTGTATGTATTTAACGCCAATTTTTTTGAAAATATAGAAGTTTGAGAATTGGAACTTTTAAAAATTCTGAAAGTGTATGGAGTATCGGTGTCCATTTGCACCAAATCCCTTGTCGAATCTAATGATACAGCTTTTATGAACTTTTCAAAATTCTGAAAGTGTTGCGAGTATATTATTTTACAAGGTGCACACGACGGGCGCGTGCGGATTCTCTGACTTGCGAAGCGTGACATGAGAGTCATTGACAGATGGGTCCCCCATGTGATGGGGCCCGCGTGCAGTGAGGGCAAGTCAGAGACAAGTTAGAGTGTGCAAGTCAGGGCCTCGCTCTGGACATCAACGACACTCATGCGGCATGTCTGGGCATCTCTGGCAGAGCGCGGACAGAGCATGCTCTGGACATCAACGGAAGGCATGGCCACGCTCTGGGCATCTCCGGCCCCTTATACAGATACACTTCAGTACATAGGGAAAACACACTTACTAAATCATATATAAGGATGGTCCTCGGACACTTACATATATAGGTGGAACGAACACTACATGAATCTAGTATGGAGGGGGAGAAAGCAGGCATCTTCTCATGATAGTAATTCTCCAATACGCGTCGTAGCATACATACGCATCCTTTGCTGCGTAGTGGATCTGCTCCGACTGTAGTTCCCGGTTCCCAAAGATGCCAGGTGTTGTGCAGCTTCTTCTTGCGGAAATCCTCCTTGTAGTCTTTGAAGTTGTGGTCGATGATTAGAGTCGCCATCCTGGCCAAGCCGGTCCTGGGTTGGAACGGGACGTTGAAGTGATCTTGTAAGTCCACGTGGTTTGGTATGCGGGCGCCCAGGGCTTCAAGCTTGCTGGTGTCTTGGCGCTTGTCCACAGATGCGAAGGAAATGTCGGGGCGGTTGAGGAACTGTATGAGTTGAGGACAGTTCCTTGTTGCCACAGCTTCGTGCCAGAGTAGGCAGTGATCGCGCATGCATAGTTGTAGGAGGGCGGCGTGGGGAGGCTTGGTGATGGTGTACTCGAGGTCGAGGCTGACGATCGGCTCTTCGTCCCGCTCGCCGAGCCAACGCTCAAACATGGCGATGAACTTGGCGGCCTCTCTCAGGTCGGTTGTGTGCATCACCGTGAGGACGGTGTCACCATGAGCAGGGACCTTGTGGTAGTCGGTGAAGACATTGCCATAGATCTCCATGACGGCCGCGGCGCAAGGAGTGGGAGTGGAGGGGGGAGGGGGTTATATCTGGAGAAGACGAAGTTGGGGATCCAATTGTTTTCCAGGCCGCGAGATCGTGGGATAAATAGTGCGCGACAGGTCGCTGGCACGCCGTGTAAGTAAATGCAGTGTAGCTCTTTGGGGGTGCTTTGGAAGTTGAACCCCCCACGCGAGCCCCCGTCGCTTCGTTTATGAGAGAAGAGGAAGTTAGGGAAGCAATTATTTTGCAGGCACGCCGCGGTAAATGCCAGTCTAGCGCTTTGGAAATTGAACCAGTCGCTTCGTTTCATTTCTGAGAAAGCGCTAGACCGACGTGTCACCGCGGGCCCCGGTACTCCGGCCCACTTGTAAGTGAGAGGCTGCTATCGTGGGTAAGGATGTACGTACGTTTACCGCCAGGCAATAATTAGAGAGTCTCGTTGTTGGGTCCCCTCGTTGTTTGACTACATGCAGCAGAGCGACAGTCTGAAAAAGGAGATAGCGTGCAAGGGGGGAATAAATCCGTTCTTGTCTGACACGCGGAAGGAATAGAGAACAAAATCTTACCATTGAAATGCTTCTCATTGAGGTCACCTGCTCCATCAGCCAAACGAGTGAGACAAACTAGTCCAGGTTTAGCATCCGAAGCGTGTGGGGACCCACTTGTCTGGGTAAGGTTTGGTCCGACGTGTGTCTGGGGCCCCACTTGTCAATAGTGTTCCGGGCCTTCATGGGGCCACATGTCATAAGGGTTAGGATTCGTGGCCAGTGGAAAAACCCAAGCAACTGATGCGTGGTAGCAAGTTGTGCGTAGCAGCGGGATGAGAATTGACAGGGCAGCGAGATTTGAAAGGCAAGTAAATTGATGAGACACGCCGCAGTCTGACAAGGCGTGCTCAAGAGATCTCAATAGCATCATCATCGCTCACTCTACTCTGGCGACTAGTTCAGTAAATGGAGGAGTTCCCTTCCATGGGTAATAGCTTGCAACTAGGTCTAAATCACAACTTAAGCGGATTAACAAGACATCTAATGCCAGGGGCCCACTAGTCAGTGCTGATGTAGCATTGCATGTACACATCAAATCATTTAGCGTGTCTCGATTTTTATGAAAAATTTGAAAATTTCACACATTTTGACTGAATCTCACAGAAATTAATGAAACTTTCAAATAACAAACTTTGGAACCATGGTCCCATTTGTGGTGGAGATGTGCATCTTTGCATTCCCAACCACTTTTGCAACTAGTGTTTATCCAGTTTCCACATAAAAATATATTTCCCATTTTTCAGGTGCCCGGAGGGGTCGAAACAGGTGCTTTTTGTGAAGGGGCCACCAAGGGCAGTGTGCAAAACATCACCACTCTATTTTTCATGGGTGGGGGACCTGCCAGGGGTGCCACATCCAGGAGGCTAGGAATTATCTCGGTGTGCTGCCATATAATGAATTATTTTTGCCCTAAATCCTTTTTAATCCAATTTTGCACTTGGGCTATAAGAAATGCACACCAGAAAAATTGGGGAAAAATATAGGGGGTGTGGGACCCTAGAACCAAGACCAAAGCATGGTTCCCACCCCACCTGGCAGACATCGATGGCACCGCGAGTCTGACGTAGATCTCGGAGGGGGGCCTGGGGAATTCAGAAAAAATCAAAAAAATGGAAAAACAGTGCATGGAGTCATGGTGAGTGATGCATCACCTAGGAAAAATACCAAACATGGCATCCCAAGGGTTCACATGTGGACTCTCTCACAGAGAGGTGCTTCCAGGCAGGAGTTCTCCTGGTCTTCCTTGGCAGATGACCATGGTTTGTGCAAGTTCCACAACAAACTTTGGAACCATGGTCCCATTTGTGGTGGAGATGTGCATCTTTGCATTCCCAACCACTTTTGCAACTAGTGTTTATCCAGTTTCCACATAAAAAATGCATTTCCCATTTTTAGCTGCCCGGAGGGGTCGAAACAGGTGCTTTTTTGTGAAGGGGCCACCAAGGGCAGTGTGCAAAACATCACCACTCTATTTTTCATGGGTGGGGGACCTGCCAGGGGTGCCACATCTAGGAGGCTAGGAATTATCTCGGCGTACTGCCATATAATGAATTATTTTTGCCCTAAATCCTTTTTAATCCAATTTTGCACTGGGGCTACAAGAAATGCACACCAGAAAAATTGGGGAAAAATACAGGGGGTGTGGGACCCTAGAACCAAGACCAAAGCATGGTTCCCACCCCACCTGGCAGACATCGATGGCACCGCGAGTCTGACCTAGATCTCGGAGGGGGGCCTGGGGAATTCAGAAAAAAATCAAAAAAATGGAAAAACAGTGCATGGAGTCATGGTGAGTGATGCATCACTGATGGTCCTTTTGCGTGGTGAATGACAAGCCCGTTGGGAACCCCAAGAGGATGGTGTGATGAGTATAGCAGCTGGTTTTTCCTCAGTTAAGAAACCAAGGTTTAATCGTTCTTGGAGAAGAGAGACAAACGACTGAAGGTGATGCTTGCTACTTTGCGACAGCTTCGGACAATTTATATATGGCGCCTCGTCCAAGCTTTGCTTGGTAGCTGCAACGCAGAACCTGCACACAACACAACCAAGTACTTTGTTCCCAACTTGCGATGAGGTTGTCAATCTCACCGGTTTGCTTGAAACAAAGGTTATGAGTGTATCGAGTGGAAAACAGTATAGTATGCGAGTAAAGTAAACAGTGCAAGTAAAGTAAACAGGTGATAGCAATATGATGGAAATAGGACCGGGGTCCACAGTTCACTAGTGGTGTCTCTCCATAAGATAAATAACACATGCTGGGTAAACAAATTACAGTTGGGCAATTGATAGAATAAAGATAAACGTGATATGTCAAGAAGATCACTATGAGATTTACTCTGGGCATTACAACAAAATACATAGACCGCCATCCAACTGCATCTATGACTAATAATCCACTTGTGGCGAATCAATCCGAGAACTCCACAAGTATTAAGTTGCGAACAACAGATAATTGCATTAAGCAAAGTGTGTAATGTAAACAAAGCATATGCCCTTGAGCATATGAATGTTGTTTTTCCCTAGTAGCAACCGCACATCTACAACCTTAGAGGTTTCTGTCACTCCCCCAGGTTAAATAGAGGCATGAACCCACTATCGAGCATAAATACCCCCTCTTGGAGTCACTAACAACTACTCGGCCAAGATAGCTACTAACAACGGAGAGCATGCAAGATCATAAACAACATAGAGATAACATAAGATATAATTCAGTATAGCAACTCAATCATAACACCAATATTTATCGGATCCCAACAAACCAAACATGTAGAATTACATAACGGTGATCTCAATCATGTAGGGCAGCTCATGAGATCTAAACATGAAGCACATGGTGGAGAAGACAACCATCTAGCTACTGCTATGGACCCATAGTCCAAGGTAGACTACTCACTCATCGCTCCGAAGGCAAGCATGGCGATGAAGAAGACCTCCGGTGGTGATTCCCCTCTCCGGCAGGGTGCCGGGAAGAGCTTCTGGACCCTCCCGATCTTCGGGTCGACGGCGGCAGCGGATCGCGATGTGTTCTGGAAAAGTGATCGGGTACTTAGGTTTTTTCCATTGGGGGGTCTTTATAGGCGAAGGGGAGATGTCAGAGGTGGGGCCAGGTGCCCTCACACCACGATGGCACGGCCAGGCCCTGGGCCGCGCCAGCCTGGCGTGAGGGCCCCTGGTGGCCCCTCTCCTACTCCTCTTCGGAGATCTGGAAGCTCCCGGACAAAATAAGACTTCGGGAACTTGTTTGTCCAATTCCGAGAATATTTCCTGTGTATCACTTCTGAAACACAAAAACAGCAGAAAACAGGGAACTGGCACTATGGCGACTTGTTAGTAGGTTAGTTCCTGACGAGGGGTTAACTCGACAAATGTCCTAGATGAAGGACTTAGATCAGGGGAAGAGCAACGACTAGAGATTCCGGGATCGAGATTGGCACACGATGTACCCAGGTTCACGTCCCCACGGTGGAGGATCGCTACGTCCTGCTAGCAATCTAGTAGATAATCACAATGGTGCTTACATGGTGCCGCCGTAGGCGGAATATTGTATCTAGTCTATGCTTAATCTATCTTGTATCTCTAATATTGCTTGTCTATGATATTCGATGTCTATGAGATTGTGTTCTAAGTTGTCCCTCTAGGGGCGCCCCTGCCTGGCTTTATATATGCAACCGGGCTAAGGTTTTACAAGGATCCTAGTCGAATACAGATTAGAACCTTCCTTCTTCGTCTCCAAGTCATCTTCGAGTCCTTGTTCTGATCCATCTCCATCATGGGCCGGACCCGGTATACTAATCCATGTGTACCCAAAGGGCATATCCATGTCAGTTCCAGAAAATGCATAAAAGTGCCACGAAGTGTAACAAAACAGTAGGCAAATGGTGTAAAAACAAGCATGGAGCATCAAAAATTATAGATACGTTTGAGACGTATCAATCACCTAGGAAAATAACCAAACATGGCATCCCAAGGGTTCACATGCATGTGGACTCTCTCACAGCGAGGTGCTTCCAGGCAGGAGTTCTCTTGGTCTTCCTTGGCAGATGACCATAGTTTGTGCAAGTTCCACAGCAAACTTTGAAACCATGGTCCCATTTTTGGTGTAGATGTGCATCTTTGCATTCCCAACCACTTTTGCAACTAGTGTTTATCCAGTTTCCACATAAAAAATGCATTTCCCATTTTTCACGTGCCTGGAGGGGTCGAAACAGGTGCTTTTTTGGGAAGGGGCCACCAAGGGCAGTGTGCAAAACATCACCACTCTATTTTTCATGGGTGGGGGACCTGCCAGGGGTGCCACATCCAGGAGGCTAGGAATTATCTCGGCCTGCTGCCATATAATGAATTATTTTTGCCCTAAATCCTTTTTAATCCAATTTTGCACTGGGGCAAGAAGAAATGCACACCAGAAAAATTGGGGAAAATACAGGGGGTGTGGGACCCTAGAACCAAGACCAAAGCATGGTTCCCACCCCACCTGGCAGACATCGATGGCACCGCGAGTCTGACCTAGATCTCGGAGGGGGGCCTGGGGAATTCAGAAAAAATCAAAAAAAATGGAAAAACAGTGCATGGAGTCATGGTGAGTGATGCATCACCTAGGAAAAATACCAAACATGCCATCCCTAGGGTTCACATGTGGACTCTCTCACAGAGAGGTGCTTCCAGGCAGGAGTTCTCTTGGTCTTCCTTGGTAGATGACCATGGTTTGTGCAAGTTCCACAGCAAACTTTGGAACCATGGTCCCATTTTTGGTGGAGATGTGCATCTTTGCATTCCCAACCACTTTTGCAACTAGTGTTTATCCAGTTTCCACATAAAAAATGCATTTCCCATTTTTCAGGTGCCCGGAGGGGTCGAAACAGGTGCTTTTTTGTGAAGGGGCCACCAAGGGCAGTGTGCAAAACATCACCACTCTCTTTTTCATGGGTGGGGGACCTGCCAGGGGTGCCACATCCAGGAGGCTAGGAATTATCTTGGCCTGCTGCCATATAATGAATTATTTTTGCCCTAAATCCTTTTTAATCCAATTTTGCACTGGGGCTACAAGAAATGCACACCAGAAAAATTGGAGAAAAATATAGGGAGGTCCCCTGGGGGTGTGGAACCCTAGAACCGAGACCAAAGCATGGTTCCCACCCCACCTGGCAGGCATCAATGGCACTGCGGGTCTGACCTAGATCTCGGAGGGGGGCCTGGGAATTCAGAAAAAATCAAAAAAATGGAAAAACTATGCATGGAGTCATGGTGAGTGATGCATCACCTAGGAAAAATACCAAACATGGCATCCCAAGGGTTCACATGTGGACTCTCTCACAGAGAGGTGCTTCCAGGCAGGAGTTCTCTTGGTCTTCCTTGGCAGATGACCATGGTTTGTGCAAGTTCCACAGCAAACTTTGGAACCATGGTCCCAGTTTTGGTGGAGATGTGCATCTTTGAATTCCCAACCACTTTTGCAACTAGTTTTTATCCAGTTTCCACATAAAAAATGCATTTTCCATTTTTCAGGTGCCCGGAGGGGTCGAAACAGGTGCTTTTTTGTGTGAAGGGGCCACCAAGGGTAGTGTGCAAAACATCACCACTCTATTTTTCATGGGTGGGGGACCTGCCATGGGTGCCACATCCAGGAGGCTAGGAATTATCTTGGCCTGCTGCCATATAATGAATTATTTTTGCCCTAAATCCTTTTTAATCCAATTTTGCACTTGGGCTACAAGAAATGCACACCAGAAAAATTGGGGAAAAATACAGGGAGGTCCCCTGGGGGTGTGGGACCCTAGGACCAAGACCAAACCATGGTTCCCACCCCACCTGGCAGACATCGATGGCACCGCGAGTCTGACCTAGATCTCGGAGGGGGGGCTAGGGAATTCAGAAAAAATCAAAAAAATGGAAAAATAGTGCATGGAGTCATGGTGAGTGATGCATCACCTAGGAAAAATATCAAACATGTCATCCCAAGGGTTCACATGTGGACTCTCTCACAGAGAGGTGCTTCCAAGCAGGAGTTCTCTTGGTCTTCCTTGGCAGATGACCATGGTTTGTGCAAGTTCCACACCAAACTTTGGAACCATGGTCCCATTTTTGTTGGAGATTTGCATCTTTGCATTCCCAACCACTTTTGCAACTAGTGTTTTTCCAGTTTGCACATAAAAAATGCATTTCCCATTTTCCAGGTGCCCGGAGGGGTCGAAACAGGTGTTTTTTTGTGAAGGGGCCACCAAGGGCAGTGTGCAAAACATCACCACTCTATTTTTCATGGGTGGGGGACCTGCCAGGGGTGCCACATCCAGGAGGCTAGGAATTATCTCGGCATGCTGCCATATAATGAATTATTTTTGCCCTGAATCCTTTTTAATCCAATTTTGCTCTGGGCTACAAGGAATGCACACCAGAAAATTTGGGGAAAAATATAGGGAGGTCCCCTGGGGGTGTGGGACCCTAGAACCAAGACCAAAGCATGGTTCCCACCCCACCTGGCAGGCATCAATGGCACCGCGAGTCTGACCTAGATCTCGGAGGGGGGCCTGGGAATTTAGAAAAAATCAAAAAAATGGAAAAACTATGCATGGAGTCATGGTGAGTGATGCATCACCTAGGAAAAATACCAAACATGGCATCCCAAGGGTTCACATGTGGACTCTCTCACAGAGAGGTGCTTCCAGGCAGGAGTTCTCTTGGTCTTCCTTGGCAGATGACCATGGTTTGTGCAAGTTCCACAACAAACTTTGGAACCATGGTCCCAGTTTTGGTGGAGATGTGCATCTTTGAATTCCCAACCACTTTTGCAACTAGTTTTTTTCCAGTTTCCACATAAAAATGCATTTTCCATTTTTCAGGTGCCCGGAGGGGTCGAAACAGGTGCTTTTTTGTGTGAAGGGGCCACCAAGGGTAGTGTGCAAAACATCACCACTCTATTTTTCATGGGTGGGGGACCTGCCAGGGGTGCCACGTCCAGGAGGCTAGGAATTATCTTGGCCTGCTGCCATATAATGAATTATTTTTGCCCTAAATCCTTTTTAATCCAATTTTGCACTCGGGCTACAAGAAATGCACACCAGAAAAATTGGGGAAAAATACAGGGAGGTCCCCTGGGGGTGTGGGACCCTAGGACCAAGACCAAACCATGGTTCCCACCCCACCTGGCAGACATCGATGGCACCGCGAGTCTGACCTAGATCTCGGATGGGGGGCTAGGGAATTCAGAAAAAATCAAAAAAATGGAAAAACAGTGCATGGAGTCATGGTGAGTGATGCATCACCTAGGAAAAATACCAAACATGTCATCCCAAGGGTTCACATGTGGACTCTCTCACAGAGAGGTGCTTCCAGGCAGGAGTTCTCTTGGTCTTCCTTGGCAGATGACCATGGTTTGTGCAAGTTCCACACCAAACTTTGAAACCATGGTCCCATTTTTGTTGGAGATTTGCATCTTTGCATTCCCAACCACTTTTGCAACTAGTGTTTTTCCAGTTTGCACATAAAAAATGCATTTCCCATTTTCGAGGTGCCCAGAGGGGTCGAAACAGGTGCTTTTTGTGAAGGGGCCACCAAGGGCAGTGTGCAAAACATCACCACTCTATTTTTCATGGGTGGGGGACCTGCCAGGGGTGCCACATCCAGGAGGCTAGGAATTATCTCGGCATGCTGCCATATAATGAATTATTTTTGCCCTAAATCCTTTTTAATCCAATTTTGCTCTGGGCTACAAGGAATGCACACCAAAAAAATTGGGGAAAAATATAGGGAGGTCCCCCGGGGGTGTGGGACCCTAGAACCAAGACCAAACCATGGTTCCCACCCCACCTGGCAGACATCGATGGCACCGCGAGTCTGACCTAGATCTCGGATGGGGGCCTGGGGAATTCAGAAAAAATCAAAAAAATGGAAAAATAGTGCATGGAGTCATGGTGAGTGATACATCACCTAGTAAAAATACCAAACATGCCATCCCAAGGGTTCACATGTAAACTCTCTCACAGAGAGGTGCTTCTAGGCAGGAGTTCTCTTGGTCTTCCTTGGCAGATGACCATGGTTTGTGCAAGTTCCACAGCAAACTTTGGAACCAAGGTCCCATTTTTGGTGGAGATGTGCATCTTTACATTCCCAACCACTTTTGCAACTAGTGTTTTTCCAGTTTCCACATAAAAAATGCATTTCCCATTTTCCAGGTGCCCGGAGGGGTCGAAATAGGTGCTTTTTTGTGAAGGGGCCACCAAGGGCAGTGTGCAAAACATCACCACTCTATTTTTCATGGGTGGGGGACCTGCCAGGGGTGCCACATCCAGGAGGCTAGGAATTATCTTGGCCTGCTGCCATATAATGAATTATTTTTGCCCTAAATCCTTTTTAATCTAATTTTGCACTGGGGCTACAAGAAATGCACACCAGAAAAATTGGGGAAAAATACAGGGAGGTCCCCTGGGGGTGTGGGACCCTAGAACCAAGACCAAACCATGGTTCCCACCCCACCTGGTAGACATCGATGGCTCCGTGAGTCTGACCTAGATCTCGGAGGGGGGCCTAGGGAATTCGGAAAAAATCAAAAAAATGGAAAAACAATGCATGGAGTCATGGTGAGTGATGAATCACCTAGGAAAAATACCAAACATGCCATCCCAAGGGTTCACATGTGGACTCTCTCACAGAGAGGTGCTTCCAGGCAGGAGTTCTCTTGGTCTTCCTTGGCAGATGACCATGGTTTGTGCAAGTTCCAGAACAAACTTTGGAACCCTGGTCCTATTTTTGGTGGAGATGTGCATCTTTGCATTCCCAACCACTTTTGCAACTAGTGTTTTTCCAGTTTCCACATAAAAAATGCATTTCCCATTTTCCAGGTGCCCGGAGGGGTCGAAAGAGGTGCTTTTTTGTGAAGGGGCCACCAAGGGAAGTGTGCAAAACATCACCACTCTATTTTTCATGGGTGGGGGACCTGCCAGGGGTGCCACATCCAGGAGGCTAGGAATTATCTCGACCTTCTGCCATATAATGAATTATTTTTGCCCTAAATCCTTTTCAATCCAATTTTGCACTGGGCTACAAGAAATGCACACCAGAAAAATTGGGGAAAAATACAGGGAGGTCCCCTGGGGGTGTGGGACCCTAGAACCAAGACCAAACCATGGTTTCCACCCCACCTGGCAGACATCGATGGCACCGCGAGTCTGACCTAGATCTCGGAGGGGGCCTGGGGAATTCAGAAAAAATCAAAAAAAAATGGAAAAACAGTGCATGGAGTCATGGTGAGTGATGCATCACCTTGTAAAAATACCAAACATGGCATCCCAAGGGTTCACATGTGGTTTCTCTCATAGAGAGGTGCTTCCAGGCAGGAGTTCTCTTGGTCTTCCTTGGCAGATGACCATGGTTTGTGCAAGTTCCACAGCAAACTTTGGAACCATGGTCCCATTTTTGGTGGAGATGTGCATCTTTGCATACCTAACCACTTTTGCAACTAGTGTTTTTCCAGTATCCACATAAAAAATGCATTTCCCATTTTCCAGGTGCCCGGAGGGGTCGAAACAGGTGCTTTTTGTGAAGGGGCCACCAAGGGCAGTGTGCAAAACATCACCACTCTATTTTTCATGGGTGGGGGACCTGCCAGGGGTGTCACATCCAGGAGGCTAGGAATTATCTCGGCCTGCTGCCATATAATGAATTATTTTTGCCCTAAATCCTTTTTAATCCAATTTTGCACTAGGGCTACAAGAAATGCACACCAGAAAAATTGGGGGAAAATACAGGGAGGTCCCCTGGGGGTGTGGGACCCTAGAACCAAGACCAAAAAAGGTTCCCACCCCACCTGGCGGACATCGATGGCACCGTGAGTCTGACCTAGATCTCGGAGGGGGGCCTAGGGAATTTAGAAAAAATCAAAAAAATGAAAAAATAGTGCATGGAGTCATGGTGAGTGATGCATCACCTAGGAAAAATACCAAACATGGCATCCCAATGGTTCACATGTGGACTCTCTAGTAGAGAGGTGCTTCCAGGCAGGAGTTCTCTTGGTCTTCCTTGGCAGATGACCATGGTTTGTGCAAGTTCCATAACAAACTTTGGAACCATGGTCCCATTTTTGGTGGAGATGTGTATCTTTGCATTCCCAATCACTTTTGCAACTAGTGTTTTTCCAGTTTGCACATAAAAAATGCATTTCCCATTTTCCAGGTGCCCGGAGGGGTCGAAACAGGTGCTTTTTTGTGAAGGGGCCACCAAGGGCAGTGTGCAAAACATCACCACTCTATTTTTCATGGGTGGGGGACCTACCAGGGGTGCCACATCCAGGAGGCTAGGAATTATCTCGGCCTGCTGCCATATAATGAATTATTTTTGCCGTAAATCCTTTTTAATCCAATTTTGCACTAGGGCTACAAGAAATGCACACCAGAAAAATTGGGGAAAAATACAGGGAGGTCCCCTGGGGGTGTGGGACCCTAGAACTAAGACCAAACCATGGTTCCCACCCCACCTGGCAGACATCGATGGCACCACGAGTCTGACCTAGATCTCGGAGGGGGGCCTCGGGAATTTAGAAAAAATCAAAAAAATGGAAATACAGTGCATGGAGTCATGAAGAGTGATGCATCACCTTGGAAAAATACCAAACATGGCATCCCAAGGGTTCACATGTGGACTCTCTCACAGAGAGGTGCTTTCAGGCAGGAGTTCTCTTGGTCTTCCTTGGCAGATGACCACGGTTTGTGCATGTTTCACGGCAAACTTTGGAACCATGGTCCCATTTTTGGTGGAGATGTGCATATTTGCATTCCCAACCACTTTTGCAACTAGTGTTTTTCTAGTTTCCACATAAAAAATGCATTTCCCATTTTCCAGGTGCCCGGAGGGGTCAAAACAGGTGCTTTTTGTGAAGGGGCCACCAAGGGCATTGTGCAAAACATCACCATTCTATTTTTCGTGGGTGGGGGACCTGCCAAGGGTGCCACATCCAGGAGGCTAGGAATTATCTCGGTCTGCTACCATATAATGAATTATTTTTGTCCTAAATCCTTTTTAATCCAATTTTGCACTGGGGCTACAAGAAATGCACACCAGAAAAATTGGAGAAAAATACAGGGAGGTCCCCTGGGGGTGTGGGACCCTAGAACTAAGACCAAACCATGGTTCCCACCCCACTTGGCAGACATCGATGGCACCATGAGTCTGACCTAGATCTCGGAGGGGGGCCTGGGGAATTCAGAAAAAAATCAAAAAAATGGAAAAACAGTGCATGGAGTCATGGTGAGTGATGCATCACCTTGGAAAAATACCAAACATGGCATCCCAAGGGTTCACATGTGGACTCTCTCACGGAGAGGTGCTTCTAGGCACGAGTTCTCTTGGTCTTCCTTGGCAGATGACCATGGTTTGTGCAAGTTCCACAGCAAACTTTGGAACCATGGTCCCATTTTTGGTGGAGATGTGCATCTTTGCATTCCCAATCACTTTTGCAACTAGTGTTTTTCCAGTTTCTACATAAAAATGCATTTCCCATTTTCCAGGTGCCCGGAGGGGTCGAAACAGGTGCTTTTTTGTGAAGAGGCCACCAAGGGCAGTGTGCAAAACATCACCACTCTATTTTTCATGGGTGGGGGACCTGCCAGGGGTGCCACATCTAGGAGGCTAGGAATTATCTCGGCCTGCTGCCATATAATGAATTATTTTAGATTGCGTTGTACCCTTCATGCCACTGATTATGATCATGTTCTCACATTGTGAGTAGTTCCCCATGTTCCTGAGGGCATAGGATGAATTGGCTATGATTTTTATATAACATGTGTTGATATTTGGTCTAGTATTTATCTTTTATGTTGTTCTATGACGGTGGTGTGCGAACGTTGCCTACACACTACTTCACCTTTATGGGCTCATAGAACAGCACCATAGTGCTGTGGAGTGGGATAGTACTTTGGGGTACAGACACCTTAGTCGAAGACACGAAACTGTATTATGGGGATATTATTTGGGGACCTTGGAGTTTAAAGCTATGGTGGGACTTTTTTCTTTATAATTCTTGTGTGCTCATTTGCATGGCCATTAGATCCATCATAAGGGGTATATAGTTCACTTATGCGGCTGCACCTATCTACGGCTCCGTACGAAAAGATGAAAACTAGACAAGATATGCACCGTGTTGTTTTAGAAATCTTAATGCCAAGTAAATCCATGCCGTTGATGGTGCGTGGTAGGCACCCAGTTGGGAACCCCAAGAGGAAGGTATGATGCGCACAGCAGCAAGTTTCTCTCAGTATGAAACCAAGGTTTAATCGAACCAGTAGGAGAAAGAACCAACTTCCGAAGGTTGATGCTAGCTAGCTTGGCGACGGCTCCAGACAATTTATATATGGCGCCTTATCTGGGGCTTAGCTTGGCGCCAGCTGCAGCGTGGAACCTGCACACAACACAACCAAAGTACTTTGTCCCAACTAGCAGCGAGGTTATCAATCTCACCGGTTTGCTGTAAACAAAGGATTAAACGTATCGTGTGGTAAAAGATATTTGTTTGTGAGAAAGTAAATAATGCTTGTGAAAGCAAACGGTAATATAAATGTAAAAGAATGTACCGGGGTCCACAGTTCACTAGAGGTGTCTCTCCAGAAAGATAAATAACATGCTGCGTAAACAAATTACAGTTGGGCAATTGACAAAATAAAGAATGCAAACAATGCATGTATATGTCATGAGGATCACTATGAGATTCACTTGGGCATTATAACATAATACATAGACCGTAATCCAACTGCGTCTATGACTAATAATCCACCCGCCGGATATCATCTGAACAACCATTGGGTATTAAGTTGCAAGTAACAGATTATCGCCTTACGCAAAGCGTGTAATGTAAACAATACAAATGTCCTTGAACATAAGATTGTTGTTTTCTCCCTAGTAGCAACAGCACATCTACAATCTTAGAGGTTGTTGTCACTCCCCTAGATTAACAGAGACATGAACCTACTATCGAGCATAAATACCCCCTCTTGGAGTCACTGGCATCTACTCGGCCAAGATATCTACTAGCAACGGAGAGCATGCAAGATCATAAATAACATAGACATGATAAATCACAAATCAACTTGACATAGTACTCAATATTCATCGGATCCCAACAAACACAACATGTAGAATTACATAAGGATGATCTTGATCATGATAGGCAGCTCACAAGATCTAAACATGAAGCACATGGAGGAGAAGACATCCATCTAGCTACTGCTATGGACCCATAGTCCAAGGTAGACTGCTCACACATCACTCCGGAGGCAGGCATGGTGATGAAGAAGGCCTCCGGTGGTGATTCCCCTCGTCGACAGGGTGCCGGGAAGAGCTTCTGGACCCTCCCGATCTCGCGTCAACGATGGCGGCGGCTTGCAGTATGTTTTATGGAAAAGAGTTTGGGCCTTAGGGTTTTCCCGTCGATGAGAATATATAGGCGGAAGGGCGATGTCAGGGGTGGACCAGGGGTCCACACCACCTGGTGGCGCGGGCTAGGGACTGGTCGCGCTGCCCTATGGTGCGGCTGCCCTCTGGCCCCCCTCCATCTCTGCTTTGGACTCCGTCTCGTGTTGAGAAAAATAGGAACTTCAGCTTTTGTTTCATCCAATTCCAAGAATATTTCCTGTGTAACTTTTCTGAAACACAAAAACAGCAGAAAACAGGGAACTGGCACTGTGGAATCTCATTAATAGGTAGTTCCAGAAAATGCATAAAAACGCCACGAAGTGTAACAAGACACAAAGCAAATGGTGCATAAACAAGCATGGAGCATCAAAAATTATAGATACGTTTGAGACGTATCAAGCATCCCCAAGCTTAACTCATGCTCGTCCTCGAGTAGGTAAGTGATAACAAAACAATAATTTTTGAGGTGACATGCACCAACACAATCTTGATCAAACGATGTAAAGCATTGAGTGCTGAGATCAAAGTACTCTAAACAAAGGCATAAAAGATATAATCTTGACAATAGAACTTAGCAACCATGTTATAACATGAAAAGTAACACAAACAAAAGATCATGAGTAATAATGCATTGGAAGTCAAGTGTGTGTTTCAAGCATATAGAAAAACATAGCAAAGTGGTATTCAGCTTGTCCTTCATGGAGTAGCAAAACATAAATGCATATGACACCTTCTAGTTTAAGAGGGCGACTAGATACAAATAATTTAAGAACAAGCAAAACCATAATCATGAATTAATCAATAATAAATTTTGGGACCATGCACATTATACTCAGAATGACAAATATGCTCTCTTAGACGGTGCATAAAGGTAGAAGGTGAAGACTCAACATAAAAATAAAAGAAAGGCCCTTTGCAGAGGGAAGTAGTGATTGCAAGTTTTTATGAACCTTCCAAAAATTATGGTACTTACTTGCTTTGAGCTCTCATTGCCCCCATCATAGGCATCTTGAATGGTTAAGGTTAATGCGAGTACAAATATGAGGCATATGCTTGATAAATTATAAGTTGAAAATCTCATGTCCCGTGAATACGAGTACTTAAATAATGCTAATCGACTTAGGTCCCAAGCAAGTTCTTGTCATTGTAAGTATACATGTATCATCGAGAACGCCAACGAGGTACCTCTTGCCCGATGACATGGAAACTAGCCCACATCAAAATGATAAGACAAACAGACAATGGACACTCGGCATCTCTTTTATTTACCATTGGGTATAGCTTTTTTATTTTGAGATGCGTCATCGAATGTCCACTATGGTTATGCTGTAAATTTCCACCATGAATGATGCATGGCTTTGATATGTCTCAAACGTATCTATAATTTTTGATGCTCCATGCTTTTTTATGCACCATTTGCTTTGTGTTTTGTTACACTTCGTGGCGTTTTTATGCATTTTCCGGAACTAACCAATTAACAAGATGCCACAATGCCAGTTCCCTGTTTTCTGATGTTTTTGTGTTTCAGAAAAGGTACACAGTAAATATTCTCGGAATTGTACGAAACAAAAGCCGAAGTTCCTATTTTTCCTGACACAAGATGGAGTCCAAAGCAGAGACGAAGGGGAGCCAGGGGCCAGCCACACCATAGGGCGACGCGGCCAGCCCCTGGCCCATGCCACCAGGTGGTGGGGCCACCTGGCCCACCTCCTAACTCCACCCTTCCGCCTATATATTATCCTTGATGGGAAAACCCTAAGTACCTGATCAATTTTCCACGAAACATACTATAAGCTGCCGCTATCGTCGACGCGAGATCGAGAGGGTCTAGAAGCTCTTCCCGGCACCCTGCCAGATAGGGGAATCACCACCGGAGGCCTTCTTCATCACCATGCTTGCCTCCAGAGTGATGTGTGAGTAGTCTACCTTGGACTACGAGTCCATAGAAGTAGCTAGATGGTTGTCCTCTCCTCCATGTGCTTCATGTTTAGATCTTGTGAGCTGCCTATCATGATCAATATCATCGTTGTGTAATTCTACATGTTGTGTTTGTTGGGATTCGATGAATATTGATACTTTGCTAAGTTGATTTATTGATTTATCATCTCTATGTTGTTTATGATCTTGCATGCTCTCCGTTGCTAGTAGATATCTAGGCCGAGTAGATGCTAGTGACTCCAAGAGGGAGTATTTATGCTCGATAGTGGGTTCATGCCTCTAGTAATCTGGGGGAGTGACAGAAACCTCTAAGGTTGTAGATGTGTTGTTGCTACTAGGGAGAAAACAACAATCTTCTATTCAAGGACATTTGTATTGCTTTACATTACACACTTTGCTTACGGCGATAATCTGTTGCTTGCAACTTAATACCCAATGGTTGCTCGGATGACATCCGGCGGGTGGATTATTAGTCATAGATGCAGTTTGATTATGGTCTATATATTATGTTGGAATGCCCAAGTGAATCTCATAATGATCCTCATGACAATTGTATGCTTGCTTTATTCTATCAATTACCCAACTGTAATTTATTTACCCAGCATGTTATTTATCTTATGGAGAGACACCTCTAGTAAACTATGGACCCCGGTCCATTCTTTTACATTGTTATTACCGTTTACTATTTACTTGCATTATTTACATTCTTGCAAACTACTATCTTTTACCACACGATACGTTTAATCCTTTGTTTATAGCAAACCAGTGAGATTGACAACCTCACTCTAAGTTGGGGCAAAGTACTTTGGTTGTGTTGTGTGCAGGTTCCACGTTGCTAATGCTGCAAAGCTACGCCCCAGATAAGGTGCCATATATAAATTGTCTGGAGCTGTCGCAAAGCTAGCGAGCATCAACCTTCGGAAGTTGGTTCTTTCTCCTACTGGTTCGATAAACCTTGGTTTCATACTGAGGGAAGACTTGTTGTTGTGCTCATCATACCTTCCTCTTGGGGTTCCCAACTGGACAGTCATATACACGCCATCAAGCAATTTTTCTGGCACCGTTGCCGGGAGAAAGAAGATTTCTGCAAGGAGAGTCTCTCACTTCCAATCTTTTACTTTGTTATTGTTTTGCTTTATTTTATTTTTGCTTGCATCTTTTTATCAAAAATACAAAAAAATTAGTTCCTTTGATAGTTGGTATTCTGTTACTTTTACTTTTAGTTCATTATGTTGTTCCCTAAGTACGCTCTGGAGGACCTATCAATAGATAGTGGTTCTATAATTGGGAAAGATAACATCGAGGAGTTCTTTAATCATCTTAGTAAGCATAAAGATGTTGAGGATAGATCTTTAGCCAAACTTGCTCCTAGTTATGAAGTTGCAGCTGCTTATTTAGTTCACATGTTGGAGGCTAGGTTTGTTAACCTTAATCCTTTTATGGAGCAAATGTTTCTTAAGGTTCATGATAACAAAGACTCTGAAAAGAAAGATTTTATTTTGGAGACTTTCCGTAAATAATTTAGAGATGTTGTTATAGAAGCTAGGAAAGTTTTTAAGCGTTTTAATATGCTTGGCTCACGTGTAGACGTTGTTGGTACAAACAAGGAAGAAATCAAAGTACCAATACCTTTCAAACTTGTAGGATTGCATGATGCTTTGGAAAAGAATTTTGATTGGATTGTTCCTAAAAACCCTTTTGATGAAAGTAGTGAACCCAAGAGTGTTCACAAGGGATCTTCAAAAACTCATTTGGATACAATATAATTCATTGTTGAAAATACTTCTGCAATTGATCTTAATGCTTTATTTGAAAATACTTGATTTGCACTTTCTGCGCCTAGCTCAAAGGCGTTAAAGAAAAGAACTCTTGGGAGATAACCCAATGTTTTTTCTTAGTACTTTTTCTTTTTATTGAGTCCTGAAGTTATTACTACTATAATGACCTCTCCTTATCATTTTTATTTTGTTTTTGTGCCAAGAAGAACCTCTAATTGGAGGAAGGTAAGATTTGGGGAAGTTGCTATCCTAAAACAGATTTCTGCGCTCCATTGTAAAAATTCATGAAAATTCTCAGAATGTTGATCTGATATTTCTTGTGCACATGACCCAGGTAATTTCCAAACTTTCATTAGTTTTGCACTTTTCGATTTGAGCAACAGAAGATCCTCAGAAAAATCGATTTTTGTCAGCAGTTCCATTTTGACAGATTTCTGCCACCATTTGTGTTTGCCTCTCGATCGCTTTCTTTTTGAGTTCTTTTGATCACAGAACTTTTGAGGAAGTTGCTATAGTAGCTTATGCTTTAATGGGTGTTATACTTGAGTTTAAAACTGAACCAAAAGAGTAGATTTACTATCATGCTTACACTAATGTTGCTAATAGAATTGTGTGAAGTTTTGTATGAAGAAAGTTTTCAAGTGTAGGGAAAGGAGAATGATGAGATGAGATGAGATGAAGTATGTACAAACGCTCAAGCTTGGGGATGCCCATGTCACCCCAAGAAATATCCAAGAGGTACAAGCGTCAAAGCTTGGGGATGCCCCGAGGCACCCCTTCTTCATCGGCAAAAATCAGGTCACCTTTCAAGACACTATATTTTTATTACTTCGTATACTTTGCGTTTTTCATGGAGCGTCTTTACTTTTGCTTTCAGTTTTCTTTTGTTTTGTTTGCTGCAATAAATGGTTGGACCCCAACATATTTCCTTTGGAGAAGACACACTCCGTTTTTCATTGCCAAGAACACTCTAGTTTTCACTCTTATGGTTCAACGAGTGTTCTCTTTTTCTAGTACTGCGTTTAGCTTTCTTTTTTTCCTTGAATTTTGTTCAGATCTTGTTATATCTTTGTATCAAGGTGTATTTAGACCACTGGTCTATGTTGGTTTTCATCTTTAAGAGTGGTTTCAAAAAGGTTGAATGGTGTTGGAAAATAGAAAAAAGTTTCATGCCTATAGTGGTACCATGGGAGCTTGTTTAGACTGTGGCTTAGACTTTTGCATGTCATGCTTGATGTTATTTTGATAGTATGCTTAGTAGTTTTTGCCGTAGCATGACTTGTCTCAAATGACTGAGATTGATTAATGTTCCTTTGAAAGAATCATGTGTTGTTTTTATTATATGGGAGCATAATATTGTGGTTTTCCCCTTTGATGCTTTATTTGGGTTGACTTGGCACATGCTTACAACATGTTTGACTTTAATAAGTCGCCATAAGCCTCTGTGATCATTTGGTTTTTGACTTGTGATACCACTTTTTTCTTTGGTTAATAATGTTTCGTCGCTATGCATGATTATGGCCGTTATAGCTCTCTTAGTTGGTCGCTCCCAGTATTTTGCTAGCCTTCATTTTGTACTGAGAGGGAATACTTCTCGTGCATCTGATACGTCTCAAACGTATCTATAATTTTTGATGCTCCATGCTTGTTTTTACACCATTTGCCTATTGTTTCGTTACACTTAGTGGCACTTTTATGCATTTTCCGGAACTAACCTATTAACGAGTTGCCACAGTGCCAGTTCCCTGTTTTCTGCTATTTTTGTGTTTCAGAGTGATACACAGGAAATATTCTCGGAATTGGACGAAACCAAAGCCAGAAGTCTTATTTTTCCCGGGAGCATCCAGACATCTGAAAGAGAGTTGGAGAGGGGCCAGGGCCTGCCCTCACACTAGGGTGGCGCGACCTAGGCCCTGGCCGCGCCACCCATGTGTGAGGAGCCCTTGGCTGCCCTCTCGCGATGCCCCTTCGCCTATATAAAGCCTCGGGACGGAAAACCCTAGGGGATTCGACAATTTTCCAGAAGCAGTTCCGCAGCTCCGCCGCCACTGCCGACAAATTTCGGGGGACAAAAGTCTCTGTTCCGGCACCCTGCCGGGACGGGGAAGTACCCCCGGAGCCATCTCCATCGGTCTCCATCGCCGTCTCCGCCGTCTCCATCGACCTCACCACCATCTCCATCAACCTTGCTGTCTCCTATGATGAGGAGGGAGTAGTTCATCCCCGGGGCTGAGGGCTCTACCGGTAGCTATGTGGTTCACCTCTCTCTCCCATGATGTGATCTTTATGTGATCGTGAGCTTTGTATCATGTTGAACAAATAGATGTTATTATTCAGATATTATGTGAACTCTAGTGGTGATTGTTAAAGTAATCTATTTCTCCTGCTATGGTGTAACGGTGACAGTGCGTGCATCATGGTGGTACTTGGTTTAGGCTATAATTGTGATCTCTTGTGGATTATGAGAATAATTATTGCTATGATAGTTTGAGTGATCTATTCCTCCTTTCATGGTGTAATGGTGACAGTGTGTGCACCGTGTTAGTACTTGGTCTAAGTTGCAATGATTTCTATCTTGAGTTGTGATCTGATTTGGATATCTCTATGAGTGGTGTTTGTCAAGTACTTGATGAACTTTAAGGGGTGCTTCTGTAGCCACTACACAATGATTTGTGTTATTCAATAGGAGAGTAATTCAGAGTACCATATTGGAGAGAAGTTGTTTATTTGTTCAATCATGTTATATTGTTGGGAGTGTGTCCACTAGTGAAAGTATGATCCCTAGGCCTTGTTTCCAAGCTTTGCATACTGTTTACTTGCTATTTTGTTACTTGTTTGCTCGCAGCGATATTTATTTCACATCACGTTTGCTACTTATAATCATCTATACCACTTGTATTTCACTATCTCTTCGCCGAACTAGTGCACCTATACATCTGACAAGTGTATTGGGTGTGTTGGGGACACAAGAGACTTTCTGTATCATAATTGCAGGGTTGTTTGAGAGGGATAGCTTTGACCTCTAACCTCCCTGAGTTCGATAAACCTTGGGTGATCCACTTAAGGGAAACTTGCTGCTGTTCTACAAACCTCTGCACTTGGATGCCCAACAAAGTGTCTACAAGAATAGAAGTGCGTAGACATCAAGCTCTTTTCTGGCGCCGTTGCCGGGGAGGTAAGGTAAAAGGTACTCGCATCCTCCTGTGTGAGTGCTCGGAGTTATTTCCTTAAGATTCTGCAATTACATATTTTTGTTTCTTGTTTTTTTATTTTCACTGGTTAGGCTTAATGGAAAATAAAGAGTTCTTTAGTCTTTTTCCTGATTTTAGATTTGATGAGAAAATTGAAAATCCTTTGGAGCTTATTTCGCATAGCAATGTTATTAGTACGAATGCTTTGAATACTGTTAATGCTAATGCTATAGAAAAGTCTAAGCTTGGGGAAACTGGTTTTGTTGAGTATGATATTTTTAGTCCCCCAGCTTTAGTGGAGAAAGTTTGCTCTGATAATATTTTATCTCCCATATGTGATGTTTCTAATGATGCTTGTGCTCCCCATCCTTTTAAAATACCTACGAAGATTGTTGAACCTATTAGGGATAACTGCTATTTAGGAGATGGAACTGTCCATCCTGGTGATCATCTGCTCTTTATACATGAATTATGCGAGTTGTTCCAGTGTGTAGGTATTTCGATGAACCAAGTTAAGAAGAAGCTATTCTCTTTATCGCTGAAAGGCAGAGCTGAGGAATGGTATCGGCTGCTTGAAGATGGTCCATCTATTGCATGGGAGGAAATGGTGCCTCTCTTTTATTCCAAGTTTTATCCTCCATGTGAAATTCATAAAGATCGTAATTGGATATATAACTTTTGGCCTCATGAGAGAGAAAGCATTGCCCAAGCTTGGGGAAGATTGAAGTTACTAATGCATAAGTGTCCTATTCATGATCTTCCCCGTAATATTGTTATTAATAATTTTTATGCAAGGCTTTCAGGAAATTACAAGGATTATCTAGATGCATGCTTTGATGGGTCTTTCACAAGCAAGGATGTTGACACCAAGTGGGATCTGCTTGAAACAATTCAAAATAATATTGAAGGTTGGGATAGTGACAAAGGTAAAGGATCAGGTATGAATTACGAGTTTGATTGCATTAAGTCTTTCGCTGAAACTGCTAATTTTCAAGAGCTTAGTGCTAAATATGGTCTTGATCCTCAAATTATGGTTGATTGCTTTAAAGCCTTTGCTTCCCATATGAATGTTCCTAAAGGAAATGGGGACGTGTATCATGAACCTTTTAAGGACACTCGTGTAGAAAATGATATTGTTGTTGATGATTCCAATAAACATGCTCAAACTTCTAAAAGTCCTATTTCTTACAAGCATATTAATTTTTGTGGAGTACATAGACCTTGTGAACAGAGTTACAACAAGGAAGATTATTGTGTCCACCATGCAAATGAAGAAACCCGAATGTGGTACAAGGATATAGGCGAGATCGGTAAGAAGGTTTGTGAGCTTTATCCTTTTCTATGTAAACATTGCGATGACATAGGTCATTTTAATTTCCAATGCTCACTTTGTTCTTGGCGTGTGACGAGATATCTAGAAAGATTGCTTTGATAGATATGAATGATGTTGATATTAATAGCACCCTTCGTGGTTGTCGTCTCTATTGTGCTAAAGATTGCCTTGCAAATACTTACATTCAGAATCTTATAAAACTTGATATTTTGCCAAGCTATGACGGGACTGATAGATGTTTTTATCTTATTAATAGAGAGGAGGAATCCTCCAAAGTTTCTTCTGTTGTTTCTGTTAGTAAACCAGATTATGTGGAGAAGATGCCTTTTCCTCCTAGAGAATATGTGGAGAAGATGCCCTTCAAGTCTCTCCCTCCTAAAGGAGAAAGTAAGAAGAGTATGAAGAAGAAGAAGAAGAGGAGTAAGAGGCGAGAGGACACGGTATCTTCCCCTAAGCGTTATGATCCTGCTATAGATTATGATAATTCTGATTGGGATGATGTTCCTATGCCTGTTACCTATGTTAGTGATCATGATTCTGAAAAGTACTCTACTTTTGATATTGAAAATCTTTTTGGTACCAATTCTAAGGTTAATAATTGTTGTACCATTAGTGCTATCCATGTTCCTTCTTATGATGATATGTTTGATGAGTATGCTTTGCGACATAGTAGTTCTCTAGCTTGTGATGATGGGTATAATATTTTCAGTTCACCTACTTTTGAGGAGAAAAATAGTTATGATTACAATATGCCTCCTGTCTTTGATGATTATGGTGATGAGAATAATTATTCTGTTGAATCTGCTCCTACTACGATTGTTCATGTGGGGAGTATTAATCCTTTTATGCATGTGGCTCATGATAGGGATGCTTTACGTGATAGTTATATTGTTAGTTCTATTCATGATGCTACTGAAAGTTATTATGAGAGAGGGAAACATGGTTTGATGAATCTCAACAATATTGAGTTTCCCCTCTTTATGTTACAATTCTTGAAGTTGTACTTGTTTTGCCTTCCTATGCTTTTTGCTTTGCGCTTTTATGACTTGTCTCTTTATAAGACTATTTTTCATAGGAAGTGGTTTAGATTTAAATGTGTTCCATACTTGCTTTTTGATGCTCTCTATTGCTTTAAATTCCTATATGGCGCCTTTGCCTCAAGCGCGCCCACATGAGCATCTTTGCAAATTTCTGCGCCTAGCTCAAAGGCGTTAAAGAAAAGCACTCTTGGGAGATAACCCAATGTTTTCTTTTCAGTAATTTTTCTTTTATTTGAGTCTTGGAAGTCATTACTACTGTAATGACCGCTCCTTATCTTGTTTATTTCGTTTTTGTGCCAAGAGAAGGCTCTAATTTGAGTGAGGTAAAGATTTGGGGATGTTGCTGTCCTGAAACTGTTTTCGGTGCTGCACCGTAAAAATTCGTGAAAATTCTCTGTATATCGTTTGGACCTGCGATTTCTTGTGCATATGCCCCAGGTTATATCCAAACTTTTCTTAGTTGAACACTTTTTGATTTGAGCAACAGAAAATCCCTCACAAATTCGACCTTTGTCAGCTGTTCAGTTTTGACAGATTTCTGCCAATATTTGTGTTTGCCACTTTATCGCTTTCTTTTGAGTTCTTTTGATCATGGAACTTTTGGGGAGGTTGCTACAGTAGTATATGCTATATATGTGGTGGTTTTGAGTTGAAACCTGAAGCAAATAGAGGATTGATTATATGTTATGCTTGCACTAATGTTGCTAATAGATTTGTATTTAGTTTTGTATGAAGGAAGTTTTCAAGTGTAGGGATTGGAGAATGATGAGATGAGTTGAAGAATGGACAAAAGCTCAAGCTTGGGGATGCCCATGCATCACCCCAAGAAATATCTACGAAGTACAAGCGTCAAAGCTTGGGGATGCCCCCGAGGCACCCCTTCTTCATCGGCAAAAATCAGGTCACCTTTCAAAACACTATATTTTTATTGCTTCATGCACTATGTGTTTTTCTTGGAGCGTCAGTTGTTTTAGTTTTCTTAGTTGGTTTAGTTTGTTTGTTTGCTGCAATAAATGGTTGGACCCCAACAAATTTCCTTTGGAGAAGTTGCCTTGCTTTTCATTTGCAAAGAATGCTCAGTTTTTCACTCTTATTAAAAATCGAGTGTTCTTCTTTTTCTGCTACTGCTTTTGGTTTTTGTTTTCGCCTTGATTTGCGTTCAGATCTTGTCATATCTTTTCATCAAGGTGTATTTTTGCCTCTGATCTTTATTGGTTTTCATCAAAAGAGGTGTTTATAAAAATTTCAAATGGTGTTGGAAAAGAGAAAAAGCTTTATGCGAAATAGTGGTACAAGAAGGAGCTTGTGTAGACTGCGGCTGACGAGGGTTAACTCGACAAATGTCCTAGATGAAGGACTTAGGATCGGGGAGATAGGGCGTCAGATGAACTCGAAGGTAAAGTTAGTCGAAATAGGTGTGTATCGAAAGTAAACTTGGGTGTCCAACCTGGCTTGCTTTCAATCTGCCCTACACCGTCCCCTCCTGGCCCCTATATATAGGTGGCCAGGTCTCGAGGATCGGGTAGGGTCTGATACAGATTACAATATCGACATACGGTAATAACTTGTATTTGACTTATCATTACAATTGGGCCTAGCTTAACGGGCCTCAGGGGTACTTAACTAATGGGCTCTATTAACTATACCCTTGTCAGTAGCCCCTGAGATTCTACCAGAATTGCAGATTCAGGTTGAATCTCTAATCTTCAAATCTTCGACTTGATCATTTCTTCGACTTCTTTACATCTTCAAATCTTCGACTTAGTCTTTTCGACTTATTTTCATGATATTCTTTCGCAAGGGGTTTTTGATGAGCAAGCCTGACAACTCTGACGGATCAAGAGGTCAGTTAACTGCCAGAACAGATACTTGTCACCTACTTCAAATTCAATCCCCTTGGATTTGAATTCGGGATACCGGTCAAATCCATCCTTTTGCCGCATTTAGGACTTACAAAGAATGAATCCCAGTGGTTCTCAGGGTACCCAGTGCGTCCACCAGGATTTTCTTCGCGTCGTAGACACGGATACATACCAGCAGAGTGCATCCATGTGCATATACCAGGCCACACAGGACGGATCCCGGGGTCTTACCTTCGTGACAAGTCACGGCATTCGAGTCGTGTTGCGATAACGCAACTCGAGAATTTTATGTCGCAGTCAAATTTTGACTGAAAATATTTGGGTTTCTACAACCATAAAACTCGCTCCCGATGGGAGTAACACTCCTATACTTCTCCAATCTCTAATGCTTAATCAATAAATATCGTCGGGTGCGCGCTCAGCGCTCCCGATGGGAGTAGCCCCCGAGCCTATAGTTGAAAGAAGAGTTTTTCGAGTATAGGCTCAAGAGATAACGTAGCTCGTCATACTTCCACTCGAAACACTTCAACTCCAAAGTTCTTCAATTCGAGATACTTTCAAGAACACCTTGTCGTCGAGTTCGAGTTCACTACTTCACTGAAGAGCTCCCAAGGCTATTCCCAAAAATTCTTCATGGATGATCCCTTTCATAAAATCAGCATTCGTCGGCGCCATCCTGTTTCCTTTATATATATATTTTATGACGTCAACGAAGACGTAATTCTTCCTCAGTGCGAACCGTTGTATGGGTAACACTGTAACTTCCATGATTTTGTGACCGTTTAGTGGGCTGAAGGATTTTTGACCGTTGGTGGGCTGACGTTTCCGATCTTTGCGCCACATCTCAGCCCACGATCTTTCTCCCAGAAGATATATAAATGGCATAGTGGGGAATCGTACTGTTCACCAGCTCGTTGCCTCCGCCGCCTCCATTGCTGATCTCCTTTGCCTCTTCTTCTCTTGCGAAGCCCCCAAGCGCACTTCTGTGCTGGATGCGCGTGAAACATCTGGCCACCAAGAGCGCTATGGCCAAGTCTTCTGCCACCAACTGGGTTCGCTCCACCATCACCAAGAAAGAGGTGGAGAAGGCCACGGCGGACGGCCTCATCGCTGCCGAAGATTCCATTAAATTTCCCTGTACCGAACGGATCCCGAAGCCCCCGAGCGGTTACCGGGTAATGTTCCTCGCTTTTCTCCTCCGCGGTTTGTCCCTTCCTGCCCACGAGTTTCTCCGTGGGCTGCTGTTTGTCTATGGTGTGCAGCTCCATCAGCTCACACCAAATTCCCTTCTTCACATTGCTTGCTTCGTGACTCTTTGCGAGTCCTTCTTGGGCATTGAGCCCCACTTTCTTCTTTGGAGGTCAATCTTTCGGCTCCGCCCCAACGTTGCTTTGGCTAGGAAACCTGAACTGGGCGGAGCCGTCGTTTCTGTGCGCCCTGAAGCACAATATCTTGAGTTTTCCATGGCCGCATCTGTCCAAGGGTGGAGGACCAAATGGTTCTATATCAAGGATCGCAAATCCTCTCCTGAAGATGAATTCGGCTTGCCTCCCTTTGACGCTTCTCAGGAAGTGAAGAAATTGAGGTCATGGGACTCGCTTCCCTCAGATGCGGAAGTAGAACAAATTCTTCCTCTTCTATCCCGCATTCAAGCTCTGAAAACAGGCCTAGGAGGTGCTTTGTCGGGTATCCAACTCATGGCGTTTTTCATACAACGTCGAGTTCAACCCCTGCAGCACCGCCTCACCAAGCTTTGGGCTTACTCTGGCTTGGAAGATCCTACTCGCATATCTGAAGATCTGATGTCGAAAGAAGATATCGACAAGCGAGTCAGGAATCTCACCAAGCTCACCAAAGAACATTCAGTTGCTGATTTGACTGCAAATTTCTTTGACTCCGTGCACCCTCTTCCCGAGGTATACATCTCTATATTTATTTGTTGTCAGACTTTTCTTAGTTTCGACTTGCGTTATCCTTTGCTTCTGCACTCTGCTGATTTATTAATATGCAGGGTCACCAATTCATTGTTTCTCGTCCTCCTCTTCCGGAGGCAGGGCCCCTTCCGGCTGATCTAGCCTCTCCTGCATCTGAAGCCCCTGAGGCTGACGAAAGCCAGGACGGAAATGATGTCGAAGATTCAGAAGAGGAAACCAGCTCATCGACATCGACTCCTCCTATATTTGCTGAGGATATTGGTGTCGACAAGAAAAGAAAACGTGTCGACGAAATTGCTTCATCGAATTCTGCAGCGGCTGGAAAAACCCCCGCTCTTGCAGAAGATATGGAGTACTTCGACATGCTTGCATCGTAAGTATTGTAGTCAAACTTTTCAATTTCCTTGTTCTTGCCTTTTGTCTATAACTTATACTTTTCATGCAGTGATGATGAAGAACCACCAACATATGCGACGGCTGTTCCACCACCTTCTCCTGTGGCGGTTGATGAGCCTGTCGAACCAGATGTTGCACCGAGGGCTACCAGGGCTTCTGTAAAGAAGGTTTCTCAAACTCAAGCCCGAAACCTCAAACGCACGAAGAAGACCAAAGAAGCCGAGGTTTCTCTGGAGGCCCATGTTTCTACAGTTTCTTCTGATGATGTGAGCAATTCTTCTTTCCCTTCCTTCCTTTCATGCACTTCTACTCTTACACTCTTCTTTTAGCAGGCTTTGGTGAAGAGATTTATCGCCCTAGGCACGGAGTGTGCGGGGTACCTAAAGGTTGCAAAAGCTTCCGAAGGTACAATTTTGTCAACCAATCACCACTTGTCTTCTGCATTTTATCCTTTGTTATTTATCTGATTCTCTGTCGACTTCTTATGCAGCTGCTTTAGCAGCCGCCAATGCTCGAATTGCTTCGCTGGAAGAAGAACTCAAAGCTTCGCAAAAAGCTTATGACGTTGCGACCGCTGCTAAGGCCAGTGCTGAGAAGTCGCAGAAATCTGTGGTTGCTAAGGCGAAGAAAGCGGAAAAGGCTTTAGCTGATACCAACAAGGAAAATGCTCAGCGAGAGCAAGCCGTGGCAGAGCGTCTTCACACCATGTCTACTGCTGCCGAAAGTAAGTTCTTCAACTTGTCTTCTGTTTTCGTCTCCTGTTGCACTGGTGTATTTGTTGACACTTGTCTCTTCTTTTCTTTTCTATTGCTTAGAATTCACAGGGGTATCTCCGTCGTCCCTGCAAACGGACGATGATCCTCTTATGGATGCGGTTAACCTACTCGAAGAAAACTGGATATCTATCCAGGAAACTTTTGAGTTGGCTGGCCGCATTCTGTCACGGCTATTTGCCGGGTTGTGGCCAAAGAAAAAGATGGCAATCCCAAAGGACAACCTGACTGAACTCGCCAAGACTTTTGACAGCGATGAAGACCCTACTCTCCATCTGAAGGGGCTGTCCATTAAACGCGGCGCCGAAGGTGCCATTGCCCTTTCTCTTGCGCATGGTACAGACTTTGACTGGGAGAAAGTTAACTCCCCCCATGGCCACACCCGTGACGAGATGAAGGTGTTTTTCGAGAAGGCGAAGAAGTTGGCGCCTGCATTGCTGACAACAATTTCTCCTTTGGCAGCCTCTGCTGTGCCTGGTGCACCACCTCCAGCGCCGAAGGCTCCAGTGCCACCATCGACTTCTAGCGAGGAACTGGCCGCACCCCCTTTTTCCACGGAGCACAATGCTGAGGTGGCGTAGATTCAGCTTCTTTGTAGTATTTAGTTTTCTCCTTTTGAATGTAAAGAGTTCAATTAAGTGCAACCCGATAACCTTAGCCATAGGGTTGTGCCCTTATGTAAATATATCCTCTTCGTTAGAAGTTTTATGCTGCCTCTCTGAAATTGTTTCTCCTTTCTTTCCCTTTTGGCCTGCAGTCGACGCACGTCACTAATCCTTTGACTCATGATTCTGCTCCTTCCTCTGCTCGTGGGTTCGGTCCTCATATTTCGTCGACTCCTAGTCGATGGAGCCAATGCTCGGAATACTCTTCCAGGATATCCGACCTTGAAACTCGCCTATCCTTGGCCAAATGCCAAGCACAGATGGCTATTAAAAAGGCTAGCCTAGCCGGTGGCTATATGAAGAAAATCTCTTCACTTGAAGAAAAGGTCTCCAGCTTGACGGCGAAGGTTGTTCATAATGAAGAGTGCGAATCTTTCATTCTTGGCATTGTCGAGTCTGCTTGTGAGCTGTTGCGATGTGAGTTTTCTTTCGACTCCTTCTTTGGCTGTTTGTGCACTTCTTTTGTGATATATTTGCCATTGTAGGTACTTGCTTGGATTTTGCTGCTGAAGAACGTCGAGTTGCTGAGCGAAATGCTGCTTTGGAGAAGATGTCGACTGGCTACGAGACTTTATGGTCTGATCCTCGACGCCGGAGCACCATTGTATTGCTTCAAGACCGTGCCCAGCATATTGGCAAATCAGTTGATGGTTGCCGGCGAGCTCTTACAACTATGCACTCCATTATGCTTCCCCGTAATCCTTTGCCTGCAACTTTCCCACTTCTTCTTGATACTTTCAGATCCAGCCATCGTATTCATAGGTTAATAGAACTGAACTTAGTGGCTGGTGTTAATTTTGCTCTCGGGTGGATACGCAAGTGGCACCCCAGATTGAATTATAGCACGATGTCCCTGAGTTTGGCTCCAGGTGGAGCTAGCCTTCGGGTTCATATGGAGAACACGCTTCAACCTGCTCGAAGACTCGTAGCTAGGCTTCTAGAGGCGGATGCTGCGTTTTTCCGCGAGTATCATTATCTAGATCCTTTAGGCGTAGATGATTCTGACAACCCAATGTTGTAAAGTGTGTGTGGGACGCGAGAGTTTATTTATTTCGCGACTACATGTCTGAAATTTATTCTCAAGGCGTATTTGTATGGTTCGTGCATTTGCCGCATCTTCTCTTTGAAAGACTCGTAAACTCGAATATGAGGAACGCTTTGTCTTCATTTATATTTGTAATGTAAGATACATGGGGTAACCCAAGAGATCCGGCCTGTGACCTGTGTTCTGGACCTAGAGGGCATTGCCCCTGGTATAACTCGTGGCTTTTACAGCCTTTATTGTTCTACTCTATTGTCTTTATGATGCTTATGCCGTCGTGGTTTTCCCTTTTTCTTCTGCGCCTGTGTCTTCTCCTGATGTTCCTATTCATGGCTTCTTCGTTTCGGGCTCCGCGGCGCATCCTTCGAGTAGCTTGACGCCTTCTGTAATCGCGCTCTTTGCCTTTTCTGCATGGTTGGCTATGACGCCAAAATTTTGCGCCATCTTGTGGAATTCCCTATCGCAGAGATCTGAAACTTCAAAGCTTCCTTTCACTGTGATTATTCCTTTTGGTCCTGGCATTTTAAGTACCAAATATGTGTAGTGAGGTACTGCCATGAATCGCGAAAACGCGGGTCGTCCGAGGATCGCGTGATATTGCGATGGCCAGTCCATGACTTCGAAGTCTAGTTTTTCTCTTCTGTAGTTTTGTCGGTTTCCGAAGCAAACATTGAGTGCTATTCGACCCAACGGGTAATTAGCACTTCCTGGTACGATTCCATGGAAGGAACAGTCTGTTGGCTTCAGGAACTCTAGTGATATATGCATTGCTCGGAGTGTTTTCGCGTATATCAAGTTAATTCCACTCCCTGCATCCATAAATATTCTGTCGACATCATACGTGCCGATTTGAGCTTTGAGTACCAAAGGCGCGTTTCCCGGCCGAGGTACTGTTATAGGATGGTCTTCTCTGTTGAACTCTATTGGTTGCTCTGACCAATGCAGATACTCCGTTGCTGCTGGAGGTGATATGACTGCTAAGTTGACTTGTCGAGTTATGCTCTTCTCTTCTTTGTTTGACTTGGGCACAGGTTGTATCATTGACATGATGTGTCCTTTTGATGGTACATACCCTTCGTCGTCGTCCTGTCCTTGGTTTTGCTGATCTTGTCCTTGAGGCGCTCCATTGTTTCCTTGTTGCTTTGTCGAGGGATTGTTACTTCCTTCGAATCCTTGTCGCCTTGCTTCGGTTTGCTTATTTATTGCTGCTTCTTGCAGTTTTAAGAATGTTGTGCAGTCTTTCATTGCGTGCCTTGATACTCGTTTCCCGTCGACGAACGCTGAGTGTATATGACAAGGCCCGTTGAGCATATCTTCTGGTGATGGGTTGTACTCTCTGGATTCCCTTATAGGGAACTTCTTATAGTCTTCCTTTCCGTAGCTTCTATATCCCAAACTTCTGCGATCGTTTCCTTGATAGCTGTTGTCTTTATATCCTGCGGCGACTTGGCTATGCGAGCCGTAGGTGTCATAGTTTCGAGATCGTCTCCTTTGACTTCCATATCTGTTTCTTCTGTCGTCCTCTGGAGATCGCGTCCGCTTGTTGTTGCACGCATCTTCTCCGTCTGCGAACCTGTTTGCTGTGTCCATGAGGTCTGACACTGTTTTTGGCTTGATTCTGCCCATCTCTTCGACTAGGTCTCTTTGCCTTAATCCGATGATGAACGAGTCTATTGCTCTTTCATTTGAAACTTCGACTGCTGAGTTTTTGATAATGCTCCACCTTTGAATGTATGCTCGCAATGTCTCGTCGCGTTGTTGCACACATGCTTTGACTTCTCCTATTGATGCTGGTCGTTTGTATGTCGACCTGAAGTTGCTTGTGAATTGCTTTGTGAGGTCTTCCCAGCTTCCAATAGATTCTTTTTCTAGCTTGCTTAACCATGACCTTGCTGCGCCGGTGAGGTGTAATTACAAACTTTGCATAGCTGTTTCCTTAGTTCCTCCCAATATTTGGACTGCTTGTAAATAATCTGCGAGCCATGATTGTGGTTCTTGTGATCCGTCGTATTTTTGCTGATCATGAGGTAGTTTGAATCCCTTGGGAACCGGAGTTGTGCGAACCCTGCGGGTAAAGCATGATGCCCCCATCTCTTTTTCGTCGTCTTCATAGTCGCGTTTTTTCGTTTGGGGATCGTGATCTTCGGGTTCCTCCATTGTGCTTTGGTGATGGCGATCGAGATCGATGTTTGCTGCTTCTGCGCCGAGGACTATTGTGACGGCGAGGTGACCTTGCTTTGTGCGCTTCCTTGTGGTGATGTGCTTCTTCTCCTTTTGCTGATAGCTTGTGGCCCACCATGTTGAGTCCGTTCAATGCGGCTCTATGCATATGTTCTCTAGGATCTCCTGGACTTGGTCGAGTTGTAAGTAGGTATGCTTGTGCTGCCACTAGTGCTGCTTCGGGAGTTTTTGGTAGGATGTTTCCCTGCTCGTCGACCGATAGAAAGGACGAGTCGAGGTTTTTGGAAATACTTTGCCTGTCAGAATACTCGAGGTTATCGTACCTTGAACCATGTCGACGATTTTTCCTTGCGTTGCTATGTGATGCGTCGCTCCGTGCTTTTCGAGCAGCCTCGCTAGCTGCAATGGCTGAATCTTTTCTTCTTTGTATCTCTGCTTTCTCCTTTGCTAATTGCTTGGCCTGCTGCCTTAGGGCGTAGTGATACCCCAAAAGCATGTCTTTGCTAGAATTTGATGGTATTGGCGTGCCGTGTTCTACGGCTTCTCTTATTATCCTCCATTCGTCGACTGATAGTCGAATTTTTTCCCTGCCTGCAAGGGATTCTGGTGTTTGCCCTTCTGCTAGGTGATTTGCTCCTCTGTCGATATTTGCTGGGTTTAATACTGGATTGTCGTTTTCGTCGAATTCTTCTGAATTGTCTCCTATAATGGCAAGCACCTGACATTGTTTGCCGATGTTACCCTTAAAGCTTGAGAAGATCGAGTTACTATCCTCAGAAAGCTCTAATCCTGTCCTCTATGTATCTGTTGACTTGTCTGTGGTATCGTCGAGGTAGATCGTGAGATCTTCGAGTTGGTCTTCCACGTCAAAATTTTCCTTTTCTTCGTTGTCTTCTGCGATCTTTTCTTTTTGCGCTTCTTCTAGGCTGACCGGCGAGTTTACTTCGCTGGAAGAGCCTTCAGAATACTCCATCATTACTGTTGTTTCGGGCTCTTGTGCCGACGGATCTTGATCTTGTTTCGTCGGATCCGAAAGGCGAGAGGAACCCGACGGCCCGATGAGGATGCTTAAACTTCCGATGGTTAGTTCCACCTCTTGACTTCCGTCGACTTCCGAACTGCTGTTGGCTAAAAGCGAAAAAGCCGTCGAATTCATGATTCCAACGCCCAGAGTCCCCACGGTCGGCGCCAATTGACGAGGGTTAACTCGACAAATGTCCTAGATGAAGGACTTAGGATCGGGGAGATAGGGCGTCGGATGAACTCGAAGGTAAAGTTAGTCGAAATAGGTGTGTATCGAAAGTAAACTTGGGTGTCCAACCTGGCTTGCTTTCAATCTGCCCTACACCGTCCCCTCTTGGCCCCTATATATAGGTGGCCAGGTCTCGAGGATCGGGTAGGGTCCGATACAGATTACAATATTGACATACGGTAATAACTTGTATTCGACTTATCATTACAATTGGGCCTAGCTTAACGGGCCTCAGGGGTACTTAACTAACGGGCTCTATTAACTATACCCTTGTCAGCGGCTTAGGCTTTTTCATGTCATGCTTGATGTCTTTTTGATAGTATGCTTAGTGGTTTTGCTGTAGCATGACTTGTCTCAAATAACTGAGATTGCTTAATGAGCCTTTGAAAAAAATCATGCGTTGTTTTTATTGTATGGAAGCATTATTTTGGTTTTCTCCTTGATGCTTTATTTGGGTTGACTTGGCGCATGCTCACATATGTTAGACTCTTACAAAGTCGCCAACAGCCTTCATGATCATTTAGTTTTTGACTTTTGATGCCATCATATGCTTCTTTTAATGTCGCTTTGTCGATTTGCATGATTATGGCCATTATTGCTCTCTTAGTTGGTCGCTCCCAGTCTTTTGCTAACCCTCGCCTTGTACTGAGTATGAGCTCTACTCGTGCATCCAACTCCTAAAAGCCAAAGTTTTCCAAAGTGTCCACCATACATACCTACTAGCAATTTGCTATTCCAAGTAAATTTGACTTGCTTTTATTTTCTCTTCAAATTAAACTCTTACCAGTGTTATGCAAAATTCGGTCAGTAAAGCTCTCACGAACCGGAAGGCACACTTTACTTTTTCCTGTTCTTAAAAAATTGACATTGTGGTCTCTTATGCTGAGTTGTTATGCTTGCAAGTTGTAAGTTGGATTCTAGCCCATCCATGCTGTCATGGGGCAAGCTTTCAACATTGCACTTCTTATTTGAGTTGATATCGTGATCTTTTGTTTATGGATGTCCGCGGTGTGAAAAAAATTGGGAATCTTGTAGGGATCATGGAGTTTGTATATGTGTTAGGGAAACGCCAGGCCGCCAATCTAAGCCATGCATAATTCATGGTGGAAATTTGCAGCATACCCATGGTGAACATTCGACGACGCATCTCACAATAAAAAGCTAAACAAAAGGCAAATAAAAGAGATGTCGAGGTGTTCATTGTCTGCTTGTCTTGTCATTTTGGTGTGGGCTTATTCCATGTCATCGGGCACGGAGGTACCCCATTGGCGGTTCTCAATGATATGCATATACTTACAATGACAAGAGCCTTGCTTGGGACTCTAAGTAAAGTAGCATGAGGTTTGGGTACTCGTATTCACGGGACACGAGGTTTTCAACTTATGATTTGTCAAGTATATGCATCATAATTGTTCTCGCATTAACTTTAACCATTCAAGATGCTTATGATGGGGGCAATGAGAGCTCAAAGCCGGTAAGTACCATAATTTTTGAAGGTTATAAAACTTGCAATCACTGCTTCTCTCTGCGAAGGGCCTTTCTTTTACTTTTATGTTGAGTCACCACCTTCTTTCTTTATGCACCATTAAGAGAGCATAGTTGTCATTCTTAGTGTGATATGCATTGTCCCAAAGTTCATTGATTGATTCATATTGTTGGTTTCACTTGTTCTTAAATTATTTGTATCTAGTCGCCCTCTTAAACTTGAAGGTGTCCTATGCATTTATGTTTTGCTATTCCATGAGGGACAAGCTGAAAACCATTTGTATGTTATTCCTTATGATTTGAACACACGTTTGACTTTCATTGTTTCATTTTCATGATCTTTTGTTTGTGTTCATTTGCATGTTTACAACATGGTTGCTAAGTTCTTATTGTCATGATTATATCTTCATGCCCATGTTTTAAGTTCTATTGATCCCAGCTCACAAATGCTTACATATATGATCAAGATTGTGTAGGTGCATGTCACCTCAAAAATTATTCTTTTGTTATCACTTACCTACTCGAGGACGAGCAGGAGTTAAGCTTGGGGATGCTTGATACGTCTCAAATGTATCTATAATTTGTGATGCTCCATGCTTGTTTTTACACCATTTGCCTATTGTTTCGTTACACTTAGTGGCACTTTTATGCATTTTCTGGAACTAACCTATTAACGAGTTGCCACAGTGCCAGTTCCCTGTTTTCTGCTGTTTTTGTGTTTCAGAGTGATACACAGGAAATATTCTCGGAATTGGACGAAACCAAAGCCAGAAGTCTTATTTTTCCCGGGAGCATCCAGACATCCGAAAGAGAGCCGAAGAGGGGCCAGGGCCTACCCTCACACTAGGGTGGCGCGGCCCAGGCCCTGGCCGCGCCACCCATGTGTGAGGAGCCCCTGGCTGCCCTCTCGCGACGCCCCTTCGCCTATATAAAGCCTCGGGACGGAAAACCCTAGGGGATTCGGCAATTTTCCAGAAGCAGTTCCGCAGCTCCGCCGCCACCGCCGACGAATTTCGGGGACAGAAGTCTCTGTTCCGGCACCCTGCCGGGACGGGGAAGTGCCCCCGGAGCCATCTCCATCGGTCTCCATCGCCGTCTCCGCCGTCTCCATCGACCTCACCACCATCTCCATCAACCTTGTTGTCTCCTATGATGAGAAGGGAGTAGTTCATCCCCGGGGCTGAGGGCTCTACCGGTAGCTATGTGGTTCACCTCTCTCTCCCATGATGTGATCTTTATGTGATCGTGAGCTTTGTATCATGTTGAACAAATAGATGTTATTATTTAGATATTATGTGTACTCTAGTGGTGATTGTTAAACTAATCTATTCCTCCTGCTATGGTGTAACGGTGACAGTGCGTGCATCATGGTGGTACTTGGTTTAGGCTATGATTGTGATCTCTTGTGGATTATGAGAATAATTATTGCTATGATAGTTTGAGTGATCTATTCCTCCTTTCATGGTGTAATGGTGACAGTGTGTGCACCGTGTTAGTACTTGGTCTAAGTTGCAATGATTTCTATCTTGAGTTGTGATCTGATTTGGATATCTCTATGAGTGGTGTTTGTCAAGTACTTGATAAACTTTAAGGGGTGCTTCTGTAGCCACTACACAATGATTAGTGTTATTCAATAGGAGAGTAATTCAGAGTACCATATTGGAGAGAAGTTGTTTATTTGTTCAATCATGTTATATTGTTGGGAGTGTGTCCACTAGTGAAAGTATGATCCTTAGGCCTTGTTTCCAAGCTTTGCATATCGTTTACTTGCTATTTTGTTACTTGTTTGCTTGCAGCGATATTTATTTCACATCACGTTTGCTACTTATAATCATCTATACCACTTGTATTTCACTATCTCTTCGCCGAACTAGTGCACCTATACATCTGACAAGTGTATTGGGTGTGTTGGGGACACAAGAGACTTTCTGTATCGTAATTGCAGGGTTGTTTGAGAGGGATAGCTTTGACCTCTAACCTCCCTGAGTTCGATAAACCTTGGGTGATCCACTTAAGGGAAACTTGCTGCTGTTCTATAAACCTCTGCACTTGGAGGCCCAACAAAGTGTCTACAAGAATAGAAGTGCGTAGACATCAGCATCCAACTACCAAAAACCAAGTTTATTCCAAAGATTCCACTATAAATTCCTATGCATGGTATTTGCAAGCCATTCCAAGTAAATTTTCATGTGCTACCTTTCAAAAAAACCTTCAAAATACTTCTCATTTTGTGACACTGTTTTCAGCTCATGGGGACGTAGTGGTCGGATTTGCTATCTTCCATATTATTTTATTCCAAAAAAAAGAAAAGAAAAAGAAAACAAGAAAAGAAAAAAGGCACTCCTCCATGGTATGTGAAAGTTGGTGGGCACCCGATGGAATCGGTTAGCCATGGTTTGTGAAAGGAAAAGTGGGGAGGAGTGCCAAGCTTTATAAAAGAGCACAAAAGTGTCAATCTCTCTCTCAAAAACTTGCTTAGTATGGAAGATAGTAAGAACCCCATTGCCAATCGTTGACAAGAACAACCACCTCTCAAAATAAATTTTTTCTCTATTTTACAAATGAAAAGCTCTAGCACATGTTTAATCACTGCTTCCCTCTGTGAAGGGCCCTTCTTTTACTTTTATGTTGAGTCTTCACCTTCTACCTTATGCACCGTCTAAGAGAGTATAGTTGTCATTCTGAGTATAATGTGCATAGTCCCAAAATTTATTATTGATTGATTCATGATTATGGTTTTGCTTGTTCTTAAACACTACAACAAATGTGTTGACTAGTGACCTTTTCTTCATGACCCTAGAAAAAAGTGTCATAGAACTATGACAATTTTGTATCAGATCGTCATGGGCTGATTGGGGAGGCCAAAAGCCGTAAGAATTACGACGATTTGAAGCAGAAACGTCATAATCCACTGAACACTAAATCGTCATAACCTATTCGATGCGGTTTAGGACTCTATCTTAAGCCGTTTACGACGAATTTAGATCGTCATAGTCGCTACTTTAAAATATGTTTGAAATGGTTGGACTGCCACCTCAGCGGTTTCGCCAACGTGTCGTCCATATGTCTATTTACACTTATATATAGTATCCACGTGTCAACTGGGCTGCACTAGGTATGTAAGTGTAGGACCCACGTGTCATAGACTTGAATTTGTTAGAGGGTTTCACCCGTCAGTCTGTCCTTACACATGGGTCCGACCTGACACTCGGGTCCCACCCGTCGGTCTGACAACTGGGTCCCATTCGTCGGTCCGATCTGACAACTGGGTCCCATCCGTCGGTCCGGTCCGACACCCGGGTCCCACCCGTCGGGCTGACCTAGCACGCGGGTCCCACCCATCGGTCCGGTCTGACAACTGGGTCCCATCCGTCGGTCCGGTCTAACAACTGGGTCCCATCCGTCGGTCCGGTCTGACAACTGGGTCCCATCTGTCGGTCCAGTCTGACACCCGGGTCCCACCCGTCGGGCCGACCTGGCACGCGGGTCCCATGCGTCGGGCCGACCTGATATGCGGGTCCCACGTGTCGGGCCGACCTAACACGCAGCGGTGGCAAAATAAGTTGCGCAGCTACGCTACGGCTGGGGGTCAAACCCGCGCCCTCTATAAACGACGTTAGCACCTTTACCACCAAGGTAAACCACTTGTTGTGATAGAAGCCCATGTGACATCCTTTTATATTGAAGTATTCCGTATCATGGGCTTGGGCGCTCTGGACAACTCTTGGGCCGTTGTGGACAACACTTGGGCCGCTGTAGATAAAGGCTCCACGTGACTTTTTTTTCCTCTTTCTCTTTTCCATTCCTTTTAAGATTTAAGACAAGGCCACGTAAATTCAAAAAAAAATTACAAATTCTATTTATTACATATATAATAACATCAAATTTTTGTCTCCACAAAAAATTAGAAAACAAATTTAATCACTAAAATGCCATTATGCTGTATTGGCAAAATTTTGTCAATTTCTTAAGGGGTGTCTATAAAACGTTTTCCATGCAAACAAATGGTGAATTGTGCATAAAATATGGTATAATATCACTTAAAATTTTGTTGGTCCATTTTTTAAACATATTTTTGGTAGGTGCTTCACAAAAAAACATATTTTTAGCATTAAGAAAATGAAAAATGTATTTTTTGTGCAAAGAAAATTAAAAATCTGCAAAGCAACTTTATTTGCCATCCCAAGATGCACACATATGCACAATATAGGGTCATTTGAACAAACTATGCCATGGGTAGTGCCATAACTAGCCTATCTCACTTGAAAGCCATGAAACTTCGTATAAGGTAGCTCTTTTTTGTGAACACTTTTTCAAAATGTTTGCAATATTCCAAGTTTGTTATTTTTCCTAGCAAATAGGTCACATAGCATGACACAACGCAAAGGTTTTATATTTTTTTGATTTTTTTTTGAATTTCTTATGTCAATTTCAAAATGCGGCCAGAACGGCGGGCATGACCGTTCCTGTGACGGGATAGAATCTTGCAAAACTATTTATGGATCTCTGATGAAATAGATGCTTGTGTACCTAAAAATGATTTTTTGAAAAAAACTTGAGCAAACTATGAAGCACCTGTAGTTCATATTTGACCTGCTTCCTACTGAATCGGCAAAATTTTGTCAATTTCTTGAGGGGTGTCTAAAAACGTTTTTACATGCAAAAAAACGATGAATTGTGCATAAATATGGTATAATATGATTTAAATTTTTGGTGGTCCATTTTTGGAACATATTTTCGGTAGGTGTTTCACAAAAAAACCTATTTTTAGCATTAACAAAATGAAAAATGAATTTTTTGTGCAACGAATATTAAAAATCCCTAAATCAACTTTGTTTTCCATCCCTAGATGCACACATATGCACAATATGGGGTCATTTGAACAAACGATGCCATGATTATGGCCATAACTAGCTCATCTGGCTTGAAAGTCATAAAACTTCGTACAAGGTAGGTCTTTTTTTGAACACTTTTTCAAAATGTTGGCAATATTCAAAGTATGTTATTTTTCCTAGCAACTAGGTCACATAACATGATACAACGCGAAGGGTTTGTATTTTTTTGATTTTTTTTGAATTTGTTATGTCGATTTCAAAATGCGGCCAAAACGGCGGGCATGACCATTCCTATGACGGGATAGAATCTTGCTAAACTATTTATGGATCTCTGATGAAATAGATGCTTGTGTACCTAAAAATGATTTTTTGAAAAAAACTTGAGCAAACTATGAAGCACCTGTAGTTCATATTTGACCCGCTTCCTACTAAATCGGCAAAATTTTGTCAATTTCTTGAGGGGTGTCTAAAAAAAATTTCCATGAAAAAAATGATGAATTCTGCATAAAATAGGTATAATATGATTTAAATTTTTGGTGGTCCATTTTTGGAACATATTTTCGGTAGGTGTTTCACAAAAAAACCTATTTTTAGCATTAAGAAAATGAAAAATGAATTTTTTGTGCAGAGAAAATTAAAACTCCCTAAATCAACTTTGTTTGCCATCTCTAGATGCACACATGTGCACAATATGGGGTCATTTGAACAAATTATGCCATGATTATGGCCATAACTAGCTCGTCTGGCTTGAAAGCCATGAAACTTCGTACAAGGTAGCTCTTTTTTCTGAACACTTTTTCAAAATGTTGGCAATATTCAAGGTTTGTTATTTTTCCTAGCAACTAGGTCACATAACATGATACAATGCGAAGGGTTTGTATTTTTTTAATTTTTTTTGAATTTTTATGTCGATTTCAAAATGCAGCCAAAACGGCGGGCGTGACCGTTCCTATGACGGGATAGAATCTTGCAAAACTATTTATGGATCTCTGATGAAATAGATGCTTGTGTACCTAAAAATGATTTTTTGAAAAAAAACTTGAGCAAACTATGAAGCACCTGTAGTTCATATTTGACCCGCTTCCTCCTAAATCGGCAAAATTTTGTCAATTTCTTGAGGGGTGTCTAGAAAACTTTTTCCATGCAAAAAATGATGAATTGTGCATAAAATATGGTATAATATGATTTAAATTTTTGGTGGTCCATTTTTTGCAACATATTTTCGGCAGGTGTTTCACAAAAAAACCGATTTTTAGCATTAAGAAAATGAAAAATGAATTTTTTGTGCAAAGAAAATTAAAACTCCCTAAATCAACTTTGTTTTCCATCCCTAGATGCACACATGTGCACAATATGGGGTCATTTGAACAAACTATGCCATGATTATAGCCATAACTAGCTCATCTGGCTTGAAAGACATAAAACTTCGTACAAGGTAGCTCTTTTTTGTGAACACTTTTTCAAAATGTTGGCAATATTCAAAGTTTGTTATTTTTCCTAGCAACTAGGTCACACAACATGATACAACACGAAGGGTTTGTATTTTTTTTTGAATTTCTTATGTCGATTTCAAAATGCAGCCAAAACGGCGGGCGTGACCGTTCCTATAATGGGATAGAATCTTACAAAACTATTTATGGATCTCTGATGAAATAGATGCTTGTGTACCTAAAAATGATTTTTAAAAAAAACTTGAGCAAACTATGAAGCACCTGTAGTTCATATTTGACCCGCTTCCTGCTGAATCGGCAAAATTTTGTCAATTTCTTGAGGGGTGTCTAGAAAAATTTTCCATGCAAACAAATGGTGAATTGTGCATAAAATATGGTATAATATCATTTAAAAATTTGGTGGTCCATTTTTCAAACATATTTTTGGTAGTTGCTTCACAAAATAACCCATTTTTAGCATTAAGAAAATGAAAAATGAATTTTTTGTGCAAAGAAAATTAAAACTCCCCAAAACAACTTTGTTTGCCATACCAATATGCACACATGTGCACAGTATGGGGTCATTTGAACAAACTATACCATTTTTACAATATATTTTTGGTAGATGATTAAAAAATGATCCATTTTTATTCTAGCCTCTCTCCAGCCAATCAAATGACCAGGATATGCCTCCCATGGATCAGCCTATCAGACCATCTGAACCGTCGAGACACACCATCCGACGCCTCTCATTTCTCTAAGAAAACACAAAGGAGAGCCGATCCGAACCCTAGCCCCCTGCGCATTGCCTCCCTATCCAAACCCTAGCCCACCATTCCCCTCTCCAAACTCGTCCCCCCTCTCCTCTCCCCTTGCGGTGGCCACAAGACCCGGCAATACCACGGGCTTGCCGGATCCGCGCCCTCTGGCCGGATCTGCCCCCCTCCTCTCCCCTTGCCGCCCGACCCTCTCCCCTTGCAGTGGCCAGAAGACCTGGCGGTACCACACGCTGGCCGGATCTGCTCCCTCTGGCCGGATCCGCCCCTCCTCTGCCCGGGACACTGTCAGAGCTCGACGACGACGAGGACGAGCGGCCACCACCAGCAGCATCGCCTCCGACGTGCCCTCCTTGGCGGTCTACGAGTGCCTCATCGTCGTTGCCAACCAGCTCCCCGTCGTTGCGCGTCGCCAACCCGATGGATGCGGCTGGGTATTCTCCTAGGACGACGACTCACTTCTCAAGACAAACCCTAGCCCGATCTCTCCCGCTCTCTCTCAGTTCCCAGTTGATTCTGATCCATCTTGATGCGGTGGTGGTTTTCTGACGGGGTTTGATTCGGTTTTGCAGAAGAAGAACGCGAATGACATAAACAACAAGCTGCAGCTGGTGATGAAGAGCGGCAAGTACACGCTCGGTTACAAGATCGTCCTCAAGACGCTCAGGAGCTCCAAGGGTATGAATCAAATGTTACCACTCTATTGGCTTGGCTGGCATTGTGTTGTTATTAAGCTAGGAGCCAGATATTATTGTACATGAGAACTCCTATTGAAATACTCTCTCCGTTCACTGTTATAAGATGTTTTTGCTAGCTAGCTTGACAAAACATATTATATTAATTCATAGAGGATGTAGCTTGTATCAATACCAATATGTGAACCTAAACTGAACTAGTAGTATTAGCTTTTGTCAGATAAAATGAATGTCTACGCTTGACCCAACATAAAGACTTGCCTTATTCTTTCAAACTTTGGTTGTATTTTCTGCCAAAATTGCTTACGGGTGGGAATTCCCCTTACTGACAGAGTCGGCTACTATGATATTTGTTAGTTTTGTTGGATTATAGCCGTTAATTGACCAGGTTGTGCTGCAGGTACATGGATTATGTGTTATCATAATCTGGTAGATGGATTTATGGAATATGTTTTGGCTTTTGCAATAGCTTTGCAGTAACACTATTATAAAATAAAACAGCCCAAGCTATGTTTAGACTCTGGAGTTTTCTCTTTGACACTACTAGCAGGCCTTCTTATTTTAATTGACTTCTGCAAAATCTTTGTGATACTACTGTTATAAAACCACCCATGCTACTGCTGGATTCTAGAGTTTTTCTCCTTAATAGTACTGCAATGCTTGCTTATTTAATTGCAACATGTCACCTATGTATCTCATAGAATTGGAGTTCAGTGACCAACCATTGACCACAAAGTCCGATCTTTGTATTCATTTGTGGAGATGGTCAAGAATTTATTTATCTCACTAAGATACTCTAGTTGCAATGTAGTAAACTTAACAGCTTAGCTCTGTCTTGCAGTTTGGGGAAAATGGGAGCTCTTGACTGAAACAAAGTAGTTCATCAGCATCAAGGGTGGCATCTCATTTGCTGCATCTGGCTCCACGCTGGCCAAATCCATTTGCTTGTGAACATGCTAAGCTTGCTGTTCGTTGGGATTCATCTTGAGCAGCAATTTTGGTTTGGTAAGCTTCTTGCAACGATGAATGTGTGTGACTAGCATCACTTGGAAAATGTTCTGTTTCTACATTTGAACATAACTTGTTTGAGCGGCTGTTATCTTGTATACTCATAAGATTTTAGCTGTCTCAAGCTAGAAACTGATTGGCAAGTCTGTTTATTCAGCCAAGTCTGTGAAGAAGCCAGCCATGCTAATGACAAATGCCAGAACACCTAGGGAGCTCTAGTTTAATGTGTGACCACATGGATGAGCTAAAAAATCTGTTAGTTTAGTTGACAGAACTTATTCTGCAGCTTAACTTATTCTGCAGACCCATTCTAATCTGGCAAATTTATTCACTTGTTGTCTGTAGAAGCACTGCTATTTGTAATCTGTAGCTTAACTTGAATATTTGTACAATTTCAGCTCTCTTTTTGTAAATTTACTTTACTATGCTTGCTTCATTGAGTAGTACTGTAACTTGCTTGCCAGATTTTCTATCATGTTGCTATAGACTACAACTGGGTTAGCTTTTGCACTCTACATTTCTTTATGCAAGTCACAGCTGACTAACATCAGTAGTACTGACCTTTCCGTTGATTGTTGTAGTAGATGCAATACTCCCTCTGTTGATTTTGCTCCTTAGATGCACTACTCCTGTCAATGTGTAGTATGAACTAACTATCACTATTAACGTGTGATGTGTCCAGCGTGCAGCGAGAAGAGCAGAAGCACAACAGTCTAGATCATGTCGTGCTGGAAAGGATCAGAATCACAATGAGGCGTAGATCCTGCTGTGCTGGGCATGCATGGGCGTTTTGGACAAGTTGCTCTATTTGTTTGCTGTCAGAAATTTCTTGAACGTGTTGTATTTTGAAACAGAGGCAGTGTATTGCAATAGCAGGTTAAAATAGACTGTGAAGATTGTAATAGACGAATTTTATTGTTATTTGATGAATTTCGTCTGTTTTGTTTGAAATACGAATCATATGTGCTTTGAAACTGTGTGAATGGAAATATGAGCATTGGGACCCACTTCTGATTAGTAATTTGCATTTTGAGCTTTCTTGACGTGTGGGACCAATTTGTGAGATTATTTGAGAAGCGGGACCTGCCTGACAAGTGGGACCTGCGTGACAAGTGGGACCAACTTTAGATTAAATTGGATGAAAATAAAAAAGAATGTTGTAAAAAGGCCAAGGCCTTGAAAGGAAAAAGGCCGAATGTTGGGCTTAGCCCATTTAGCTGATCAAAATTGAGAAAAAATAATCATAAAATAGGCTGAATTGGTGGGCTTGGCCCATATAGATCACTGGAATGGACCGGGCTGATTTCAATTTACGACCAATTTAAAATCGTTATAATGTCTGCCACGTGGCTTCCACGTCGGATTGCTGATGTGGCCTCCTCAAACTGCCCATGACGTTATTATATCATCATAACTGTTATGACAGTCCAATATCGTCATAGATGGTTATGACGATTTCAATGAAATTGTCACATTCAGTCATCAATGATGGCCTATTTTTTACGATGATTTTTTTGTCATAAAATCATCACAGATCAACCACTATGACGATTTAATGATGAATTTTGAGGGTTACTAGTCAACACATTTCTTGTAGTGAAATTATTTGTATCTAGTCGCCCTCTTAAACTTGAAGGTGTCCTATGCATTTATGTTTTGCTATTCCATGAAGGACAAGCTGAAAACCACTTTGCTATGTTTTCTATATGCTCAAAACCTCACACTTGACTTTTAATGCATTATTACTCAAGATCTTTTGTTTGTGTTACTTTTCATGTTATAACATGGTTGCTAAGTTTTATTGTCAATATTATGTCTTTTATGCCCATGTTAGAGTACTCTGATCTCAGTACTCAATGCTTTATATTGTTTGATCAAGATTGACATGGTGCATGTCACCTCAAAAATTATTGTTTTGTTATCACTTACCTACTCGAGGACGAGCAAGAGTTAAGCTTGGGAATGCTTGATACGTCTCAAACATATCTATAATTTTTTATGCTCCATGCTTGTTTATGCACCATTTGCTTTGTGTTTTGTTACACTTCGTGGCATTTTTATGCATTTTCCAGAACTAACCTATTAACGAGATGCCACAGTGCCAGTCCCTGTTTTCTGCTATTTTTGTGTTTCAGAAAAGCTACACAGAAAATATTCTCAGAATTGGATGAAATAAAAGCCAAAGTTTCTATTTTAACCGACACGAGACGGAGTCCAAAGCAGAGACGGAGGGGAGCCAGGGGCCAGCCACACCATAGGGCGGCGCGGCCAGTCCCTGGCCCGCGCCACCAGGTGGTGGGGCCACCTGGCCCACCTCCTGACGCCGCCCTTCCACCTATATATTCTCCTCGACAGGAAAACCCTAAGTACCGAATCAATTTTCCACAAAATATACTGTAAGCTGCCGTCGTCGATGATGCGAGATCGGGAGGGTCCAGAAGCTCTTCCCGACACCCTGCCGGAGAGGGAAATCGCCACCGGAGGCCTTCTTCATCACCATGCCTGCCTCCGGAGTGATGTGTGTGTAGTCTACCTTGGACTATGGGTCCATAACAGTAGCTAGATGGTTGTCCTCTCCTCCATGTGCTTCATATTTAGATCTTGTGAGCTGCCTATCATAATCAAGATCATCATTATGTAATTCTACATGTTGTGTTTATTGGGATCTGATAACTATTGAGTACTATGTCAAGTGGATTATTGATTTATCATGTATATGTTATTTATGATCTTGCATGCTCTCCGTTGCTAGTAGATATCTTGACCGAGTAGATGCTAGTGACTCCAAGAGAGAGTATTTATGCTCGATAGTGGGTTCATGCCTCCAGTAATCTGGGGGAGTGACAGAAACATCTAAGGTTGTAGATGTGATGTTGCTACTAGGGAGAAAACAATAATCTTGTGTTCAAGGACATTCGTATTGTTTATATTACACACTTAGGTTAAGGCGATAATCTGTTGCTTGCAACTTAATACCCAACGGTTGCTCGGATGACATCCGGCAGGTGGATTATTAGTCATAGATGCAGTTGGATTATGGTGTATGTATTATGTTGTAATGCCCAAGTAAATGTCATAGTGATCCTCATGACATTTGTATGCTTGCTTTATTCTATCAATTGCCCAACTATAATTTGTTTACCCAGCATGTTACTTATCTAATGGAGAGACACCTCTAGTGAACTATGGACCCTGGTCCATTCTTTTACATTCTTATTACCGTTTAGTATTTACTCGCATTATTTACATTCTCGCAAACTACTACCTTTTACCACACGATACGTTTAATCCTTTGTTTACAACAAACCGGTGAGATTGTCAACCTCACCGTAAGTTGGGGCAAAGTACTTTGGTTGTGTTGTGTGCAGGTTCCATGTTGTTGTTGGTGCAAAGCTACGCCCCAGATAAGGCACCATATATAAATTGTCTGGAGCTGTCGCGAAGCTAGCGAGCATCAACCTTCGAAAGTTGGTTCTTTCTCCTACTGGTTCGATAAATCTTGGTTTCATACAGAGGGAAGACTTGCTGCTATGCTCATCATACCTTCCTCTTGGGGTTCCCAACTGGGCGGTCATCTACATGCCATTAGGCTTAGATTAGCGGCCCAGGCATTTCTCTAACACATATACAAACTCCATGAACTCCACAAGTTTCCAACTCCTTTCACACAGATAAGCATCCATAAACAAAAGATCATAATATCAACTTAAATAAAAATAAGTGCAATGTTGAAAGCGTGCCCCATAACAGCATGGCTGAGCTAACTCCCAACTTACAACTTGCAAGCATATAATCAACATAAATGATCCACAATGGTCAAGTTTATTAAGTGCAAGAAAGTAAATGTGTCATCAGGTTCGTGAGAGCATTACTAACTAATTTTCACATAACAAAAAGTTTAATTTGGAAGGTAGATAAAAGCAAGACAAATGTACTTGGAATAGCAAATTGCTAATAGGTATATATGGTGGACACAATGGAAAACTTTGGTTTTTGGGAGTTGGATGCACGAGAAGTATTCCCTCTCAGTACAAATGAAGGCTAGCAAAAGACTGGGAGCGACCAACTAAGAGAGCAATAACGGCCATAATCATGCATAGCGACAAAACATTATTAACCAAAGCATAAAGTGGTATCACAAGCCAAAAAGCAAATGATCATAGAGGCTTAAGGCGACTGGTTAAAGTCAAACATGGTGTAAGCATGCACCAAGTCAACCCAAATAAAGCATGAAAGGAAAATACCATAATAATATGCTCCCATATAATAAAAACAATGCATGATTCTTTCAAAGGCACATTAAGCAATCTCAGTCATTTGAGACAAGTCATGCTATAGAAAAAACTACTAAGCATATAGTCAAAATAACATCAAGCATGACATGCAAAAATCTAAGCCACAGTCTAAACAAGCTCCCATTTGTACCACTATAGTCATGAAACTTTTTTCTCTTTTCCAACACCAAGCAACCTTTTTAAAACAACTCTTAAAGATGAAAACCAACATAGACTAGAGGACTAAACACACCTAGCTACAAAGAACTAACAAGTTCTAAACAAATATGAAGGTGAAAAACGAAAGCTAAACACATTACTAGAAAAAGAGAAACACTCGTTGAACGAAAAGAGTGAAAATTGGAGTGTTCTTGGCAATGAAAAATGGAGTGTGTCTTCTCTGAAAGAAACATGTTGGGGTACAAACATTTATTGCAGAAAACAAAAGAAAAGAAAACTGAAAGCAAAAATAAAGACGCTCCAAGAAAAATGCATAGTATACGAAGTAATAAAAATATAGTGTCTTGAAAGATGACCTGATATTTGTCGATAAAGAAGGGGTGCCTCGGGGCATCCCCAAGCTTTGACGCTTGTACCTCTTGGATATTTCTTGGGGTGACATGGGCATCCCCAAGCTTGAGCTTTTGTCCATTCTTCATCTCATCTCATCATTCTCCTTTCCCTACACTTGAAAACTTTCTTCATACAAAACTTCACACAATTCTTATTAGCAACATTAGTGCAAGCAAGATAGTAAATCCACCCTTTTGGTTCAGTTTCAACTCAAGTATAACACTCATTAAAGCATAAGCTACTGTAGCAACTTCCTTAAAAGTTCCGTGATAAAAAAAACTCAAAAAGAAAGAGATCAAGAGGCAAACAAAAATAGTGGCAGAAATCTGTCAAAACAGAACAGCTGGTAAAGATCGATTTTTTTGAAAATCTTGTGTTGCTCAAATCGAAAAATGCAAAACTAATGAAAGTTAGGAAATAACATGGGGCATGTGCACAAGAAATCGCAGATCAAAAATACGTCCTGAGAATTTTCACAAATTTTTACGGTACAGCGCAGAAATCTGTTTCATGATAGCAACTTCCGCAAATCTTACCTTCCTCCAATTAGAGGTTCTTCTTGGCAGAAAAATGAAATAAAAATGATAAGGAGAGGTCATTACAGTAGTAATAACTTCCAAGAGTCAACAAAAATAAAAATTACTAAAAAGAAAACATTGTGTTATCTCCCAAGAGTGCTTTTCATTAACGCCTTTGAGCTAGGCGTAGAAAGTGGAAATCAAGTATTTTCAAATGAAGCATTAAGATCATAATTTGCTCTAAGAATAGAGTTAAAAAGTAATTTCTTTCTCTTTCTAGGGAAGTGTTCCATATGTTTCTTGACTGGGAATTGATATTTAATGGTGTCTTCCTTCATACCAATAATGGCACCAACAGTTATAAGAAAAGGTCTTCCCAAAATAATAGGACAAGAAGCATTGCATTCAACATCCAAAACAAGGAAATCAACGGGAACAAGGTTATTGTTAACCATAAAGAACATCATTAACCCTTCTCAAAGGTTTCTTCTTAAGAACATCAGCAAGAGGAACATCAAAATAACAATTTTCAGGCGGTGGTAAACCAAGCATATCATAAATCTTTCTAGGCATAATAGAAATGCTTGCACCAAGATCACATAAAGCATTGCAATCAAAATCATTCACATTCATCTCAATGATGGGCTCCCAACCATCTTCCAACTTTTTAGGAATAGAAACATTTTGTTTCAACTTATCCTGTCTAATTTGCATGAGAGCATTCGTAATATGCTTTGTAAAAGCAACATTCATAGAACTAGCATTAGGACTTAAAGCAGGCTTTTGCAAGAACAAAATTACTTTATAAATATTGCAACCATCAACATCAAAATCATTAAAGATAGTAGAGCTATTGTCTCCCATACTCCAAAAAAATTTAGCTCTTTTGTTAGAAAAAATTTCTGTAGTTTTAGGCTTTTTAACACAAGGAGTAGGAATTTTCTCTACACCAATCACTCTACCGTTAAAAGAAGGAGGCTTGCTAGCATTTGAAACAACATCACTAGTGGTGGTAATAGTACAAACCTTCATATTTCTAGCCATCTCATCTTTTCTTTCCCACCTAGTATGCAATTCTGCTAACATCCTAACATTATCATCAATTCTAACTTTAATGGCATTAGTAACAGCAAAGGGATGAGGTTTAGCAGTCATTCTATTAATCAAAGAAGATTGCGCATCAGACAAGGATGAAATACTAGTTTCAGCTTTAGAAACCTTAACTTGCAACTCAGGAATGTCCCTATTTAAATTCTCAAGTTGATGACTAATAGTCTTCAACAAGGCAGATTGTTCCTCCATGGTTTTGGTGAACAACTTGTTCTGCTCATATTGCATTTGCATAAAATTCTTAGTAGCCCTTTAGACTTCTAAAATCCTTTCTTCACTAGGCATTCTAGGTCTACCAAGATAGCCATTATCACTATTAGAAGGATATGGCATATAATTGTTGCTAGCAAAATTGTTCCTATAAGCACTGTTGTTGAAATTATTATTTCTAATGAAGTTTACATCAACATGCTCTTCTTGAGCAACCAAAGGGGCCAAAGGAATATTACTAGGATCAACATGAGCTCTATCATTAACAAGCATAGCTATAATAGTATCAATCTTATCACTCAAGGAAGAAGTTTCTTCGATAGAATTTACCTTCTTACCTTGTGGAGCTCTCGCGGTGTGCCACTCGGAATAATTTACCTTCATATTATCAAGAAACTTCATTGCGGCACCCAAGGTGATGGACATAAAGGTACCTCCAGTAGCTGAATCTAAGAGATTTCTTGAAGAAAAATTTAGTCCTGCATAAAAGGTTTGGATAATCATCCAAGTAGTCAGTCCATGAGTGGGACAATTCTTTATCAAAGATTTCATTCTTTCCCAAGCTTGAGCAACATGTTCATTATCAAATTGTCTAAACTTCATAATATCACTTCTCAAAGATATAATCTTAGCAGGAGGATACTATTTTCCAATAAAAGCATCCTTGCACTTAACCCAAGAATCAATACTATTTCTAGGCAAAGATAGCAACCAATCCTTAGCTCTTCCTCTTAAAGAGAAAGGAAACAATTTAAGCTTAATAATATCACCATCTACATCCTTACACTTTTGCATCTCACATAGCTCAACAAACTTGTTGAGATGAGCTGCAGCATCATCAGTACTAGCACTAGAAAATTGCTCTATCATAACAAGATTCAACAAAGCAGGTTTAATTTCATAAAAATTTGCCTCAGGAGCAGGTGGCACAATAGGAGTGCAGATAAAATCATTGTTGTTTGTGCTAGTAAAGTCACACAACTAGGTGTTCTCAGGAGTACCCATTCTAGCAAAACTAAAAGCAGACAAGCAAAAATAAAAACTATAAAGGAACTATTTTTTGTATTTTTGATAAAACAATGCAAACAAAAATAAAGTAAAGAAAGTAAGCAAAACAATAACAAAGTAAAAGGTTGGAAGCGAGAGACTCCCCTTGCAGAAATCCTCTTTCTCCCCGGCAATGGCACCAGAAAAATGCTGCTGGCGCGTAGTTGACGTGGGAGCGTGTAGTTGACGTGGGAGCTTCTTCTTCAGTCCCCGGCAACGGCGCTAGAAAAATGCTTGATGGTGCGTGGTAGGAACCTAGTTGGGAACCCCAAGAGGAAGGTATGATGCGCACAGCAGCAAGTTTCCCTCAGTATGAAACCAAGGTTTAATCGAACCAGTAGGAGAAAGAACCAACTTCCGAAGGTTGATGCTAGCTGGCTTGGTGACGACTCCAGACAATTTATATATGGCGCCTTATCTAGGGCTTAGCTTGGCGCCAACTGCACCATGGAACCTGCATACAACACAACCAAAGTATTTTGCCCCAACTAGCAGCGAGGTTGTCAATCTCACCAGTTTGCTGTAAACAAAGGATTAAACGTATCATGTGGTAAAAGATATTTGTTTGCAAGAAAGTAAATAATGCTTGTAAAAAGTAAACGGTAATATGAATGTAAAAGAATGGACCGGGGTCCATAGTTCACTAGAGGTGTCTCTCCATAAAGATAAATAACATGCTGGGTAAATAAATTATAGTTGGGCAATTGATAGAATAAAGAATGCAAACAATGCATGTACATGCCATAATCCAACTGCGTCTATGACTAATAATCCACCCGCCGGATATCATCCGAACAACTGTTGGGTATTAAGTTGCAAGCAACAGATTATCGCCTTAAGCAAAGCGTGTAATGTAAACAATACAAATGTTCTTGAACACAAGATTGTTGTTTTCTCCCTAGTAGCAACATCACATCTACAATCTTAGAGGTTGTTGTCACTTCCCCAGATTACCAGAGACATGAACCTACTATCGAGCATAAATACCCCCTCTTGGAGTCACTAGCATCTACTCGGCCAAGATATCTACTAGCAACGGAGAGCATGCAAGATCATAAATAACATAGACATGATAAATCACAAATCAACTTGACATAGTACTCAATATTCATCGGATCCCAACAAACACAACATGTAGAATTACATAAGGATGATCTTGATCATGATAGGCAGCTCACAAGATCTAAACATGAAGCACATGGAGGAGAAGACATCCATCTAGCTACTGCTATGGACCCATAGTCCAAGGTAGACTGCTCACACATCACTCCGGAGGCAGGCATGGTGATGAAGAAGGCCTCCGGTGGTGATTCCCCTCGTCGACAGGGTGCCGGGAAGAGCTTCTGGACCCTCCCGATCTCGCGTCAACGATGGCGGCGGCTTGCAGTATGTTTTATGGAAAAGAGTTTGGGCCTTAGGGTTTTCTCGTCGAGGAGAATTTATAGGCAGAAGGGCGATGTCAAGGGATGGACCAGGGGTCCACACCACCTGGTGGCGCGACTAGGGGGTGGACCGCGCCACCCTATGGTGCGGCTGCCTGATGCGGCACGGTGTTGATGGTTTTTCACCGTCCAGTTGGGAACCCCAAGAGGAAGGTATGATGAGCACAGTAGCAAATTTTCCCTCAGTAAGAAACCAAGGTTTGTCAGTCCAGGAAAAAGCCAAACTCAAGAAGGTGATGCTTGCTAGCCTACTAACACTCCAACAAGGGCGCCATTTACGACACTTGTTGACACGTCTTCAACTAGTAGCAACGTGGAACCTGCACACAACACAACCAAATACTTTGCTCCCAACTTACGATGAGGTTGTCAATCTCACCGGTTTGCTTAAAACAAAGGTATGAGCGTATCGAGTGGAAAGCAATAGTAATATGCGAGTAAAGTAAATAGTGCGAGTAAAGTAAACAGGTGATAGCAATATAATGGAAATAGGACCGGGGTCCATAGTTCACTAGTGGTGTCTCTCCATGAGATAAAATAACACATGCTGGGTAAACAAATTACAGTTGGGCAATTGATAGAATAAAGACAACGTGCATATGTCGAGAGGATCACTATGAGATTTACTTTGGGCATTACAACAAGATACATAGACCGTCATCCAACTGCATCTATGACTAATAATCCACTTGTGGCGAATCAATCCGAGAACTCCACAAGTATTAAGTTGCGAACTACAGATAACTGCATTAAGCAAAGTGTGTAATGTAAACAAAGCATATGCCCTTGAGCATATGAATGTTGTTTTCTCCCTAGTGGCAACAGCACATCTACAACCTTAGAGGTTTCTGTCACTCCCCCAGATTAAATAGAGGCATGAACCCAACTATCGAGCATAAATACCCCCTCTTGGAGTCACTAGCAACTACTCGGCCAAGATAGCTACTAACAACGGAGAGCATGCAAGATCATAAACAACATAGAGATAACATAAGATAATATTCAGCACATCAACTCAATCATAACACCAATATTCATCGGATCCTAACAAACACAACATGTAGAATTACATAACGGTGATCTCGATCATGTAAGGCAGCTCACGAGATCTAAACATGAAGCACATGGTGGAGAAGATAACCAACTAGCTACTGCTATGGACCCATAGTCCAAGGTAGACTACTCACTCATCACGCCGGAGGCAAGCATGGCGATGAAGAAGACCTCCGGTGGGGATTCCCCTCTCCAGCAGGGTGCCGGGAAGAGCTTCTGGACCCTCCCGATCTCGGGTCAACGGTGGTGGCGGATCGCGATGTATTCTGGAAAAGTGATCAGGTCTTTAGGTTTTTCCCGTCGGGGGGTCTTTATAGGCGAAGGGGCGGCGTCAGAAGTGGACTAGGGGGCCCTAACCATAGGGTGGCACGGCCAGGCCCTAGGCCGCGCCCCTGGTGGTGAGACCGCCTCCTGGCTCCTTTCCGTCTCCTCTTCGGTTCTATGGAAGCTTCGGTAAATTTCGGATGTTCGGCTTTTGTTTCGTCCAATTCTGAGAATATTTCATGTGTAACTTTTCTGAAACACAAAAACAGCAGAAAACACGGAACTAGCACTGCGACATCTTGTTAATAGGTTAGTTCCGAAAAATGCATAAAAATGCCACGAAGTGTAACGAAACACTAAGCAAATGGTGTAAAAACAAGCATGGAGCATCAAAAATTATAGATACGTTAGAGACGTATCAGCATCCCCAAGCTTAACTCCTGCTCGTCCTCAAGTAGGTAAGTGATAACAAAAGAAATAATTTTTGAGGTGACATGCACCTACACAATCTTGATCATCTATGTAAGCGTTGTGCGCTGGGATCAAAAGAACTTAAAACATGGGCATGAAAGATATAATCTTGATAGAAGAAACTTAGCAACCATGTTATAACATGAAAAAGAACACAAATGAAAGATCATGAAAATGAAACAATGAAAGTCAAACATGTGTTCAAATCATATGGAAAAACATAGCAAATGGTTTTCAGCTTGTCCTTCATGAGAGAGCAAAACATAAATGCATAGGACACCTTCAAGTTTAAGAGGGCGACTAGATACAAATAATTTAAGAACAAGTGAAACCAACATCATGAACCAATCAATGAAAACTTTGGGACAATGCACATTATACTCAGAATGACAACTATGCTCTCTTAGACGGTGCATAAAGGTGGAAGGTGGTGACTCAACATAAAAGTAAAAGAAAGGCCCTTCGCAGAGGGAAGCAGTGATTAAACATGTGCTAGAGCTTTTTATTTGTAAAACAGAGATAAAAATTGGGTTTTGAGAGGTGGTTGTTTCATGTCAACGACTGGCAATGGGGTCTTACTATCTTCCATAATAAACAAGTGAGAGCGCTTCTGAGTTCTTTGAAAATTTGGCACATTGGTGCTCTTTTATAAAGCTTTGGCACTCCTCCCCACCTTTTTCCCTTTCTCAAACCATGGCTAACCGATTCCATCGGGTGCCCACCAACATTCACATACCATGGAGGAGTGTCATTTTTTTTTTAGAATTAGATTGCAATGGTATGACCAGCTCCCTTGCAAAATTAATGACGAGCAGATAAAGCTGCCTAGTCGAGGGGTACTTAATTTGTAATATCCCAGGATTAGAGGTCATAAAATAGAGACAATAGATGTGTGCATTGCATTTCATGCATAGAAAATCCGGGTAATTTTCGCGTGTTTAAATAAAACATATCAAAGTGATTGGAGTTTCACTTGAGTTGATGGATTTGAAGTACCTCATCAACTAGAGCGCGATAAACTTCAATATGACCTTTGATAAAATCCTTGTTTTGGGTAGTGATAGTCACACCAACTAAAAGAGATAAGTGAGGTAAAACTAAAATGCTTGACACACCATTTTAGAACCAAATATATATTCACACCAAGATCATCAAGGTATTCTTTAAACCCTACTTCTTTCATGCTAAAGAAGTCAACACAAGTCTATTTCTTAAATCATGACCTATTCTATATTCTTATGTCCTAATCTAGTGAGTCCATATATGAGAAGTGGAAAGGTTAACTAAATGCCAGTTTGATTATAAGATCTGCGTTGACTCTAGGTGAGATAACTTAAGAACATTAGAGCCATTCCTATAAAAGCCAACTAGGAGACTTTTGACATTACTCAAATTCTAATTTGGACAAGTCATTTGATATAGGGGAAGATCTTATCATAAACCTAATTCTAGTCTAGACTAGAACCATCCTTAGGAAGTAACCAATACCTAGACTTATGGAGTTATGTAGTGGAGTATCCAATATGAATCACACAAAGGGGAGATTATATCCTTAATCTCAGAAGGTTGGTACAACCAAGAATAAACCCTTGGGAGAGGGAGTTGATGAAGGAAATAAAATGGATTTATTATGGGAGTTGATGAAGGAAATAGTATGACCATGTCAAGTATATGATTATGCTTGCTGATGAAGATAGTTAGATTAGCTATAAAACCTAGTCTGATAAGCAGATATCATCCTAAAACTAAGTGTGGAGTAGAAGTCCAACTTAAGCACATTCCAATTAGGGATAACCATCTTGTTAAAGCTATAGGAGATACCTTGATCTGTGGACAAGTTTCCATTAAGCAAATCAACTGGATATAGGTTGAGTAGATCCTAAACCTTGACCTAGAAACTTAGTTAGTCTATAGATCATTTGTTGCATTGACACATTTCAGAGGGAACACTATTTCCTGGTTGAGTGTGATAGCATTCTATCCAATTCCATAACATCTTATTCAAGTACTTGGGGATTCATTCCAAACTATTATTCCAACTTATGCATCACTTGTGATCATAAGCAAACCATACAAACTTGACATACTTTTAACCAAACAATTGTTTCCTAGTAACAACCCTGCTAATAGGAGTCCAGTCCATTACCCACTAAACCACTCACCTCTTGTTATGTATGTGGACCTCAGATAAAGAGATCTTCATTGTAAAAGAGGGGCAGTTTATATTTTCAAGTTAAGTATATAGAAAATAATTAATGCCATTGGTATAACTCCATATAACAATTCCATGTCATTAAGTAGCATAGTAGTGATAAGCATAAAATCATGTCTTTTCATCAAAGCCTAAATAAGAAGTCCAAAGATAGCAAAAATTGTGGATAATTATTCTATACCATTTTAATATAAATCATAGCTTCTATATGCTCCTGAGAAAATCCTTATCACAAGAAAATAATTTGAACACCCAAGTACCATTTAAAAACTTACCTTTAATCAAGTTCCTAGTTCTAAATTATATTAAAATACCAACTAATATTTGTGCAATACACATTGAGAATTCTTTAGTACAACATTTTGTACCAGTAATGTATCAGGGGTATTTTGTGTGAAGTCATAAATACAAATTCCTGCAAAAGCAGAATTCAAATACTAGTTAGAAATTCAAACAGAAAACAACTAAATAAAAAGAAATGAATTTGAAGAAAAAAAAGAGAGAATAACTTACCTGGCCGCAGCAGCCCAGCGCCGGCCCAGGAGATAGCCCAAACTGGCATACCGCTTCGGGATTACGCAGCGGAGGGGGCCGTCGTCTTCTACCTTGAGCCAAGCAGCTCGGTGGAGCATTGGTGAGCACCCAATCCGCCGCCGTCACTCCAACGCCTAGGATGAAGGCCGCCGCCCTCCGACCTTTATAAAAGGGGAGACCGCCGCCGCTGGAACCCTAGATTCCTCTCTCTTTCTCTCTCTCGCTCTCCTCTACAAACAACAGTAAACCCTAGCACCGGTCGACTTGCCCCGCCGTCGCTAGAGGTCACCCGAAGCCTCGCCGTGAAGCTCCGGAGCTCCATACGGACCAGTTAGGAATCCTCGTTGAAGCAATCGAGCTGGAGCGGGCTCAATCAATGGGAATCCATCGTTCCCTTTTGTCTCTGGCCGAAGCTCGCCGCCGAGCTTGTCAGCGATTTTGATCACGCCTGGCCTCTCCGAGCTGCTCATCGCGTTCCTGGTGAACTAACCAAACTCCCTAGCATCTCACTTCTCGAATCTTCTCCTGAATCGTCTCTGCACCGATCGTCATCGTTCGCCGCCGCTCGGCCATGTCGCCGGAGTTGCTCCGGTGACCAATAGGTCACGGCACCACCACTAAATGGTTCAGCATAGTCCCCTGATTCCAAAGCATACACGAATATGTCCCGGGGAACCTCCGATCATCGCCGCCGTCGATGACCGGCCGCCGGCAGTGAGCTCCAGGACCGGTCAAACATTTTGACTGGTCAGCGTCCGCGTGGCAGCTGACATGGACTTGGTCCCATTCATCAATGTCTCTGGCTAGGTACAGATCCGGTCAGAAAAGTCTTTAGCTGTTAAATGAAATTTCAGAAAAACAATCAATACTTTGTAAATTCATATCTAATTCAGATAAAATCAGAAAAATGCAAATAATATATCAAAATGTTCAGAAAAACAAAATCTATCTGTTTAACTTATAATATTGCATACTTGTGTGAAATAAATTTGAACCAAATTTAAAAACTTGTTTAAGTAGTATTTGAATTTTGAATTGAAATTCAACTAAAATAATTTAAACAAAATTTTCAAATATCAATTAAAATTTTGTCAACCTTAAGAATGTTATTTCAATTAATACTTCATTATTTCAAAAATGTAAAACTTATACTTTACTACTAAGATTTCTAACCCTAAAATGATTTTTCCTTAAAAAACAAATTCAAGCTAGCAAAACTTGGGAAAAAAATCATAAACTTGAAAAGTAATTATTTCCTAACTCTAACCTTGTTTCCCCAATGTTTGTTTCATTGAAAGATAATTTGAAAACTTATAGGACAATTTTAGAACATCTAACATTTGACTTAAACCCTAAAAAATATTTTCTTAAATGACAAGAAACTAGGATAAACCTTAATGAAGGATTAATTTGTGTTTAGACTTCATTCTCAACTATAATCCACTAACTGAATCTTGCTTACTTAAGATTCATATTCCATTATAAGAAGTGCCTGTATCACATTGTTGATCATTAGAAGTTAAATTCCAAACTTTAGCAATTAACACTAAATGGAATTGTGCTAGCCTTGCTATACACCCTAATTCAACCACGAGTGGTTAGTTTGATACTCTATTTCAACATGGTATACTTTAGTCAACTAACTATTTGCAAAACCTCGTTGCAACTTAAAAACTATTACCTTCCTGACATCACCGAATCACCATTTATTTAAGTAATAAAAATATCCATTAAGGATTGTGTTCTTCAAAAGTAATTCTTTTTAAGAACATATCAAGTAAGCATCACCTCAATTCCTATGTCCTAGAGTAAGCAATGACTTATGCATGTTAAGATTATCAACAACCCTAGAATCAACCATGAATGGATTACTTTAGCACTACCTGCTCATGACTAACTATTTGAGTGTCTATGCTTGTTAAGAATGTTATCAATTATAGAGACAGCCATTTAAGGTAACAACAGTTTAAACTACTTTGAATGTCCATGCTTTCCTAAAACCCTTTAACATTGAATGAAACTTAGCTTGTTCTCTTGGTATGTTCATCTATTAACTACTCTTTAATTATGATAGAGCTATGCTAAACCCTAGAACACTAAACCTTAGGTGTAGTGCTTCTAATCAATAATAAACATGTTCTACAAATGTTATTCTTTCAAAAGACATTGAAAGTAAGTAACCAACTATTCCATTAAGCTTGAACATATAAAACTCTATTTGTGTCTTAAGATTGTTGTCAACCCTAAGACTAACTATGTATTCTTATCAAATAAGAATTACCTCAACTTTGCATGTCCATAATCAACTACTTGTTTGCTAGAAATATGATACCACTTAAAAGTGTTACTTTCAAGTTTTCACTTATTGTTGTACTAGTCTTTTGCAATAACTCTTGTTTTAAGCTTTATTCTAATACTTTGAAAGTTGTCAGTCAATCAAAAATCCTTAACAACCTTGTTGTGGAGTGAATCTAAAAGTGCAACTCATTATAAAGAAATCATCACAACCGTATATACTAAACCATCGTGGTTAGGTTACGCTTAGAACGATGCATAGCATATATGATGCATATCATGCTGCAGTTCTTTTAACATCATCTTTACCAGATGATGGTGCTATTTCAGTATTTGGATTTCTTACTTATCGAAGACCTTGACTTGCATAATCTCACAGTCAAAAAGGCAAGTTCACTCTTGCTCATATCTCTTAATTATCATTATCAAATTACTTGCAAATATACCGGTGGTATTACTACTGCATCTAAAAGCAAAAGGTTCTCTTTTCATAATTAATATGACTAGTGGTTATCGACCCGAGTGGTGATAACCTAGGAAGGCTGGCAGGTGGAACCACGGTAAGAGTGTTGTGGTGGAGGTTCCACTTGCACGGGAAAGTAAACCCTAGGAGTTAATAACCAATGCCGCAGTTATTCTTGTGCCGTAAAAACCGTGTCATCCAAGAGACTTGGAATGGGACAGGAAAGTCATCTGTATCTTCTCTCATTTGCATGTCAACGGGCAGCCAGCTGCCGGTCGCTGTAGGTCTTGCAAGGCTACATGCACATGGGTGGGACCCCTTAGTTCCCACGGCACTGGTGTCTATGATGGTCCGCAAGAGGCGCCTAGGTACTTCATCATTGGAGGTGAATATTAGGGGCTAAACCTGCTATGCGTGAATTGGGTGGGCATGCGTTGTGCGGAGAGGGCAGTGAATGGCTTGGATCAATGACTGGGCCCCACACCAAGGAAGTGTGGATGGGAAAGATCGCCCAATTATACAACATGGCTTTGATCTCTTTTGGAAGGACACACCTCTGCAGAGTGTAAAAGGATGTAACATGTTACCCCTTGTTCCGGGCTCCTTTCCGTCTCCTCTTTGCTTCTCTGGAAGCTTTGGTAAATTTTCGGATGTTTGGCTTTTGTTTCGTCCAATTCCGAGAATATTTCCTGTGTAACTTTTCTGAAACACAAAAACAGCAGAAAACAGGGAACTGACACTGCGGCATCTTGTTAATAGGTTAGTTCTAGAAAATGCATAAAAATGCCACGAAGTGTAACGAAACACTAAGCAAATGGTGTAAAAACAAGCATGGAGCATCAAAAATTATAGATACGTTAGAGCATGTCTAACAGACCCCCTATTTTTTGCCCCGTAAAACGCGAGTAGAGGGCCCTGTATTCACTTTCCACCGGCCGAAAACTCATCCGAGCTAGCAGACCCCGTATCCCCACCCCGTAAAACAGAATCCTACGAAATATTCTGTTTCCAGCGGCGGCGCGCGGGTGGCTATGGCGGCGGCGCGGGGGAAAATGGGTGGGAATTCTGAAATGTCCGCGCGCCCTAGCTAAAATAGGATAGGGGGTTCACCCTATATTTCCTCTCCCGCCCCGCATAAGTAGGGGGCCAGAAGCCACCCCCTAAACGAAACTGTAAAAACCCGACGCAGGGGCCTGTTTTACGGGGTCTGCTAGACGGCCGGGTAGAGCCCTACCCCGTATTTCAGCGGTTATTTTATGGGATTGGCCCTTTTAAGGGGTCTGTTAGACATGCTCTTAGAGACGTATCACTGCCCTCTGGCCCCCCTCCGTCTCTGCTTTGGACTCTGTCTCGTGTCAGGAAAAATAGGAACTTGAGCTTTTGTTTTGTCCAATTCCAAGAATATTTCCTCTGTAACTTTTCTGAAACACAAAAATAGCAGAAAATAAGGAACTGACACTGTGGCATCTCGTTAATAGGTTAGTTCCAGAAAATGCATAAAAACACCACGAAGTGTAACAAAACACAAAGCAAATGGTGCATAAACAAGCATGGAGCATCAAAAATTATAGATACGTTTGAGACGTATCAGCCGCCCTCGGGAACGATTGCTTTCTATAAGACACACACCACTCACTTGAGCTTGTCCTCTTGCTACATAGAGGATTGGGATTTCTCTTTTTAAGAGCTTTTACTTATTGCATTTTACTTTCAGCAGTTATTTACTTGCAACTTTATACCCAAATATCCACAAAAACATTTATTACTTTTATTGTTTTGTTTATCAAGCATTCTAACCAATACCCTCAGCTCCTCGTGGGTTTGGCAACCTTTTCTATTCGAAAGGTACTACAATTGATCTCCTGCACTTGGGAGTCATCACCTCTATGATGGATCTTATGTTTGTGAGATGATTTATGAGATGCAAAGATGTTTTATGTTCTTGATGTATAAGTAAATGTATATGTTACCCTGTTGTTGTATGCTTGTTCTGATCAAACTAGTATGCTTAGGGTGTGGGGGGATGTGTGTATTTGTGATGCATGTAATATGCATCCATGATCTTTCTAGTTTATTAAGTTATATTCTTAGATATTTGATAGTTTTATAAGGACCTGGACATGTTTTCCATTGATTCCGGGGATATTCTAAATGACCCCCTTTCATTTTATTTTAACACTACGAAGCAAATTTTCTTGTTTTTTCATGTTTTTGACTTCTAGGGACCTTTCAGATGTCAAACATACCCAATTTTTTTGCCACGGATTTTTTTTGGGATTTTGAGGATCGTGAGAAGAAGAAGTCAACGAGGACCGCAACAAGGAGGAAAAGAGCATGCACCATGCAGGCCCACTTCTAGACCGCATGGTGGGGCCCAACTCCCCCTCGTGCATACTTTCAACGCAATCTTGGTCTCAATGGACTCTTCTTGACCTAAAACTGACTATATAAAGGACCCTTTGGGTGATTTTGTGATGGGGCGGCAGAGAAAAATAGAATACACAAAACAGACATGTAGACTGTGAGGATAGGAGGGGAGACGCTGTCGGGGCCACTCTCGGCTGCCCCTTGGACTCCATCGACACCATCTCCTTTAGCAACATGATGAGGAGGAAGTAGTTTATCACCTGGAATATTGGATTGTGGAAAAACTTGTATCAGACTCTCTCTCGTGCTTCATAGATTAGACTCACATGAGCTTCCTATCATGATTGGGACCATATTTTTATTACCAATATGGTGGATACCATGTTTGTGAGCTTATGAGATACAAAGATGTTTATGTTCTTGATGTATGAGTAGATATATATGTTACCCCATTCTTGTATACTTGTTCTGATCAAACTAGTATGCTTAGGATGTGTGTGGGGGATGTGTGCATTAGTGATGCATGTAAAATGCATCCATGACCTTTGTAGTTTATTAGGTCGAATTCTTAGTTATGTGATAGTTCTATAAGGACCTGGACATGTTTTCCATTGATTTTAGGTATTTTCTAAATAATCCCCTTTCATTTGGTTTTAACACTTCGAAGGAGGTTTTCTTGTTTTTGCATGTTTTTGACATTTAGGGACCATCCGTACGTCAAATAGACCCAAACTTTTTGACACGTAATTTTTTGGAAATAGAAGACCATGAGAAGAAGAAGTCAATGGGGAACGCAACGAGGCACAAAAGAGGACCACCATGCGGGCCACAACCCTGGCCATGTGGCGAGGCCCATCTCGGGCCTCATGAGTTCTTTAAACGCAATGTTGATCCCCCACGGATTCGTCTTGATCTAAAACCAACTATATTAAGGAGCTCTCGGGCGATTTCTTGACGGGGCGGTGGAGAAACACAGAATACACGAAACTGGTCTGAAGACTGTGAACATAGGAGGGTATACGCTGCCGGAGCCATTCCTGCTTGCCTCTTCGACTCCATCGACACCATCTCCTTTGGCAACATGATGAAGAGGGAGTAGTTCACCCGCTAGACTATGGGTTGTAAAAGTAACTTGTATCAAACTCTCTCTCTCTCTCTCTCTCTCGTGCTTTATAGATTAGAGTCACATGAGCTACCTATCATGATTGTGACCATATTTGTATTACCCCTATGGTGAATCTTATGTTTGTGAGATGATTTATGAGATGCAAATATAGTTATGTTCTTGATGTATGAGTAGATGTATATGTTACCTCGTTCTTGTGTGCTTGCTATGATCAAACTAGTATGCATATGGCTTGTGTGAAGGATATGTGCATTAGTTGGAGTAATTTTGTAGTTGGTTTGGGAAAGTGACGAAAATCTCTGAGCTGCTATGGTTTTTACCTTTTTATGATTGCCTCACCAGGTAGTAAGGATTACCTTGCAATTACATCCAGTGACAGAAAGGATGACTTGCTTGCAAGGATGCATATGTGTTTTCAACATCATGTTAAGAGTTCTTAATGCAATACTTTGGTAAGTCTTAAATTTGACTTGAGGTGGACCCCCTTGTCAAAGGAGCATTAGTGAGTTGATTTTTTGTGGTTGGCTCTATGTATGGATGTGATACCCATATTTATGCTTATCAATGACATCTTGTGTGTTTGTATGCTCTTAGCTTGTCGTTTGCGCTTTATTACTAGCATGTTTATGAGAGAGGGATATGAAGTGAAACCGTGATCTCGGGTCCATGTTTTTGCCATAAGAAGTTCTCTAGTTACTTTTATGCTATTTTAAACCTAAAAATCATAAAAACCTTGTTACTTACTTTGTTCTATTTTTGTTTTGTAAACTTATAAGTTGTTGGTGCTTGACAACCACCACAGATAGTTGGGGACGCAAAGCTGTTTGTTTGCTGTTGCAGGTTGCTTGAAGAGCGAGGAAAATGAATCAACCTCATGCTCCCCCGAGAGTTTGATAATTACTCCGAGTCACCCTTGTGGGGAAATTTTTTCTCTTGCTGCATCACTCCGCGCCTTGAGTCCCAACGAGTGGCATTTTTAAGAATAGAGTTGCTGCCATCAGGCGTGGATGGTCCTGGCCCAGGTGGTGGCTTAGCGTTGTGGCATGGTTGGGCGAGAGGGTGAGGAGGGAGGTTGTTTGTGTCCGTATGGTCCCCATGGCACGGTCTCTCTTAGCTGGCATGGGCAAAGCGGCGGGAAACCGAACGGCCAGCTGCAAAGCGCGGCAGGGCGAGCTGGTGGAAGCAACACGGTAGGCGGGACGACGGGAGTGAGAGGCGACACAATGGAGGGTTTATTAATGATCGACGCGTCATTCGCGGCAGAGGAAGACGAGGGCGAGTCCCAAATTTGATCAGCGTGTTGGGTGCACCCCACCCCCAAACGGACCAGACCAATATTGGTATATTTTTGGTAGACTTTGAACGGAGGAACCATGTTTGTTCGGAATCGGAGGAAGTACCGCTTAAGCCCTTGTAGACTGTTAAATTGGTTTTTTTAAAAAAAACTTACATTTTAAAACGGGTATAATAATAGTGGAGACGAATAAATTGATACTCCATTTTTAAAACATGGACTCGCGTCGCAAAGCGCAATGTCCCATGTGTGGCAACCACCGTATGATATGTTCATAGTAAGATAGTTGCAGGCTGCACGGAGGCACATCTTTCTTCCTCGCCCGCACAAAACACAAAAGAAAAGGTGTGATTTGGACACGATCAGGTCAGCAGCTAAACGATAGCAACATGTACATGGATATAGCTTCGGCAGGGCGAATAATTTTGTAGGTAGCTCCATTATTATTGCCAAAAGTGAACGTACGGGCGGCTGCGCGCGATGACCGTCGAACAACTTAGCAGAACAGTTGCTGAGGGAAATTAATGGTGTCTGCAAGACCGAAACAGAGTGATGGCAGATGCTCTAGTAAAACTAGTAACACTGCTAGCATCGTCAAAAAAAAAACTATAACACTAGTACGTAACACAATTGTACTGTCACTAAGGATTGTAATCATCATTTTTCTCTCTAAACCTACTCCCTAACTTGTCATCGCTGCTGTCCCATATGGCCATATGTCCTTAGTTCTTACCACTCAGCGAACGAGCCCGCGTCAAGCTCTGTCGGCTAGTTAGGGGAAGAAGAAGGGAAGAAACAGGCGTAGAAAGGAACACGTCAAAATTGTGAAGCTGAAGCCTTGTATATTCCTGCCCGGTCGATCGACCGATGGCGCGTCATGCAGCGATCGATCGCGACGTATGCGCGTACAGGTACAGTACCACACCAACCATCGCATGCAACATGCATCGCATTGAACTGTTCCGTGCCGGCCGGTGTAACCGCTCCGATTGTTGCTGATTATTATTTCCATTCATTCATCAGCGCATATAGTACGTGTGTACGCGTACATACGAGCGTAAGCGTACACGCATCGATATACCGAGATCTCGGGATTTACGTGTGCGCGTACGTAGGTCTATAAACACGTATACGGATGCCTTAGTTCTGTAATGTTGGGGACGGAGCATTTAGGACAATCTACGTACTCGAACTCTGGAAGTAGGAAATACAGCCTAGATATATACTCCTATATAAACATACGGAGGTATCTACGTACTAACTGTAAATTCATGCGGCGAGCTGCAGTATGTCAGGTGTACTAGAAGGTGGTGGTCTTGGATGACCGCGTAAGACAGAAACGTGATGGGACGGAGCAGTGGGAAGTTAGAGGAGCGGGTGTTCGATAACCCTGATGGCATGTTTGGCACCACTTCTTTTTTTTGCGAACCCGCACGAGATCTGCGCGTCTTTGTATTAAGTTTAAGGGGAACGGCCAGAGGCCGAGTGCACTGCCGAAGCGAGGGGGAGAAACAGAGGCACCACCACACCACCTAGGGCGCCACGCAGGGCGCCCGAGCTAGGCTACTCAACTCCTCTCCTATATCCACGCCTACAAACCATCCAAGCTGCCCATTCATCAAGCAGCAAGCGGAGCGACGTTTGCGCCGAGGTGTACTTGTGATTGAACATCCGCGCATTTCTCTCAAGCCACAAAGACCGCATGACGAGCAAGATGAACGAGTTGGCCGTTCTACGATACGATGCCGCGAAGCGGGAGATGGCCAATGGCCACCACTCTCCAAGCTCCGCGCGATCAGAGGGCACGATGTTAGGCAGCCCGAGGCGAGTAACAGCACCTGTCCAGATAGCCGCTGCGAAAGGGCACTGCAACGTGATGTGGTCTATGGTTTCCTCACGAGAGCCACAGAGCGGACACATGATGTGCGTGGGAAGCCCCCTTCTCCGCCGATGATCTGCCGTCCAACACCGCCGACGAAGCGCAAGCCATGCATGCACCACTTCTGGCGCTTGGTTTTATGGATACAAGCTTCTCCATCTTTGTGGGAGTTTGTTCTAAATCTTGTCCTCGCATAGTAGGCGTGGTTTCTTTTTTTCAACGGTGGTGGGAGATTGCCTAGTTGTGAAGCGGGTTACTGTTTGTTATGTTTGTCTTGTTGGCGGCCGATATGTCATTAGCCAGAGTGGGTGCTTCACGTTGGTGTTTGGGTGGGCTTTGCCCCGCTTGCAACGGTTGTCGTCCGGTTTTTTTGTTAACTAGCTAGATTTTCTTCTTAATTAATAGATAAGGCAAAAAAAATTGTCTTCATTTGAAGAAAACTACGCAAACACATACATTTGTGTATTTAACTATTTATACTTATGGTAATGGTAAAACGAACTCTTTCTCATTACATATGAGCATTCGCCAACAATATACTGAATTATATTTTGTCTATATGATGTAGTATATACATGAATAATGCATATAGGACTATATATCTAGTCTGTTGAATAATATATGCTTTGTATTGTACGCATGGCAGTGTGCGGGCTCCGTATAGACGGCCCGGCCTGATTAAGATGGAACATGCATGTAGTAATATCATCAAAGTTAACGGAAAAACAACTCCCTCTGCCTTTCCTTCGCTCCCTGACCTAGCCGCCAGAGGCGATCAGGGAGGCGCCGCCTTTTCCACCCGATCTCCATCGGCCGTGCTGGTCCCCTCTCCCTCCGCCTGCTCCGGCGGCGGTGGGGAGGTGGGATCAGGTCTCTCCGCTCTGTAGTTAGGGTTTGGTTTTGCAGGTCGTGGAGCGCCGTTGGGGTGGTGGGAGCGGCGCCCGGACGAATAAATCTGCCTCAGCTCCACTCCCACACCGGCGGTGTCCTTCATAGCGGCGTCTCGGAGTTGATGGCATCGTGTGTTTGCCGATTCCTCGGATCGGAGGCTTTCAGTTTCTTGGATGGTGTCGTCGAGGCGGAGGCGGTGATCCCATCAGGTGTGTTCATCCTCCTGCTCTGTCCCCGTTACTATGGCGTTGGCTCCAACGTCATGGTGGAGCAGGGAGGATGTGTTGTCCAGGAGTACGTGCAGACGTTTGTCTGCGTATGTGACAGACGGAAGATGGTGTATCCTATGCTGGGTTTGTGGATGGAGGCCGGCAGTTCTGATTTCCTCCCCCGACGTTGTAGTCGTAGGGGGGTACCAGTTCTGAAGTTCGATCGCGTGTCCGAGGACATGTTGCCTCGGTCTGATTCTTTCAACGACAATGGTTTTGCCTCCGACAAACTACTTTGGAGGTCCGAAAAGCTGCTGATCAGCGATGGAGCCGCGTCGAGCTCGGGTGTTGTGGTGATCTGTCTTCTGTCCCTTTGGCGTTCGCTTTGGTGGTGTCGAAGGAGGAGGATAGACGCTGGTTTTTTGTATAGGTTTATCCTATCTTTTCAGTTCTGTAAGGACTGTTCGTTCGTAACTTCTAACTTGTTTTTATCTTACGAATAAAGAGCGGATTACAGTGTCAAAAAAAAATATAGTAATATCATCCTGGCCGTGCAATAAGTAGCAAACAAATTCAACCGAGCCATTGATGGTTCGCTAGCTAGCTAGTCTAGCCAGGGCCAAAGGTCGCTCTCTAGCCTAGCTAGCGAGGGCCAAAGGTCGGTAGCTAGAACCGTATGCACCAGTAGTCCAGTACTATGAAGTTCTCAAAAAGGACATCTGCTATAGCTGTTGCATTGAATCCGCAACACGGTTAAGCTAAACCGGCTCTCGATCGCTTTCGAGGCGAGCAAAGCGCGGCGCTGGACCTGGAACAGGAACACATTGCCTGTCCGTCAGTTGCGCAGCATTTTTACTGGGACGATCGATGCACTCCGCCTGATACAGGACCAAGTTAACTGCATGCTACCGGCGCTAGCTAACTACTATAGTTAAACAAATTAAGCTGTGACACACGTACGTGGTACGTATTCTAGCTAGGAGTAGCGTTGAAGCTAGGCCTGGAGTGTTATCTCTAGCTTGTTTATCTGATACCCCCATCAATTTCTTTCTGACACCCAATTAATCACGTTAATTAATGTATAGTGATCATCTTGTGTGCGGTTTCATATATTTGTCGTCTTAGACACGGTTAAATTCGAACTTTGGAAACGTTGACTCATGGTAATACTTTAAACTTATTTGTGTTGTACACTTCTGACTAATTACTAGTAACGACGCGGATTTGCTAACCACCCGGCTAGCTGTGCATAGGCTTAGAACCGTTAGATGTGATACCAAGATTCGTGCTACCGTTTGCTCCCATCTAGTTCCGTTAACAGATTCTCGTTCGTACTTTTTTGGTGAGCCTCGACGTACGGTCCAGAGCTTAGAAATTTCAAACATGTCCTTTCCACATGCAGCCATCCATCGAAGAAAACAAAACAACAAAGAATGTGGACAGGTGAGACTTTTCATCTCGCATGCCTAACTTCAACTTTTGTAAATTACAGTCCACTCGATCTGAGTGAGGATTTGTAGCACTTGCTGAATTTTGAAAATTTCAAACATTATAACTTTTCAGTTTCAGAAAATATAAAATATTCAGGAACGCCAACATACACAATTTTTATTCCTACAACATTTTGGAAAAAAGGTGTTTTATTTTGGAAACTGAATTGAAAATATAGAAAATTTTGGATGAATATTGGATCTGGATCGAAAAATATTGCAAACAAATTTTGGATGAATAGTGGATTCGGATCGAAAAATATTGCAAGATGATTACTTGAACTTTCCCCCATAATTTTCTACCCTTTATTTCAATGAACATGTAATCTGGATCAGAAACCCTGTACAAATAAAACAACAGCGACCTGATTCACTCAAATGTGTACAACAAAATCTAGATCAGGAAAAAGGAAGGTGGAGCAATCCAGATAAAATGTGTACAGCGACCCGATTCATTCAATCGTGGTGCGGTGGTAAAGGGAGGCCACCGCGTCTCCTCCCCTATCTCTGGCCCGCGCGCCGGCGTTTTCCGGCAGCTCCTCCTGCCGGCGTTTTCCGGCAGCTCCCCCGTTTCAGATCGGACTCCTTCTCTGGCTGGGCAGCCCGATGAGCCGCCGCGGCGGTGGAGCGTGGGAAGCTGGAGGAATCCTGCTTCTGCTCCCGGCCAGCCAGGAAGAGGCGACGGAGCCTCCAGCTACAAGACGGGCCCGGCAATGGAGATCCATGGCGACAAGAACAAACTGCCGGTTCCTACAGAAATTGCAGCCAGGGGACTGCCATCGATGGAGACAGCTCTTACCCAAAATAAATTGGAAAAAAACAGAGCCTAGTTTCAAATCACAAGAAGCCTATGCATCGTTTCTGCTATGTAAAGAAACGGTGATGTGCAGACAACAAATCTGGGAACAATTCTATGCAATTTGCTCCAGCCAACAAAAAAAATCAGGATCTTGACAAATTTACCTTAACATCCAACGAAATTGCATGATGTAGACAAATTTGGAATTTTTTTGGAACATCTATATGCAAGAACCAGTGAATTTTCGAAATAATGTCACAAGGAAAAGAAAAAATCACAGAAGAGAAGATGGCCTCCATGCTTGCAACTTGGCAAGATTCAACCGGCGGTTCATCCCACGAACGATTTGTATCTCAAAAAACTGCAGCCCAACTTGAACCGGCGGCGGCCACCACGCAGTTCCCATAGGACGCACGGGCATGGACTTTGGGGATCTGTTGCGGTGCAGCACAAGTAGCAGCCAGCGACGACTCCTCCGAGGATGCCACGAAGACAAGCATCCGCGGCCGCCCAACTAGCCAACTTAAACGCCGCTGCTCCAGCTTGCAAAAGGCGCCGACTAGTACGCGGCCACCCAGCTCGTCACCTCCATGAACGCCTCTGCTCTAGGTCACAAAGGTGGGTTGGGCCGCCGGGATCGGGAACTCGGGTGGACCCACGGTGCTTGCGGTGGAGGGGCACCGGCGGTTTTTGCTGGAGGCCGGCGGAACGCCGGCCGACGGTGGCGGTAGGCGTCCTCAGTAGAGGTGGAGACCGGGGTGGGTGGTAAGGATAAGATTGGGTGGGTGCGGGGATGGGGACGGGAGAGAGAGAGAGGGGAGTGCTGCGGTAGGTGGTCGGTTTGCTTCAGGTGAGGAGAGATAAAAGAAACAGGCTAACGGACGTCAGTTTAGATGTAGGGCGGGGAATGTCATATAGGGCGATCCAATGGCTGTAGGCGGGTGCATAGGTATCCACCATGGTAGCCCACTATTTTGCTTACTAGTAAATTACTAATTGAACGAAGCCGTCATACACGTTGTACGTACACGTAGGCTAGGAGTAGCACTGAAGTTAGCCATCGAAAGCTTCTCTAGATAGCTATAGCTAGCTTGTCCGTGAGACAACCCATCACGTTAATCAATGTATGTAGAGTACTGAACTTGACGACGTGCGCTGCATCCTGCATCTAACCATAGCTCGTACTAGGTTTGTTTGATGAGAGTACGTACCGGCCGGTTGCAGAAAATAAACGCAGACCTCTGAGGCTCTGAGGCCTGAATGTATATATCGAACGTACTGTACGAGCGGGCGGTTAAATTTTAGAGCAAGTTTTTGCTCAGCAAGCATATTCCGCTCGAGTACTGGCTGTGCACACACATATGTACTCCGTATCAGATAGAGAGAAGCCATACGAAGAATGAGATGACACGCATGGTGTAGCACACATGATACGTAACCTAACCACGCACCCGCTCTTGTCGTGACCCAAGAGACCATAGAGATTGGAGAATCTTCTTCTATTTTTCCATGCGCCTGATCATCATCTACGGGCTCGTGATCCAATGCGCACGAACTTCAACTCGATCCATCGAACCATCCAAAGTTTCGTTTACTGCTCAACAAACATACTGTACAGTAATCGAATTAGCCATGCCTGTGTGCTCATGCCGATGCCGATCATACGCGCGCGCCGCTCGGCGCGGCGATCTCGATCGATCGGTCTCGATCCAGACCAACCAACGGTCGCTGTGACGCCACAGTACCACACCGACGCGACGCGCTCCCTCCCCCTTTCTCCATTTCTCACCTACTGCGCGCGGCCGTGCCGCGCCATTGCCATATAACCCACCACCCCACCCCTCTCCCCTCACACCACCCCAGCTCCACCACCGTTTCCTCGTACGCACCTCCATCCCCACCCACCAAGCTAGCTCCACGCACCTACCACACCCGCCGGCAATGGCGAGGCTCCTCCCGGCCGCCGCAGCCCTCCTCCTGGCACTCGCCGCCGCGGCCACCCTCGCTCCATCCTCGGCGTTCACGGCGTCCGGCGGCGAGCTGGGCGCCGTGGTGATGCGGCGCGGCGGGCGGACGTGCCGCGGCACGGTGGGCGAGTGCATGGAGTACTTCGGCGTGGACGGCGAGGGCGAGGGCGAGGTGGCGGCGGTGGCCGGCAAGCGCCGGGTGCTGCAGAGCGGGTCCGGGTACATCGGCTACGACGCGCTGCGGCGGGACAGCGTGCCGTGCTCCCAGCGCGGCGCCTCCTACTACAACTGCCAGCCCGGCGCCGAGGCCAACCCCTACTCCCGCGGGTGCAGCGCCATCACACAGTGCAGGGGATGATTCCCTAAACCCCACCTTTGGTCCAAATGGTTCAGTGCGTGTACTGTAATTATGATCGACAAGAAGATCAATCGATTCCTGAAGATGCTCGATCAGTCGATCACTGCGTGCCTTCGTGTATGCTCCGGAGTGGCGAAAACTCACTAGAAGCATGTTAATTTGATTGTGTAATTCCTGTCTATTTGGGTGAAAACTGAAAAGTAAGGTTGGTGTTTCGCGTGCATTTTGGAGTTTATTAACTTTATTCGAGCCCAGTAAATTCGTGGAGAACTACACTACATTGTTCAGTTTATCTATAATACCACCATGTGGTGAGCTGACTGTTTCTGTGGTGAAGAACATTTCTGTTGTTCCTTCTCTTGATTGAGTCCTGGCGGAGAAATTTTCCTGAGCCTGACATATGGCACTTACCGGATGCTTGTCAGAAAGAAAACATCAAGGAGTTGAGCTGTCTTTTCTGAATATATTCACCTTTCTCCTTTCTGTCCCCCCCCCCCCCCCCCCCCCCCCATGCATTGTTTAATTCTGGTTGGAACAATCTTTAACCGGTGCTTTGAATTATTTGTTTTTCTGCACCCAAAAGCTTCCATCTTTGGTCCTTGATGAAAATGACTCTTATCTCGTAGTACTACAAAAGATAAATTCAAATGCATGGGTTGGTGAAAGTGGAGCTCGGCTACTCAATTGTTCTTTCAAGTACTTGAAAACTATCCATTTGTTGGCACCAACCGGCCGCGGTTGGGCTGTCATATTTCATCTTATCCTATGTGTAGTCAATATGTATAGAGCTTTGCAAGACAGATAATGGAAAGCAGGGCATGATAAGCAGGGGATGCTTCTCAAGGAAAAACTTTCAAAAAGGCCTCTTACATAGAAGGATATCTAAGGGTGTGTTTGGTAGCCCGGTTGTACTATCCCACCTCACACAAGCTCAGCTAGGTTGATCCCATACAATGTGCTTTTTTTCCTTGTGTTTGGTAGCTCGTAGGAGTCGAGCCGAGCTCAGCTGAGACTCTGTTTGGTATGTAGTATGACTTCAACCCTGCCCTATAAAAATAAAAAGCCATCCGGTCCCTACAAAGTTTCCAGAAAAGCAATCCCGTCCCTAGGCGTTGCGTCGAGCTCCGGCGCGGCCGCCGGCGGCGAGAGCCGGCGAGATGAGCCACCAGCGTCAATGCGAGGAGCCACCGCACCCGCCCCTGCCAGCGCCTGATGCGGGGAGCCACCAGCGCCCGACGCGGAAGAGCCGGCAGCACCCGACGAGAGGAGTCGCCAGCGCCCGACGCGGAGGACCACGACAGTCCGCCTGTGGCGCGCGCGGCGGGCTCTGCTGCGGCGGTGCGCGCCGGCTTGTCGGCGGCGACCTCTGTGGCTAGTACGACGGCGGTGCGCGGCCGGTGCTGTCGGGGACGGCCCAGTCTGCGGCGGCGTTGTCTTTGGCGATTTGGAGCGCAGCTCGAGAAGAAAGGGGAGAGAAGAAAGAGTGAGAAATGAGAGGCCATGCGGTGGTCTGGGGGGTGGGGGGCCCATGGGCCACGGACTCGCGGGGCGAACGCGGCCGGGCTGAGGTGAGAAGCTCGATTTGAGCTTCTCACCTTGGCCTGGCTGAGGAGGTGTTTTCGGTCGATATGGGCACTGCCCAAGTCATCGGGCCGGGCTAACAAACAGCCAAATATCAGCTGAGGAGAGATTTTCTAAGTCCGCCCAGGCTACCAAACGCGCCCTAAATAGACGGCCATTCAATGTTCCTATTTCTAAAGTAGTGCACGAACCTTCGCGATCAGGGGTTGGCTTGTACAAATCGTGCATCATAGGGGACACGTTTGCTTTCACGATGGAGTACAAGCCATCAATGTTCTCTTCGACCTTAACCACAAGGTGTTTCGGCCCTCTTATCATGTTGGGATGCTTTCACTCCTAAAATGAGGTCGACGTGTTAATTGGGCTCGGGGCCAAAATAGGGCCGCACCGGTGTCCCCAAAATCAAGCCGACGCACCATCGAGCCCAAAAAAATAGCCGGCGCCCCCGCGTCGGCCCCTGTGCGGCAGGATCCTATCGGGGGCGCCGGCAGCACGCGACAACTCGCTACCGACACCCCGGCCCTGCGTGTAAGCGAGTGCGGCCGACGGTTAGCCTATTTTATGACGACGTGACCAACGTCGGTCGTCACCTTCATTGCGCCGCGGGTTCCTGAGGCGCCTCGCGGAGCCCGACGGCCATGCGGCAACGCCTGCCTCCCGCCATGAATGCACGCCGGTGGAGCTTTTCTCCTCCCGCTATAAAAACCCCCCACTTCCTCCCGGCGTCTCACTTCTCCCCGCCGCCCACCATTCCCTCTTCAAGCCTTCGCCTCACTTCTCCCCGTCACACTACCTCCACCGACGACGATGTCGTGCAAAGGTGTCAGCGGTAGCGGCAGATTCGTCCGGCCGACAAACTTCACCGAGGCGAAGGCGCGGGTTCTCTAGGAGAACGCGATCCTCGTCCCGTCGGCGTGGCACCTGCCGCACGGGTGGAACGTGTCGGCGACGGGCTACGCCGTCCCGCCGATACCGTAGGGCGCGGAGCTCGAGGCCCTCATCGGCCGGCGCTGGCAGATGCTCATGATCCACGAGTGGGAGCTGCCGGAGAACGCGCCCCGCCCAGGCATCTGGCTGCCGCGGCTGCAGCGGGAGCCGCAGGAGGAGCTCGTGGAGTTCGCCGGGCCCCACATTGGCAGGTACAACATCGTCGGTCGGCGCGTCTGGTGGCAGAACCGGGACATCGACGACGTGCTCCAGGAGCTGATACGTCTCCAACGTATCTATAATTTTTGATGCTCCATGCTTATTTTTACACCATTTGCCTATTGTTTCATTACACTTAGTGGCACTTTTATGCATTTTCCGGAACTAACCTATTAACGAGTTGCCACAGTGCCAGTTTCCTGTTTTCTGCTATTTTTGTGTTTCAGAAGTGATACACAGGACATATTCTCGGAATTGGACGAAACAAGTTCATGAAGTCTTATTTTTCCCGGAAGCTTCCAGAGATCCGAAGAAGAGTCGGAGGGGGGCCACCAGGGCCCCACACGCAGGGGTGGCGCGGCCAGGCCCCTGGCCGCGCGGGCCCCGCATGAGGGCGCCTGGCTCCTCCTCTGACGACGCCTCTTCGCCTATAAAGACCCCCCAACGGAAAAAACCTAAGTACCCGATCAGATTTCCAGAACACATCGCGATCTGCCGCCACCGTCGACCCGAAGATCGGGAGCGTCCAGAAGCTCTTCTCGGCACCCTGCCGGAGAGGGGAATCGCCACCGGAGGTCTTCTTCATCGCCATGCTTGCCTCCGGAGTGATGAGTGAGTAGTCTACCTTGGACTATGGGTCCATAGCAGTAGCTAGATGGTTGTCTTCTCCACCATGTGCTTCATGTTTAGATCTCATGAGCTGCCCTACATGAGTGAGATCACCGTTATGTAATTCTACATGTTTGGTTTGTTGGGATCCGATGAATATTGGTGTTTATGATTAAGTTGCTGTACTGAATTATATCTTTTGTTATCTCTATGTTGTTTATGATCTTGCATGCTCTCCGTTGTTAGTAGCTATCTTGGCCGAGTAGTTGCTAGTGACTCCAAGAGGGGGTATTTATGCTCGATAGTGGGTTCATGCCTCTATTTCACCTGGGGGAGTGACAGAAACCTCTAAGGTGGTTGACAAGGGTATAGTTAATAGAGCCCGTTAGTTGAGTACCCCTGAGGCCCGATAAGCTAGGCCCAATTGTAATGATAGTCGAATACGAGTTCTTACCGTATATCGATATTGTAATCTGTATCGTACCCTACCCGATCCTCGAGACCTGGCCACCTATATATAGGGGCCAGGAGGGGACGGTGTAGGGCAGATTGAAAGCAAGCCAGGTTGAACACCCAAGTTTACTTTCGATACACACCTATTTCGACTAACTTTACCTTCGATTTCATCCGACGCCCTATCTCCCCGATCCTAAGTCCTTCATCTAGGACATTTGTCGAGTTTACCCTCGTCAATTGGCGCCGACCGTGGGGATCTTGGGCGTTGGAATCATGAATTCGATGGCTTTTTCACTTTTAGCCAACAACAGTTCAGAAGTCGACAGAAGTCAAGAGACGGAACTAACCATTGGAAGTTTGAGCATCCTCATCGGAGCATCGGGTTCGTCTCGCCTTTCGGATCAGACGAAACAAGATCAAGATCCGTCGGCAAAAGAGCTCGAAACAACAGCAATGATGGAATATTCTGAAGGCTCTTCCAGCGAAGTAAACTCGCCGGTCAGCCCAGAGGAAGTGCAAAAAGAAAAGATCACAGAAGACAACGAAGAAAAGGAAAATTTTGACATGGAAGTCCAACTCGAAGATCTCACGATCTGCCTCGACGATACCACAGACAAGTCAATAGATACATGGAAGACAGGATTAGAGCTTTCTGAAGACAGTGACTCGATCTTCTCAAGCTTCAAGGGTAACATCGGCAAACAATGCCAGGTGCTCGCCATTATAGGAGATAATTCATAAGAATTCGACGAAAACGACAATCCAGTATTAAACCCAGCAAATATCGACAGAGGAGCAAATCACCTAGCAGAAGGGCAAACACCAGAATCCCTCGCAAGCAGGGAAAAAATTCGACTATCAGTCGACGAATGGAGGATAATAAGAGAAGCCGTAGAACACGGCACGCCAATACCATCAAATTCTAGCAAAGACATGCTTTTGGGGTATCACTACGCCCTAAGGCAGCAGGCCAAGCAATTAGCAAAGGAGAAAACAGGGATACAAAGAAGAAAAGATTCAGCCATTGCAGCTAGCGAGGCTGCTCGAAAAGCACGGAGCGACGCATCACACAACAACGCAAGGAAAAATCGTCGACACGGTTCAAGGTACGATAACCTTGAGTATTCTGACAGGCAAAGTATTTCCAAAAACCTCGACTCGTCCTTCCTATCGGTCGACGAGCAGGGAAACATCCTGCCAAAAACTCCTGAAGCAGCACTAGTGGCAGCACAAGCATACCTACTTACAACTCGACCAAGTCCAGGAGATCCTAGAGAACATATGCATAGAGCAGCACTGAACGGACTCAACATGGTGGGCCACAAGCTATCAGCAAAAGGAGAAGAAGCACATCACCACAGGGAAGTGCACAAAGCAAGGTCACCTCGCCGTCACAATAGTCCTCGGCGCAGAAGTAGCAAACATCGATCTCGATCGCCATCACCAAAGCAGCATGGAGGAACCCGAAGATCACGATCCCCAAATGAAAAACACGACTATGAAGACGACGAAAAAGAGATGGGGGCATCATGCTTTACCCGCAGGGTTCGCACAACTCCGGTTCCCAAGGGATTCAAACTACCTCATGATCAGCAAAAATACGAAGGATCACAAGAACCACAATCATGGCTCGCAGATTATTTACAAGCAGTTCAAATATTAGGAGGAACTAAGGAAACAACTATGCAAAGTTTGCAATTACACCTCACCGGCGCAGCAAGGTCATGGTTAAGTGCTACTCGTGTGATGGCGCCAGAAAAGAACTGTGGCGTTAAGTTGACATGGGAGCAGTATGTCCTTGTGCGTGGTGATGACCAGCCCGTTGGGAACCCCAAGAGGAAGGTATGATGAGTGTAGCGGCTAGTTTTCCCTCAGTTAAGAAACCAAGGTTTAATGTCGATCTTGAAGAAGAGAGACGGTGACGACTGAAGGTGTTTGTGGAACCTGCACACACAGACAAATACTTTGTCCCCAACTTGCGATGAGGTTGTCAATCTCACCGGTTTGCTTGAAACAAAGGTTATGAGTGTATCGAGTGGAAAACAGTAGTAATATGCGAGTAAAGTAAACAGTGCGGGAAAAGTAAACAGGTGATTGCAATATGATTAAAATAGGACCGGGGTCCACAGTTCACTAGTGGTTTCTCTCCATAGATAAAATAACATGCTGGGTAAACAAATTACAGTTGGGCAATTGATAGAATAAAGATAACGTGATATGTCAAGAAGATCACTATGAGATTCACTCTGGGCATTACAACAAAATACATAGACCGCCATCCAACTGCATCTATGACTAATAATCCACCCCCGGGGATATCATCTGAACACCCTAGAAGTATTAAGTTGCGAACAACAGATAATTGCATTAAGCAAAGTGTGTAATGTAAACAAAGCATATGCCCTTGAGCATATGAATGTTGTTTTCTCCCTAGTAGCAACAGCACATCTACCACCTTAGAGGTTTTTGTCACTCCCCCAGGTGAAATAGAGGCATGAACCCACTATCGAGCATAAATACCCCCTCTTGGAGTCACTAGCAACTACTCGGCCAAGATAGCTACTAACAACGGAGAGCATGCAAGATCATAAACAACATAGAGATAACAAAAGATATAATTCAGTACAGCAACTTAATCATAAACACCAATATTCATCGGATCCCAACAAACCAACATCATAGTATTACATAACGGTGATCTCAATCATGTAGGGCAGCTCATGAGATCTAAACATGAAGCACATGGTGGAGAAGACAACCATCTAGCTACTGCTATGGACCCATAGTCCAAGGTAGAATACTCACTCATCGCTCCGGAGGCAAGCATGGCGATGAAGAAGACCTCCGGTGGCGATTCCCCTCTCCGGCAGGGTGCCGGGAAGAGCTTCTGGACCCTCCCAATCTTCGGGTCGACGGCGGCGGCGGATTGCGATGTATTCTGGAAAACTGATCCGGCCCTTAGGTTTTTCTCGTCAGGGGGTATATGTAGGCGAAGGGGGGCTGTCAGAGGTGGAGCCACGCGGCCTCACAAGGGGGTGGCGCGGTCAGGGGCCAGGCCGCGCCGCCCCTGTGTGTGGGGGCCACGTGGCCCCCCTCCGTCAGGTCTTCGGATGTTTGGGAGCTCCCCGGTGAAATATGACTTCAGGAACTTGTTTCGTCCAATTCCGAGAATATTTCCTGTGTATCACTTCTGAAACACAAAAACAGCAGAAAACAGGAAACTGGCACTGTGGCACTTCGTTAATAGGTTAGTTCTGGAAAATGTATAAAAGTACCACTAAGTGTAACGAAACAATAGGCAAATGGTGTAAAAACAAGCATGGAGCATCAAAAATTATAGATATGTTTGAGACGTATCAAGCATCCCCAAGCTTAACTCCTGCTCGTCCTCGAGTAGGTAAGTGATAACAAAAGAATAATTTTTGAGGTGACATGCACCTACACAATCTTGATCATATATGTAAGCATTGATGAGCTGGGATCAATAGAACTTAAAACATGGGCATGAAAGATATAATCATGACAATAAGAACTTAGCAACCATGTTGTAAACATGCAAATGAACACAAACAAAAGATCATGGTAATGAAACAATGAAAGTCAAACGTGTGTTCAAATCATAAGGAAAAACATACAAATGGTTTTCAGCTTGTCCTTCAAAGAGAGCAAAACATAAATGCATAGGACACCTCAAAGTTTAAGAGGGCGACTAGATACAAATAATTTAAGAACAAGTGAAACCAACAATATGAGTCAATCAATGAACCTTGGGACAATGCATATCACACTAAGAATGACAACTATGCTCTCTTAATGGTGCATAAAGAAAGAAGGTGGTGACTCAACATAAAAGTAAAAGAAAGGCCCTTCGCAGAGGGAAGCAGTGATTTAAACATGTGCTAGAGATTTTCATTTGTAAAACAGAGATAAAACTTGATTTTGAGAGGTGGTTGTCTTTGTCAACGACTGGCAATGGGGTTCTTACTATCTTCCATACAAAAATAAAGCAAGTTTTTGAGAGAGAGATTGGCACTTCGTGCTCTTTTTATAAAACTTGGCACTCCTCCCCACCTTTTCCTTTCACATACCATGGCTAACCGATTCCATCGGGTGCCCACCAACATTCACATTCATTGGAGGAGTGCCTTTTTTTCTTTCTTTTTTCCTTTTTTTTCTTTTTGGAATAAACAATATGGAAGATAGCAAATCCGACCACTACGTCCCCATGAGCTGAAAACAGTGTCACAAAACGAGAAGTATTTTGAAGGTTTTTGAAAGGTAGCACACGAAAATTTTACTTTGGAATGGCTTACAAATACCATGCATAGGAATTTATAGTGGACACAATGGCAAACTTGGCTTTTAGGAGTTGGATGCACGAGTAGAGCTCATACTCAGTACAAGGCGAGGGCTAGCAAAAGACTGGGAGCGACCAACTAAGAGAGCAATAATGGCCATAATCATGCAAAGCGACAAAGCGACATTAAAAGAAGCATACGATGGCATCAAAAGTCAAAAACTAAATGATCATGAAGGCTAATGGTGACTTTGGAAGAGTCTAACATGTGTGAGCATGCGCCAAGTCAACCCAAATAAAGCATCAAGGAGAAAACCAAAATAATGCTTCCATACAATAAAAACAACGCATGATTTTTTTCAAAGGCTCATTAAGCAATCTCAGTTATTTGAGACAAGTCATGCTACAGCAAAACTACTAAGCATACTATCAAAAAGACATCAAGCATGACATGAAAAAGCCTAAGCCGCAGTCTACACAAGCTCCTTCTTGTACCACTATTTTGCACAAAGCTTTTTCTCTTTTCCAACACCATTTGAAATTTTTATAAACACCTCTTTTGATGAAAACCAATAAAGACCAGAGGCAAAAATGCACCTTGATGAAAAGATATGACAAGATCTGAACGCATATCAAGGCGAAAACGAAAACCAAAAGCAGTAGCAGAAAAAGTAGAATGCTCGATTAATAAGAGTGAAAACTAGAGCATTCTTTGCAAATGAAAACGAGTACATCTCCTCCAAAGGAAATTTGTTGGGGTCCAACCATTTATTGCAGCAAACAAACAAACTAAACAAACTAAGACAACTAAAACAACTGACGCTCCAAGAAAAACACATAGTGCATGAAGCAATAAAAATATAGTGTTTTGAAAGGTGACCTGATTTTTGCCGATGAAGAAGGGGTGCCTCGGGGGCATCCCCAAGCTTTGACGCTTGTACTTCTTGGATATTTCTTGGGGTGATGCATGGGCATCCCCAAGCTTGAGCTTTTGTCCATTCTTCAACTCATCTCATCATTCTCCAATCCCTACACTTGAAAACTTCCTTCATACAAAACTAAACACAATTCTATTAGCAACATTAGTGCAAGCATAAAATATATTCAACCTCTTTTAGCTTCAGGTTTCAACCCAAAACTACCACATATAAAGTATATACTACTTTAGCAACTTCCACAAGAGTTCCATGATCAAAAAGAACTCAAAAGAAAGCGATAAAGTGGCAAAAACAAATATTGGCAGAAATCTGTCAAAACTGGACAGCTGATAATGGACGAATTTTTGAGGGATTTTCTGTTGCTCAAATCAAAAAGTGTTCAACTAAGAAAAGTTTGGATATAACCTGGGGCATATGCACAAGAAATCGCAGGTCCAAAAGATAAAAAGAGAATTTTCACGAATTTTTACGGTGCAGCACCGAAAACAGTAACAGGACAGCAATATCCCCAAATCTTTACCTCACTCAAATTAGAGGCTTCTCTTGGTACAAAAACGAAACAAACAAGATAAGGAGCGGTCATTACAGTAGTAATGACTTCCAAGACTCAAATAAAAGAAAAATTACTGAAAAGTAAACAATGGGTTATCTCCCAAGAGTGCTTTTCTTTAACGCCTTTGAGCTAGGCTCGGTAATTTGAGAAGATGCTCACATAAGAAATATGAATTGAAGCAAAAAAGAGAATCAAGAAGCAAATATAAAACACATTTAAGTCTAACCCACTTCCTATGCATAGGAATCTTGTAAGAAAATAAATCAAAGAAGCACATAGTAACAAGTATGGGTAGATAAAATAAGAGCAACTTTGGAACTTTCAATATAAAGAGAGGTGTTTTAGTAACATGAGAATTCCAACAACCATATTTTCCTCTCTCATAATAATTTTCAGTAGCATCATGAACAAACTCAACAATATAAATATCACACTCACCCTCTTTTGTTAAGCATGGAGGGTGATCAATTAAGGTATTAGTTAGAGAGTTACTCTTATTGGGAGGTAGACATGGGTAACTCCATTCTTCCTCCTCTTGATCATCACTCTCCTCCTCTTTTTCATCTAATGAGCTTCCAGTTTCATCCATTTCTTCTTCCATAGGCTCCTTCAAGGCATTAGTCTCTTCTGTTGGAGAGCATCTATTAAGATATTTAAGAATATAGCCATTTCCTTCCTTGTAATTATCAAAGCAAAATGTGAGTATATCATAAACCTCATATTTATAAGGTGCATCATCAATATTTTCAAGCAGATAAGCAAGTTCGAATGCACCCTTCCAAGCAATAAATTCTTCAATTTGTTCCACATCATAAAAGTCATAATTTCCATTAATATAAGAAGATATGGTAACATCATCATTATACTCACATTGAAAAGGGAGGTGTTTATACCTCCTACAGCAACAAGATTCATCAAAGCAATAAGTAACATTATAAGTAGAGCACACATTTCTAGCAATGATATATAATCTATTGATTTGTTCCCATAAGTGTTTCCCTTTTTGTAACAAGCGGTGTTCATCATAATAATTTTGCTGCTCTTCCGTGAACCCACCTTGCCAAAAAGATTTAGTTTCAAAGAAACCAACCATTGATAGAAAGCATGATAAAGCAAGACAAGTAAAAACAACTACAAAGGATTCTATTTTTTGGGTTTTTGATATAAAGCAATGCAGGTAAAATAAATAAAGTAAACCAAAACAAATAACAAAGTAAAGAATGTGTGTGCGAAGAACTCCCCTTGTAGAAGTCTTCTCTCTTCCCCGGCAACGGCGCCAGAAAAGAAGCTGCTACTCGTGTGATGGCGCCAGAAAAGAACTGTGGCGTTAAGTTGACGTGGGAGCAGTATGTCCTTGTGTGTGGTGATGACCAGCCCGTTGGGAACCCCAAGAGGAAGGTATGATGAGTGTAGCGGCTAGTTTTCCCTCAGTTAAGAAACCAAGGTTTAATGTCGATCTTGAAGAAGAGAGACGGTGACGACTGAAGGTGTTTGTGGAACCTGCACACACACAGACAAATACTTTGTCCCCAACTTGCGATGAGGTTGTCAATCTCACCGGTCTGCTTGAAACAAAGGTTATGAGTGTATCGAGTGGAAAACAGTAGTAATATGCGAGTAAAGTAAACAGTGCGGGAAAAGTAAACAGGTGATTGCAATATGATTAAAATAGGACCGGGGTCCACAGTTCACTAGTGGTGTCTCTCCATAGATAAAATAACATGCTGGGTAAACAAATTACAGTTGGGCAATTGATAGAATAAAGATAACGTGATATGTCAAGAAGATCACTATGAGATTCACTCTGGGCATTACAACAAAATACATAGACCGCCATCCAACTGCATCTATGACTAATAATCCACCCCCGGGGATATCATCCGAACACCCTAGAAGTATTAAGTTGCGAACAACAGATAATTGCATTAAGCAAAGTGTGTAATGTAAACAAAGCATATGCCCTTGAGCATATGAATGTTGTTTTCTCCCTAGTAGCAACAGCACATCTACCACCGTAGAGGTTTCTGTCACTCCCCCAGGTGAAATAGAGGCATGAACCCACTATCGAGCATAAATACCCCCTCTTGGAGTCACTAGCAACTACTCGGCCAAGATAGCTACTAACAACGGAGAGCATGCAAGATCATAAACAACATAGAGATAACAAAAGATATAATTCAGTACAGCAACTTAATCATAAACACCAATATTCATCGGATCCCAACAAACCAACATCATAGTATTACATAACGGTGATCTCAATCATGTAGGGCAGCTCATGAGATCTAAACATGAAGCACATGGTGGAGAAGACAACCATCTAGCTACTGCTATGGACCCATAGTCCAAGGTAGACTACTCACTCATCGCTCCGGAGGCAAGCATGGCGATGAAGAAGACCTCCGGTGGCGATTCCCCTCTCCGGCAGGGTGCCGGGAAGAGCTTCTGGACCCTCCCGATCTTCGGGTCGACGGCGGCGGCGGATCGCGATGTATTCTGGAAAACTGATCCGGCCCTTAGGTTTTTCTCGTCAGGGGGTATATGTAGGCGAAGGGGGGCTATCAGAGGTGGAGCCACGCGGCCTCACAAGGGGGTGGCGCGGCCAGGGGCCAGGCCGCCCCGCCCCTGTGTGTGGGGGCCACGTGGCCCCCCTCCGTCAGGTCTTCGGATGTTTGGGAGCTCCCCGGTGAAATATGACTTCAGGAACTTGTTTTGTCCAATTCCGAGAATATTTCCTGTGTATCACTTCTGAAACACGAAAACAGCAGAAAACAGGAAACTGGCACTGTGGCACTTCGTTAATAGGTTAGTTCCGGAAAATGTATAAAAGTACCACTAAGTGTAACGAAACAATAGGCAAATGGTGTAAAAACAAGCATGGAGCATCAAAAATTATAGATACGTTTGAGACGTATCATTAAGCAAGCTAGAAAAAGAATCTATTGGATGCTGGGAAGACCTCACAAAGCAATTTACAAGCAACTTCAGGTCGACATACAAACGACCAGCATCAATTGAAGAAGTCAAAGCATGTGTGCAACAACGCGACGAGACATTGCGAGCATACATTCAAAGGTGGAGCATTATCAAAAACTCAGCAGTCGAAGTTTCAGATGAAAGAGCAATAGACGCGTTCATCATCGGATTAAGGCGAAGAGACCTAGTCGAAGAGATGGGCAGAATCAAGCCGAAAACAGTGTCAGACCTCATGGACACAGCAAACAGGTTCGCAGACGGAGAAGATGCGTGCAACAACAAGCGGACGCGATCTCCAGAGGATGACAGAAGAAACAGATATGGAAGTCAAAGGAGACGATCTCGAAACTATGACACCTACGGCTCGCATAGCCAAGTCGCCACAGGATATAAAGACAACAGCTATCAAGGAAATGATCGCAGAAGTTCGGGATATAGAAGCTACGGAAAGGAAGACTATAAGAAGTTCCCTATAAGGGAATCCAGAGAGTACAACCCATCACCAGAAGATATGCTCAACGGGCCTTGTCATATACACTCAGCGTTCGTCGACGGGAAACGAGTATCAAGGCACGCAATGAAAGACTGCACAACATTCTTAAAACTGCAAGAAGCAGCAATAAATAAGCAAACCGAAGCAAGGCGACAAGGATTCGAAGGAAGTAACAATCCCTCGACAAAGCAGCAAGGAAACAATGGAGCGCCTCAAGGACAGGAGCAGCAAAACCAGGGACAGGACGACGACGAAGGGTATGTACCATCAAAAGGACACATCATATCAATGATACAACCTGTACCCAAGTCGAACAAAGAAGAGAAGAGCATAACTCAACAAGTCAACTTAGCAGTCATATCACCTCCAGCGGCAACGGAGTATCTGCACTGGTCAGAGCAACCAATAGAGTTCAACAGAGAAGATCATCCTATAACAGTACCTCGGCCGGGAAACGCGCCTTTGGTACTCAAAGCTCAAATCGGCGCGTATGATGTCGACAGAATATTCATGGATGCAGGGAGTGGAATTAACTTGATATATGCGAAAACACTCCGAGCAATGCATATATCACTAGAGTTCCTGAAGCCAACAGATTGTTCCTTCCATGGAATCGTACCAGGAAGTGCCAATTACCCGTTGGGTCGAATAGCACTCAATGTTTGCTTCGGCAACCGACAAAACTGCAGAAGAGAAAAACTAGACTTCGAAGTCATGGACTGGCCATCGCAATATCACGTGATCCTCGGACGACCCGCGTTTTCGCGATTCATGGCAGTGCCTCACTACACATATTTGGTACTTAAAATGCCAGGACCAAAAGGAATAATCACTTGAAGTTTCAGATCTCTGCGACAGGGAATTCCACAAGATGGCGCAAAATTTTGGCGTAATAGCCAACCATGCAGAAAAGGCAAAGAGCGCGACTACAGAAGGCGTCAAGCTACTCGAAGGATGCGTCGCGGAGCCTGAAACGAAGAAACCACGAATAGGAACATCAGGAGAAGACACAGGCGCAGAGGAAAAAGGGAAAGCCACGACAACATAAGCATCATAAAGACAATTGACAAGGGTATAGTTAATAGAGCCCGTTAGTTGAGTACCCCTGAGGCCCGTTAAGCTAGGCCCAATTGTAATGATAGTCGAATACGAGTTATTACCGTATATCATATTTGTAATCTGTATCAAACCCTACCCGATCCTCTAGACCTGGCCACCTATATATAGGGGCCAGGAGGGGACGGTGTAGGCCAGATTGAAAGCAAGCCAGGTTGAACACCCAAGTTTACTTTCGATATACACCTATTTCGACTAACTTTACCTTTGAGTTCATCCGACGCCCTATCTCCCCGATCCTAAGTCCTTCATCTAGGACATTTGTCGAGTTATCCCTCGTCAATTGGCGCCGACCGTGGGGACTTTGGGCGTTGGAACCATGAATTCGACGGCTTTTTCGCTTTTAGCCAACAGCAGTCCAAAAGTCGACCGAAGTCAAGAGGTAGAACTGACAATTGGAAGTATGAGCATCCTCATCGGGCCATCGGGTTCATCCCGCCTCTCGGAGTCAACAAAGCCAGATCCGTCGGCAAGCAAGCTCGAAACAAAGGAAACATTGGAGTCATCAGAAGGCTCTTCCAGTGAGGTAAACTCGCCGGTCAGCTTAGAAAAAGCGTCAATCGCAGAAGGCGACGGAATTCAGGAAAATTTCGACTCAGAAGAAAAAGCGTGTCAGATGCACAACAATACAAAGGACTTCACCGTAGGAAGCAGCGGCGTCTCCAAAGTACATCAGTTATGCGCCATCATCACTGACGCAGAAGAAGGAAACAACAGCGAAGGAAGTAAAAATTTCGACAAGCAAGTCGACAAAGTGAAAGATCACAACAAAAAGGAAAAAGAGAAAGTCCATGTCTCGGCAGGTGAATGGAGAATGATCAAATCAGCCATTGATTATGGTACAGAAGTGCCCGAAGGATCAAGAAGAGAAGTTCTAATGGGATATCAGTACGCATTATACCAACACAAGAAGAAACTAAGGGAGGAAAGAGACAGGATGATTCAAGACAAAAACAGCATATCAAGGGAGGAACATTGGGAAGACTATAGTGAAGAGTCAGAATATAGCAGAGAAAGGCGCGGAGATCCAAAGCACAACAGGGGAGTGACAGCATACGGCAGAGAAGAAGAGTACTCGAGGAGCCCCACCCTGCAGCTAGAAGAGGAGGAAGATGACCAGATGCAAAAAACGCCAGAGGCGGTATTAGCAGCAGCACAAGCGTATCTACTAGCCACAAGACCAGAGCATGGGGACCCGCGAGAAGATATGCACCGAGCCGCGATACGAAGCCTCGGAATAGTAGAAGGAAAGATCAGGGAGCAAGAGGTAAAGTCGACAGGTGATAAAGAGAAGTTCAGATACAACCGCACAGACAGCGACTATAGCGAGTCATCAGAAGAGAAAAAGCAGCAGAGAAAGAAGGAGGATGCAAGAAGTATAATAGCACAAGCTCGAGTAAATAAATCGCGACATGCTTGGAGGGAAGAGAATTACGAAGACGATGATAAAGATATGGGTGCGTTATGCTTTACTCATAGAGTTCGCAGAACGCGGGTACCCAAAGGATTCAAACTACCACACGACCAGAATAAGCACGACGGGTCGCAGGAACCCACCTTATGGCTATCAGATTATCTACAAGCAGTGCAGATATTAGGGGGAACAAAGGCGACTGCAATGCAAAGTTTGCAGCTGCACCTCACCGGCGCCGCCCGGTCTTGGTTGAACACTCTACCCGACGAATCTATTGGAAGCTGGGGGGAACTCGAAAGTCGATTCACGAGAAATTTTCATTCCACCTACAAACGCCCAGCATCACTGGAAGAAGTTAAAGCATGTGTGCAAAGGAAAGGCGAAACGCTACGTTCTTATATACAACGCTGGAGTATAATTAAAAACTCAGCAGAGGACGTCTCCGACGAACGAGCAATAGACGCTTTTTCGGAAGGACTTCGTCGCTCAGATCTTGTGGAGGAAATAGGAAGAACAAGACCTACGACAGTAGCTGAGCTAATGAAACAAGCCAACAAATTTGCTGATGGAGAGGACGCGTATAACAATAAAAGAGGACGTTCGCCAGAAGTCGACAGAATAAGTCGACAGAGGAGACGATACCGCAGTGGGGGTAACCAAGGAAGGCGAAATCAGGTAGCCACAGGTTATGCACTAGAAGAAGAGGAAGGGTACGAAAGTAGGAGGTTTCAGGCAAAAGGGACAAAAAAATCAAGATACTCTGGTCCTTCGGCTGAGGATATGCTATACGGACCTTGTCGAATCCACTACGCGTACCTCGACGGGAAAAGGGTCTCAAATCACCAGATGAAGGATTGTAGAACATTCCTAAGGTTGCAAGGTGCCATGGGCTCGAGCCAAGAAGGAAGGCAAGGAGAAAAACGTAGAAGTCAAGGATATCAAACTCAAAGATCATCAAAGCACCTAAAGTCGCAAGTATACATATCAGCCATGATTCAACCAGTGCCCAAGTCGAAAAAAGAGCGAAAGAGCATATCCAGGCAAGTGAACCTAGCAATATCATCACCACCAGCTACCACAGAGTATCTACGATGGTCAGAGCAACCAGTCAAGTTCAGTAGAGCAGACCACCCACGGAAAGTTCCTAGGCCGGGCCACTCGCCTATGGTTCTAAAAGCACAAATAGGAGGATACGACATCGGAAGAGTGTTCATGGATGCAGGGAGCGGCATAAACTTAATATATGCTAGAACACTGAAGGCTATGTGCATCTCACCAGCGAGTCTGAAGCCAACAGATTGCTCTTTCCACGGGATAGTACCAGGAGCAGCGAACTACCCCTTGGGAAGAATAGAACTCGATGTTTGCTTTGGTAGCAGCGAAAACTATAGAAGAGAGAAACTGGAGTTCGAAGTTATGGACTGGCCGTCACAATATCATGCAATCCTGGGGCGCCCAGCATTTGTAAAATTCATGGCAGTACCGCACTACGCGTATCTCACGTTAAAAATTCCAGGGCCCAAAGGAACAATAACAGTGCAAGGGAGCTTTGAAGTAGCCAACACATGCGACAGAGAATTCAACAAGATGGCGCAAACCTTCGGCATGACAGCAGAATACGAGAGGCTCAAAGGTGAAACAGATCATAATGTGCTACCCGACGTTGGGCGATCCCTGCCAGATAAGGCTTTCGACACAACGCAAGATTCAAAGAAAATTCAGGTCCACCCTACGGATCCAAACAAGACGACATCCATTGCGGTAAACTTGGATCCCGCATAGGAAGGCGCGCCCGTCGAGTTCCTCCGTGAGCGCTGGGAAATCTTCGCCTGGTGTCCATCCGACATGCCAGGGGTTCCCAGGGAACTCGTCGAGCACGCACTAAATGTAGATCCCAAGGCGAAACCAGTCAAGCAACCACTGCGGCGATTCGACGAACCCAAGAGGAAGGCAATAGCGTAAGAATTGCACAGATTAGAAAATGCTGGATTTATCAGAGAAATCAAAACTTCGAGTTGGGTGTCGAACCCAGTAATAGTACCCAAGAAGAACACAGACGTACAAAGAGTATGTGTCGACTACACATCTCTCAATAAGCATTGTCCAAAGGATCCTTTCCCTTTACCCCGCATCGATCAAATAATAGATTCAACAGCGGGCTGTGCAAGGCTTTCCTTTTTGGATGCATATTCTGGCTACAACCAGATCAAGCTGAAGAAAGAGGACGAGGAAAAAACGGCTTTCATCACACCATATGGGGTGTTTTGCTACCAAGTGATGCCATTCGGCCTAAAAAATGCAGGGGCAACTTATCAAAGGATGATGCAAAGTTGCCTTGGAAGTCAAGTAGGGCGCAACATACAAGTCTACATTGATGATGTAGTCATCACCACAAGAGAGGAGAAATCTTTAATCAGCGACTTGGCAGAAACCTTCGACAACCTGAACAAGTTCAAGCTTAAGTTGAACCCGACAAAGTGTTCCTTCGGAGTTTTAGCAGGGCAACTTTTGGGATTCTTGGTATCAGCACGAGGAATAGAGGCAAATCCAGAGAAAATTTAAGCAATTCTAACAATGGGGAAACCCACGAAACTCCACGACGTACAGAAATTAGCAGGACGAGTCGCGGCATTAAGTCGTTTCGTTGCTCGACTAGGGGAGAAGGCGCTTCCTTTTTATGCACTTATGAAGAAGTCAGACGACAAATTTGAGTGGACAGAAGAAGCAGACGCAGCGTTTGCGCAATTGAAAAAAGTGCTCTCCACGCCGCCAGTGCCGGTCGCACCTAAAGAAAAAGAGCCACTACTATTGTACATCGCCGCAACCCATCAGGTGGTAAGTACAGTTCTAGTAGTCGAAAGAAGTGAAGAAGGCAAAGCTCATGGCGTCCAGAGACCGGTATATTTCATCAGTGAAGTGCTATCTCCAACCAAACAGAGGTACCCGCATTATCAGAAGCTGGCGTACAGTGTCTTCACCACTGCACGAAAATTACGACAGTATTTTACAGTGCACCCAATTATAGTGGTCAATGAAGCACCACTATTGAACATATTGAACAACCCTTTAGCAACAGGCCGTGTCTCTTTGTGGGGAATCGAGTTATCTCCCATGGACATCACGTACGAAAAAAGGAAGGCGATCAAGTCACAAATTTTGCCAGATTTTACAGCAGAGTGGCTCGAGCTGCAAAGCACGGGACCACCAGATTTATCGAGTACTTGGACAATGTACTTCGATGGTTCAAAGTGAGTTCAAGGAGCAGGCGCAGGAGTAGTATTAATATCGCCTCATGGCGACAAATTAAAGTATGTCTTACGGATGAGCTTCCCGCAGGCCTCTAACAATGAAGCGGAGTACGAGGCTTTGTTGCACGGAATGAAGATGGCCAAAGCTTGTGGAGCAACTCGCTTAAAGATATTTGGAGACTCTAACCTTGTTGTCCAGCAAGTTATGAACAGGTGTGACACAATCAATGACAACATGATGGCCTACAAGAATTTGTACCATTATCTAGAAGGAACGTTCGATGGATGCGAAGTCTCTCACGTCAGCAGGAACAGCAATGAGGAAGCCGACACTTTAGCAAATATTGGATCACAATGCTTACCTGTACCATCTGGAGTATTTTGGGAAGAAATAGCGGAAAGGTCAATAAAAATTGCTAAAAGTTCGACTACCATGGGAGGCTCGGAGGCTATGACAGAGCCAGAGGAGGTCATGATGATAGAAGAAACATGGATGCAGTCATATCTTGCGTACATGATAAATAAAAAGCTACCAGAAGATGCAGTGGAGGCTAAGAGGATAACTCGAAGAGCGAAAGCGTTTGTCGTGATTGAAGGAAAACTATACAAGAGAAGTATTACAGGCGTTTTACAACGCTGTGTCACACCCCAGGAAGGGCAAGCAATATTGAAAGACATACACGGCGGAGTATGTGGCCATCACGCCAGCGGTAGAGCAATAGCGGCAAAAGCTTTTCGGGCAGGATTCTATTGGCTAACAGCCATCAAAGACGCAAAAGATATAGTTCGAAAGTGTGAAGCATGTCAAAGGTTTGCATCCAGACCACATGCACCAGCAGCGGAGCTACAAACAATACCATTATCCTGGCCCTTCGCACAATGGGGACTTGACATGGTGGGAAAGTTGCACAAATCTTGGCCAGGAGGGCATGTCTATATGCTAGTGGCAGTCGACAAATTCACTAAATGGGTGGAAGCGGCCCCAGTAACAACTCAAGACTCTACAGCAGCAATCAGTTTCATCAAGTCGATAGTTTTTCGTTTTGGTGTACCACACAGCATCATCACAGACAACGGGACAAATTTTACTTCAAAAGAATTCAGAAGTTACTGCGAAGGATTGGGAATCAAGCTTAAATTCGCATATGTGGCGCACCCGAAGACAAACGGGCAAGTCGAAAAAGCTAATGGCCTGATAAGTAGTGGAATAAAAAAGAGGCTTTTAGCACCTCTCGAGAAAGCCAAGAGCGCTTGGGTAGAAGAATTGCCCTCCGTTCTTTGGAGCCTAAGAACTACGCCCAATGCAGCAACCCAAGAAACTCCTTTCTTCCTGGTCCATGGCGCAGAAGCCGTGCTTCCAGTCGAAGTTACACACGAGGCTCCAAGAGTGACAGCATATGACGAGGCGACATCAACAGAAGCATTACAAGACGACGTCGATGCGCTAGATGAAGCAAGAGACAAAGCATTAGAAAGGGCTACGCAATATCAACAAAGTCTACAAAACTACCATAGTAGTCGAGTTCGTCCACGATCCTTCGTGGTGGGAGACCTTGTTTTGCGACTTAGGCAAGATAGCCACGGCAAATTGGAGTCCCCTTGGGTGGGACCTTACATCGTCACTGAAGTAATACCAGGAGGAGTGTATCGACTACAAGACAAGAAGACTGGGAAGGACGAAAGCAACCCGTGGAATGCAGAACAACTACGACGTTTTTACGCGTAGACTAAGTATAGAGATATCAATATATTCGAGTTAACCTTCTGGACCCAGAACATGAGGCCACAGGTCGGGTTCTTTGGGTTGAACTCGACAAAATTGTACGATTCTCGTGTTACTTCTCCGCTCGGGGGCTTCAACCCCTGGGTCGTACGAAAAAATCGTTATGACAAGATGGAGTGGTTTTCCTTCACTATAAGGTTGTTTACACAACCCGATAAATACAGAGAGAACTTGGTTCATAAAAAGAACCCGATATCATCCTTACATTTATTGGTTCGCAAAGAACCCGACATATGGAAAGCATATCTCAGAACATGACTTGTTCTCATGGTACTAGTAAACGATATCGACACAAAGTAAGAATATTTATTGCAAATATCATTGCAGGAAGGACATTGTCAAACGAAATTACAAGGATAACAGATCCTAATAAAAGAAGGCTTCAAGCTTCATACTCCTTCTGGCAAAGAGTGCCATTATAGATCTTCACGTCAAACTTCGACGTACCGACGTGGAAGTCGAAGGCCATGATGAAGCCTTGATGGATGTCGTGGTCCTCAGCAAATTGCGACCAGCCACCTCTGAAGTACTGCTCGCCGTCGCCATCATACCACACCTCCACCTCATAGGGGATGCCACCGCCAGACTGTTCACGAAGAACCGCCTCTCGCAGTTCGCGGCCATCCATAAACTTCGTGAAATCTAGCGGCAAGCGCTGAATCTCACGGCACTGCACCATGGCAATGCAAAGGAAAGAAAAGATACGGGGAGGTGCAGAAGGAGCAGCTGGAGCAGCAGATGGAGGAGCGGTTGGACCTGGAGTGACGTTAGTCACTTTGGGTTTGTTCTTGCTACCAGGTGGGCGGCCGGGACGGCGCTTAGCCGGAGCATCTGACGAAGTTCCTGCGGCGGCCGGCGCGGTGTTCTTGTTCTTGCTGCCGCGAGGGCGACCCCGACCTCGTGGTGCTGCCGGGGAACCAAGGTTCAGACGGGAGCCTGCAGCATCTGCCATGAGTGCGAGAGAGAAACCTCAGAAAAACCCTAGATGGAGGAGAGAAGATGATGCGGCGGAGGAAAGGATCTGATTAGGGTTTTTATCCTCACCAGATGGTGCTTTATTTATAAGCGCGTATTATTGGGCCCCCGTGCTACAGCGCAGCCCACAAACAAATTTTAAGTAGGAGTTAAATTCTGCGTAGAGCAGACGATAATATCAGTAAAGAAAAACAAGACAGGAGGCTATGATCGCGCGATATGGAAACCTCGACTTGGACTCGGGGGCTCGTCAAATAGTAAAAGGTCTACAGTAGAAAGAAGAGCTAAACTTTGAGCCTATGCTTGACTACAAGTTGCCAAACATAGCCTCGGGGGCTACTCCCATCGGGAGCGCTGAGCGCGCACCCGATAGAGATGAAATAGTCAATATTGAAATTGCAAGAAGGATAAGCATACAAAACTTCGACTACGTAGTCGACAAATTGAAGAAAAATTACTCCCATCGGGAGAGAGTTTTATGGTTGTAGAAACCCGAATATTTTCAGTCAAACTTTGACTGCGACATGAGATTCTTGAGTTGCGTTATCGCAACGAAACTCGAATGCCGTGATTTATCACGAAGGTAAGACCCCGGGATCCGTCCTGTGTGGCCTAGTATACGCACATGGATGTGCTCTGCTGGTATGTATCCGTGTCTACGACGCGAAGAAAATCCTGGTGGACGCACTGGGTACCTTGAGAACCACTGGGACTCATTTTTTGTAAGTCCTAAATGAGGCAAAAGAGTGAGTTTGACCGGTATCCCGAATTCAAGTCCAAGGGGATTGAATTTGAAGTAGGTGACAAGTATCTGTTCCGGCAGTTAACTGACCTCTTGATCCGTCAGAGTTGTCAGGCTTGTTCATCGAGACCCCTTGCGAGCTAATTATCATTATCATAAGTCGAAAGACCAAGTCGAAGATTTGAAGAAGATGAAGAATTATCCAAGTCGAAGATTTGAAGATTAGAGATTCAACCCGAATCTGCAATTCTGGTAGAATCTCAGGGGCTACTGACAAGGGTATAGTTAATAGAGCCCGTTAGTTGAGTACCCCTGAGGCCCGTTAAGCTAGGCCCAATTGTAATGATAGTCGAATACGAGTTATTACCGTATGTCGATATTTGTAATCTATATCGAACCCTACCCGATCCTCTAGACCTGGCCACCTATATATAGGGGCCAGGAGGGGACGGTGTAGGCTAGATTGAAAGCAAGCTAGGTTGAACACCCAAGTTTACTTTCGATATACACCTATTTCGACTAACTTTACCTTCGAGTTCATCTGACGCCCTATCTCCCCGATCCTAAGTCCTTCATCTAGGACATTTGTCGAGTTAACCCTCGTCAATAATAGAGTAGAACAATAAAGGCTGTAAAAGCCACGAGTTATACCAGGGGCAATGCCCTCTAGATCCAGAACACATGTCACAGGCCGGATCTCTTGGGTCACCCCATGTATCTTACATTACAAGTATAAATAAAGACAAAGCGTTCCTCATATTCGAGTTTACGAGTCTTTGATGTCTACACACTTCTATTCTTGTAGACACTTATTGGGCCTCCAAGTGCAGAGGTTTGTAGAACAGCAGCAAGTTTCCCTTAAGTGGATCACCCAAGGTTTATCGAACTCAGGGAGGTTAGAGGTCAAAGCTATCCCTCTCAAGCAACCCTGCAATTACGATACAGAAAGTCTCTTGTGTCCCCAACACACCCAATACACTTGTCAGATGTATAGGTGCACTAGTTCGGCGAAGAGATAGTGAAATACAAGTGGTATAGATGATTATAAGTAGCAAACGTGATGTGAAATAAATATCGCTGCGAGCAAACAAGTAACAAAATAGCAAGTAAACGGTATGCAAAGCTTGGAAACAAGGCCTAGGGATCATACTTTCACTAGTGGACACACTCCCAACAATATAACATGACTGAACAAATAACTTCTCTTTGCTAAGGTACTCTGAATTACTCTCCTATTGAATAACACTAATCATTGTGTAGTGGCTACAGAAGCACCCCTTAAAGTTCATCAAGTACTTGACAAACACCACTCATAGAGATATCCAAATCAAATCACAATTCAAGATAGAAATCATTGCAACTTAAACCAAGTACTAACACGGTGCACACACTGTCAACTTTACACCATGAAAGGAGGAATAGATCACTCAAACTATCATAGCAATAATTATTCTCATAATCCACAAGAGATCACAATCATAGTCTAAACCAAGTACCACCATGATGCACGCACTGTCACCGTTACACCATAGCAGGAGGAATAGATTACTTTAATAACATTGCTAGAGTACACAAAATATCTGAATAATAACATGTACTTGTTCAACATGATACAAAGCTCACGATCACATAAAGATCACATCATGGGAGAGAGAGGTGAACCACATAGCTACCGGTAGAGCCCTCAGCCCCGGGGATGAACTACTCCCTCCTCATCATAGGAGACAGCAAGGTTGATGGAGATGGCGGTGAGGTCGATGGAGACGGCGGAGACGGCGATGGAGACCGATGGAGATGGCTCCGGGGGCACTTCCCCGTCCCGGCAGGGTGCCGGAACAAAGACTTCTGTTCCCCGAAATTCGTCGGTGGCGGCGGCGGAGCTACGGAACTCTTTCTGGAAATCTGATCGGGGGGCTTAGGTTTTTCCGTCCCGAGGCTTCTTATAGGCGAAGGGGCGATGTCAGGGGGTGGACCAGGCGCCCACACACGGGCCCCACGTGGCCAAGGGGCCGGCCGCGCCAGGCATGTGTCTGGGGCCCTAGTGACCCCCCTCTGACACCTCTTCGGATGTCTGGAAGCTTCCCCTTGATTTAAGACTTCAGGAACTTGTTTCGTCCAATTCCGAGAATATTTCCTGTGTATCACTTCTGAAACACAAAAACAACAGAAAATAGGGAACTGGCACTGTGGCACTTCGTCAATAGGTTAGTTCCGAAAAATGCATAAAAGTGCCACTAAGTGTAACGAAACAATATGCAAATGGTGTAAAAACAAGCATGGAGCATCAAAAATTATAGATACGTTTGAGACGTATCAAGCATCCCCAAGCTTAACTCCTGCTCGTCCTCGAGTAGGTAAGTGATAACAAAAGAAATAATTTTTGAGGTGACATGCACCTACACAATCTTGATCATGTATGTAAGCGTTGTGCGCTGGGATCAAAAGAACTTAAAACATGGGCATGAAGATATAATCTTGACAATAGAAACTTAGCAACCATGTTATAACATAAAAATGAACACAAACAAAAGATCATGAAAATAAAACAATGAAAGTCAAACGTATGTTCAAATCATAAGGAAAAACATACAAATGGTTTTCAGCTTGTCCTTTATGGAGAGCAAAACATAAATGCATAGGACACCTTCAAGTTTAAGAGGGCGACTAGATACAAGTAATTTGAGAACAAGTGAAACCAATCATCATGAATCAATCAATGAACTTTGGGACAATGCATATCACACTAAGAATGACAACTATGCTCTCTTAATGGTGCATAAAGAAAGAAGGTGGTGACTCAACATAAAAGTAAAAGAAAAGGCCCTTCGCAGAGGGAAGTAGTGATTGCAAGTTTTATAACCTTCAAAAATTATGGTACTTACCGGCTTTGAGCTCTCATTGCCCCCCATCATAAGCATCTTGAATGGTTAAAGTTAATGCGAGAACAATTATGATGCATATGCTTAACAAATCATAAGTTGAAAACCTTGTGTCCCGTGAATACAAGTACCCAAACCATGCTAGTTTACTTAGAGTCCCAAGCAAGGCTCTTGTCATTGTAAGTATATGCATATCATTGAGAACCGCCAATGGGGTACCTCCGTGCCCGATGACATGGAACAAGCCCACACCAAAATGACAGGACAAGCAGACAATGAACACCTCGACATCTCTTTTATTTGCTATATTGTTTAGCTTTTTATTGTGAGATGCGTCGTCGAATGTTCACCATGGGTATGCTGCAAATTTCCACCATGAATTATGCATGGCTTAGATTGGTGGCCCGGCGTTTCCCTAACACATATAAAAACTCCATGATCCTCACAAGATTCCCAATTCATTTCACACAGCGGGCATCCATAAACAAAAGATCACGATATCAACTCAAAAAGAAGTGCAATGTTGAAAGCTTGCCCCATGACAGCATGGCTGGGCTAGAATCCAACTTACAACTTGCAAGCATAACAACTCAACATAAAAGACCACAATGTCAAATTTTTAAGAACAGGAAAAGTAAAGTGTGCCTTCCGGTTCGTGAGAGCTTTACTGACCGAATTTCGCATAACACTGGTAAGAGTTTAATTTGAAGAGAATATAAAAGCAAGTCAAATTTACTTGGAATAGCAAATTGCTAGTAGGTATGTATGGTGGACACAATGGTAAACTTGGCTTTTAGGAGTTGGATGCACGAGTAGAGCTCATACTCAGTACAAGGTGAGGGCTAGCAAAAGACTGGGAGCGACCAACTAAGAGAGCAATAATGGCCATAATCATGCAAAGCGACAAAGCGACATTAAAAGAAGCATACGATGGCATCAAAAGTCAAAAACTAAATGATCATGAAGGCTAATGGCGACTTTGGAAGAGTCTAACATGTATGAGCATGCGCCAAGTCAACCCAAATAAAGCATCAAGGAGAAAACCAAAATAATGCTTCCATACAATAAAAACAACGCATGATTTTTTCAAAGGCTCATTAAGCAATCTCAGTTATTTGAGACAAGTCATGCTACAGCAAAACTACTAAGCATACTATCAAAAAGACATCAAGCATGACATGAAAAAGCCTAAGCCGCAGTCTACACAAGCTCCTTCTTGTACCACTATTTTGCACAAAGCTTTTTCTCTTTTCCAACACCATTTGAAATTTTTATAAACACCTCTTTTGATGAAAACCAATGAAGACCAGAGGCAAAAATACACCTTGATGAAAAGATATGGCAAGATCTGAACGCAAATCAAAGCGAAGACGAAAACCAAAAGCAGTAGCAGAAAAAGAAGAACACTTGATGAACGATAAGAGTGAAAACGGAGTGTTCTTGGCAAATGAAAAGCGAGTTCATATCCTCCAAAAGAAACATGATGTGATCCAACCATTTATTGCAGCAAACAAAACTAAACTAACTAAGAAAACTAAAACAACTGACGCTCCAAGAAAAACACATAGTGCACGAAGCAATAAAAATATAGTGTCTTGAAAGGTGACCTGATTTTTGCTGATGAAGAAGGGGTGCCTCGGGGGCATCCCCAAGCTTTGACGCTTGTACTTCTTGGATATTTCTTGGGGTGATGCATGGGCATCCCCAAGCTTGAGCTTTTGTCCATTCTTCAACTCGTCTCATCATTCTCCAATCCCTACACTTGAAAACTTCCTTCATACAAAACTAAACACAATTCTATTAGCAACATTAGTGTAAGCATAAAATATATTCAACCTCTTTTAGCTTTAGGTTTCAACCCAAAACCACCACATATATAGCAAATAATACTGTAGCAACTCCCCAAAAAGTTCCATGATCAAAAGAACTCAAAAGAAAGCGATAAAGTGGCAAACACAAATATTGGCAGAAATCTGTCAAAACTGAACAGCTGACAAAGCTCGAATTTTTGAGGGATTTTCTGTTGCTCAAATAAAAAAGTGTTCAACAAAGAAAAGTTTGGATATAACCTGGGGCATATGCACAAGAAATCGCAGGTCCAAAAGATAAACAGAGAATTTATACGAATTTTTACGGTGCAGCACCGAAAACAGTTTCAGGACAGCAACATCCCCAAATCTTACCTCACTCAAATTAGAGGCTTCTCTTGGCACAACAACGAAATAAAAAGGATAAGGAGCGGTTATTACAGTAGTAATAACTTCCAAGACTCAAATAAAAGAAAAAGTACTGAAAATAAAACATTGGGTTATCTCCCAAGAGTGCTTTTCTTTAACGTCTTTGAGCTAGGCGCAGTAATTTGCAAAGATGCTCATGTGGGCGCCATATGAGAGCTTGAGGCAAAGGCGCCATATAGGAACTTAAAGCAATAGAGAGCATCAAAAAGCAAGTATGGAACACATTTAAATCTGAACCACTTCCTATGAAAAATAGTCTTGTAAAGAGACAAGTCATAAAAGCGCAAAGCAAAGAGCATAGGAAGGCAAAACAAGTATAGCTTCAAAAATTGCAACATAAAGAGGGGAAACTCAATATTATTAAGATCCATCAAACCATGTTTCCCTCTCTCATAATAACTTTCAGTAGCATCATGAATAGAACCAATAATATAACTATCACATAAAACATCCCTATCATGAGCCACATGCATAAAAGAATTAATACTCCCCACATGAACAATAGTAGTAGGAGCAGATTCAACAGAAAAATTATTCTCATCACCATAATCATCAAAGACAGGAGGCATATTGTAATCATAACTATTTTTCTCCTCAAAAGTAGGTGAACTGAAAATATTATACTCATCATCACAAGCTAGAGAACTACTATGTCGCAAAGCATACTCATCAAACATATCATTATAAGAAGGAACATGGATAGCACTAATGGTACAACAATTATTGACCTTAGAATTGGTACCAAAAAGATTTTCAATATCAAAAGTAGAGTGCTTTTCCCAATCATGATCACTAACATAAGTAATAGGCATAGGAACATCATCCCAATCAGAATTATCATAATCTATAGCAGGATCATAACGCTTAGGGGAAGATACCGTGTCATCTCGCCTTTTAATCCTCTTCTTCTTCTTCTTACTCTCTCCTTTAGGAGGGAGAGACTTGAAGGGCATCTTCTCCACATATTCTTTAGGAGGGAAAGGCATCTTCTCCACATAATCTGGCTTGCTAACAGAAACAACAGAAGAAACTTTGGAGGATTCCTCCTCTCTATTAATAAGATAAAAACATCTATCAGTCCTGTCATAGCTTGGCAAAATATCAAGTTTTATAAGATTTTGAATGTAAGCATTTGCAAGGCAGTCTTTAGCACAATAGAGACGACAACCACGAAGGGTGCTATTAATATCAACATCATTCATATCTATCAAAGCAATCTTTCTAGATATCTCATCACACGCCAAGAACAAAGCAAGCTCATCATGCTGATTGGGAGTAATCTTGTCATCACAATACATACTTAAGGTACTAGAAGAGTAACTATTAAGGCTTGAGCATTGGAAATTAAAATGACCTATGTCATCGCAATGTTTACAAAGAAAAGGATAAAGCTCACAAACCTTTTTACCGATCTCACCTATATCCTTGTACCACATACTGGTTTCTTCATTTGCGTGGGTGATGCAATAATCTTCCTTGTTGTAACTCTGTTCACAAGGTCTATGTACTCCACAAAAATTGACATGCTTATAAGAAGTAGGACTTTTAGAAGTTTGAGCATGTTTATTAGAATCATCAACAACAATATCATTTTCTACGCGAGTGTCCTTAAAAGGTTCATGATAGACGTCCCCATTTCCTTTAGGAACATTCATATGGGAAGCAAAGGCTTTAAAGCAATCAACCATAATTTGAGGATCAAGACCATATTTAGCACTAAGCTCTTGAAAATTAGCAGTTTCAGCGAAAGACTTAATGCAATCAAACTCGTAATTCATACCTGGTCCTTTACCTTTGTCGCTATCCCAACCTTCAATATTGTTTTGAATTGTTTCAAGCAGATCCCACTTTGTGTCAACATCCTTGCTTGTGAAAGACCCATCAAAGCATGCATCTAGATAGTCCTTGTAGTATCCTGAAAGCCTTGCATAAAAATTATTAATAACAATATTAAGGGAAAGATCATGAATAGGACATTTATGCATTAGTAACTTCAATCTTCCCCACGCTTGGGCAATGTTTTCTCCCTCGTGAGGCCAAAAATTATATATCTGATTACGATCTTTATGAATCTCACTTGGAGGATAGAATATAGAATAAAAGAGAGGTACAATTTCCTCCCAGCCAATAGATGGACCATCTTCAAGCAGCCGATACCATTCCTCAGCTCTGCCTTTCAGTGACAAAGAGAATAGCTTCTTCTTAACTTGGTTTATCGAAATACCTGCACACTGGAACAACTCGCATAATTCATGTATAAAGAGCAAATGATCACCAGGATGGACAGTTCCATCTCCTAAATAGCAGTTATCCCTAACACGTTCAACAATCCTCGTAGGTATTTTAAAAGGATGGGGAGCACAAGCATCACTAGAAACATCACATATGGGAGATAAAATATTATCAGAACAAACCTTCTCCACTAAAGCTAGGGGACTAAAAATATCATACTCAACAAAACCAGCTTCCCCAAGCTTAGACTTTTCTATAGCATTAGCATTAACAGCATTCAAAGCATTCGTACTAATAACATTGCTATGCGAAATAAGCTCCAAAGGATTTTCAATTTTCTCTTCAAATCTAAAATCAGGAAAAAGACTAAAGAACTCTTTATTTTCCATTAAGCCTAACTAGTGAAAATAAAAACAAGAAACAAAAAGATATAATTGCAGAATCTAAAGGAAATAACTTCGAGCACTCACACAGGAGGATGCGAGTACCTTTTACCTTACCTCCCCGGCAACGGCGCCAGAAAAGAGCTTGATGTCTACACACTTCTATTCTTGTAGACACTTGTTGGGCCTCCAAGTGCAGAGGTTTGTAGAACAGCAGCAAGTTTCCCTTAAGTGGATCACCCAAGGTTTATCGAACTCAGGGAGGTTAGAGGTCAAAGCTATCCCTCTCAAGCAACCCTACAATTACGATACAGAAAGTCTCTTGTGTCCCCAACACACCCAATACACTTGTCAGATGTATAGGTGCACTAGTTCGGCGAAGAGATAGTGAAATACAAGTGGTATAGATGATTATAAGTAGCAAACGTGATGTGAAATAAATATCGTTGCGAGCAAACAAGTAACAAAATAACAAGTAAACGGTATGCAAAGCTTGGAAACAAGGCCTAGGGATCATACTTTCACTAGTGGACACACTCCCAACAATATAACATGACTGAACAAATAACTTCTCTTTGCTAAGGTACTCTGAATTACTCTCCTATTGAATAACACTAATCATTGTGTAGTGGCTACAGAAGCACCCCTTAAAGTTCATCAAGTACTTGACAAACACCACTCATAGACATATCCAAATCAAATCACAATTCAAGATAGAAATCATTGCAACTTAAACCAAGTACTAACACGGTGCACACATTGTCAACTTTACACCATGAAAGGAGGAATAGATCACTCAAACTATCATAGCAATAATTATTCTCATAATCCACAAGAGATCACAATCATAGCCTAAACCAAGTACCACCATGATGCACGCACTGTCACCGTTACACCATAGCAGGAGGAATAGATTACTTTAATAACATTGCTAGAGTACACAAAATATCTGAATAATAACATGTACTTGTTCAACATGATACAAAGCTCACGATCACATAAAGATCACATCATGGGAGAGAGAGGTGAACCATATAGCTACCGGTAGAGCCCTCAGCCCCGGGGATGAACTACTCCCTCCTCATCATAGGAGACAGCATGGTTGATGGAGATGGCGGTGAGGTCGATGGAGACGGCGGAGACGGCGATGGAGACCGATGGAGATGGCTCCGGGGCCACTTCCCCGTCCCGGCAGGGTGCCGGAACAGAGACTTTTGTCCCCCGAAATTCGTCGGTGGCGGCGGCGGAGCTACGGAACTCTTTCTGGAAATCTGATCGGGGGGCTTAGGTTTTTCCGCCCCGAGGCTTCTTATAGGCGAAGGGGCGATGTCAGGGGGTGGACTAGGCGCCCACACACGGGCCCCGCGTGGCCAAGGGGCCGACCGCGCCAGGCATGTGTCTGGGGCCCTGGTGGCCCCCCTCTGACACCTCTTCGGATGTCAGGAAGCTTCCCCTTGATTTAAGACTTCAGGAACTTGTTTCGTCCAATTCCGAGAATATTTCCTGTGTATCACTTCTGAAACACAAAAATAGCAGAAAATAGGGAACTGGCACTGTGGCACTTCGTCAATAGGTTAGTTCCGGAAAATGCATAAAAGTGCCACTAAGTGTAACGAAACAATATGCAAATGGTGTAAAAACAAGCATGGAGCATCAAAAATTATAGATACGTTTGAGACGTATCAGTCTTTCAAAGAGAAGATGCGGCAAACGCACGAACCATACAAATACGCCTTGAGAATAAATTTCAGACATATAGTCATGAAATAAATAAACTCTCGCGTTCCACATACACCTTACAACATCGGGTTGTCAGAATCATCTACGCCTAAAGGATCTAGATAATGATACTCGCGGAAAAACGCAGCATCTGCCTCTAGAAGCCTAGCTACGAGTCTTCGAGCAGGTTGAAGCGTGTTCTCCATATGAACCCGAAGGCTAGCTCCACTTGGAGCTAAACTCAGGGACATCGTGCTATAATTCAATCTGGGGTGCCACTTGTGTATCCACCCGAGAGCAAAATTGGCACCAGCCACTAAGTTCAGTTCTATTAACCTGTGAATATGATGGCTGGATCTGAAAGTATCAAGAAGAAGTGGGAAAGTTGCAGGCAAAGGATTACGGGGAAGCATAATGGAGTGCTGATACGTCTCAAACGTATCTATAATTTTTGATGCTCCATGCTTTGTTTTACACCATTTGCCTATTGTTTCGTTACACTTAGTGGCATTTTTATACATTTTCCGGAACTAACCTATTAACGAAGTGCCACAGTGCCAGTTTCCTGTTTTCTGCTGTTTTTGTGTTTCAGAAGTGATACACAGGAAATATTCTCGGAATTGGACGAAACAAGTTCCTGAAGTCATATTTCACCGGGGAGCTCCCAAACATCAGAAGACCTGACGGAGAGGGGCCACGTGGCCCCCACACACAGGGGTGGCGCGGCCAGGCCCCTGGCCGCGCCGGGCCCGTGTGAGGGGGCGTGGGACCTCCTCTGACAGCCTCTTTTCGCCTACATATACCCCCTGACGAGAAAAACCTAGGGGCCCGATCAATTTTCCAGAATACATCGCGATCCGCCGCCGCCGTCGACCCGAAGATCGGGAGGGTCCAGAAGCTCTTCCCGGCACCCTGCCGGAGAGGGGAATCGCCACCGGAGGTCTTCTTCATCGCCATGCTTGCCTCCGGAGTGATGAGTGAGTAGTCTACCTTGGACTATGGGTCCATAGCAGTAGCTAGATGGTTGTCTTCTCCACTATGTGCTTCATGTTTAGATCTCATGAGCTGCCCTACATGATTGAGATCACCGTTATGTAATACTATGATGTTGGTTTGTTGGGATCCGATGAATATTGGTGTTTATGATTAAGTTGCTGTACTGAATTATATCTTTTGTTATCTCTATGTTGTTTATGATCTTGCATGCTCTCCGTTGTTAGTGGCTATCTTGGCCGAGTAGTTGCTAGTGACTCCAAGAGGGGGTATTTATGCTCGATAGTGGGTTCATGTCTCTATTTCACCTGGGGGAGTGACAGAAACCTCTAAGGTGGTAGATGTGCTGTTGCTACTAGGGAGAAAACAACATTCATATGCTCAAGGGCATATGCTTTGTTTACATTACACACTTTGCTTAATGCAATTATCTGTTGTTCGCAACTTAATACTTTTGGGGTGTTCGGATGATATCCCCGAGGGTGGATTATTAGTCATAGATGCAGTTGGATGGCGGTCTATGTATTTTGTTGTAATGCCCAGAGTGAATCTCATAGTGATCTTCTTGACATATCACGTTATCTTTATTCTATCAATTGCCCAACTGTAATTTGTTTACCCAGCATGTTATTTATCTATGGAGAGACACCACTAGTGAACTGTGGACCCCGGTCCTATTTTAATCATATTGCAATCACCTGTTTACTTTTCCCGCACTGTTTACTTTACTAGCATTTTACTACTGTTTTCCACTCGATACACTCATAACCTTTGTTTCAAGCAAACCGGTGAGATTGACAACCTCATCGCAAGTTGGGAACAAAGTATTTGTTTGTGTGTGTGCAGGTTCCACAAACACCTTCAGTCGTCAACGTCTTCCTTCTCCTGAACGATATTAAACCTTGGTTTCTTAACTGAGGGAAAACTTGCTGCTGCACTCATCATACCTTCCTCTTGGGGTTCCCAATGGGCTGGTCATTCACCACGCACAAGGACCGACTGACGCCACATTCATCATAGGCATCAAGTGCATAGTTGTAAGAGCTCGCCGGCAACCATCAACTGACTCGCCAATGTGCTGGGCACGGTCTTAGAGCAATACAATGGCGCTTCGGCGTCGAGGATCAGACCACAAAGTCTCGTAGCCAGTCGACATCTTCTCCAAAGCAGCATTTCGCTCAGCAACTCGACGTTCTTCAGCAGCAAAATCCAAACAAGTACCTACAACGGCAAATATATCACAAAAGCAGCAGTGCACAAATAGCCAAAGAAGGAGTCGAAAGAAAACTCACATCGCAACAGCTCGCAAGCAGACTCGACAATGCCAAGAATGAAAGATTCGCACTCTTCATTATGAACAACCCTCGCCGTCAAGCTGGAGACCTTTTCTTCAAGGGAAGAGATTTTCTTCATATAGCCACTAGCTTGGCTAGCCTTTTTAATAGCCATATGTGCTTGGCATTTAGCCAAGGATAGGCGAGTTTCAAGGTCGGAAATCCTGGAAGAGTATTCCAAGCATTGACTGCATCGACTAGTAGTCGGCGAAATCTGGGGATCGAACCCATGGGCAGAAGAAGGAGCAGGACCATGAGTCAAAGGATCATGAACGCGCATCGACTACAATAGAGAAGAAAGGAGAAACAATTTCAGAAAGGCAGCATAATATTTCATACGAAGAGAATATATTTACATAAAAGCACAACCCTATGGATAAAGGTTCTCGGGTTGCATTTAACTAAAGTCTTTACATTCAAAAGGAGAACACTAAAAAAGAGGCTACAAGGAAGCTGAGTCTATGCCACCTCAGCATTCTGCTCCATGGTAGAAGGGGGCGCAGCAGCTTCCTCGCTAGAAGTCGACGGCGGCACCGGATCTTTCGCCGCTGGAGGTGGTGCAGCAGGCACCGCAGAGGCTGCCGAAGGAGAGATCGTTGTCAATAATGCAGGTGCCAGCTTCTTCGCCTTCTCGAAAAACACCTTCATCTCGTCATGGGTGTGGCCATGAGGGGAGCTAACCCTCTCCCAGTCGAAGTCTGTACCGTGCGCAAGAGAAAGTGCAATCACACCCTTGGCGCCGCGCTTAATGGACAGCCCTTTCAGCTGGAGAGTGGGGTCTTCAGTGGTATCGAAGGACTTGGCAAGTTCAGTTCCCAGGGCGATAAATCTCTTCACCAAAGCCTGATAAATCTCTTCACCAAAGCCTGATAAAAGAAGTGTGTAAGAGTAGAAGTGCATGAAAGGAAAGAAGGGAAAGAAGAATTGCTCACATCATCAGAAGAAACCACAGATGCATGGGCTTCCAGAGAAACTTCAGCTTCCTTGGCCTTCTTTGAGCGTTTAGGATATCGGGTTTGAGGAACCTTCTTCACGCCAGACCTGGTAGCCCTCGGTGCAACATCTGGTTCGGCAGGCTCGTCAGTGCCCATATGGGACTGTGGTGGAACAGCCGTAGCATATGTTGGTGGTTCTTCGTCATCACTACATAAAAGGTATAAGTTATAGAAAAAAGGCAAGAACAAGGCAATTGAAAAGTTCGACTACAATACTTACGATGCAAGCATGTCGAAGTACTCCATATCTTCTGCAAGAGCGGGGGTTTTTCCAGCCGCTGCAGAACTCGATGAAGCAATTTCGTCGACACGTTTCCTTTTCTTGTCGACACCAACATCTTCAGCAAATACAGGAGGAGTCGATGTCGATGAGCTGGTTTCCTCTTCTGAATCTTCGACATCATCTCCATCCTGACTTTCGTCAGCCTCGGGGGCTTCAGATGCAGGAGAGGCTAGATCAGCCGGAAGGGGCCCTTCCTCTGGAAGAGGAGGACGAGAAACAAGGAATTGGTGACCCTGCATATAAATGTGTCAGTAGAATGCAAAGGTAAAAAAGAAGAAGAGAGAAGAAAGAAGAAAAGCAATCTGAAACCAAGCAAAATTTGATAAACAGTGGGCGAGGAGATATATATACCTCAGGAAGAGGGCGCACGGAGTCGAAGAAATCCGCAGTCAAATTGGCGACTGCATGTTCCTTGGTGAGTTTGGTGAGATTCCGAACTCGCTTGTCGACATCTTCTTTCGATATCAGATCTTCAGATATGCGAGTAGGATCCTCCAAGCCAGAGTAATTCCAAAGTTTGGTAAGGCGGTGTTGTAGAGGTTGAACTCGACGTTGAATAAAAAATGCCATGAGTTGCATACCCGACAGAGCACCCCCTTGACCTCCTTTTAAAGCCTTGATGCGGGAAAGAAGAGGAAGAATTTCTTGTGCTTCTGCATCTGAGGGGAGTGTGTCCCACGATGCCAATTTCTTTACCTCCTGGGAAGCATCAAAAGGAGGCAGGCCGAATTCGTCTTCAGGCGAGGATTTGCGGTCCTTGATATAGAACCACTTCGTCCTCCACCCTTGGACAGACGCGGCCATGGAAAATTCAAAATATTGTGCTTCAGGACGCACAGAAACAACGGCTCCGCCCAGTTCGGGTTTCCTTGCCAGAGAAACATTGGGGCAGAGTCGAAAGATTGATCTCTAGAGAAGGAAGTGGGGCTCAATGCCCAAGAATGACTCGCAGAGAGTCACGAAGCAAGCAATGTGAAGAAGGGAATTTGGCGTGAGCTGATGGAGCTGCACACCATAGACAAATAGCAGCCCACGGAGAAACTCGTGGGCAGGAAGGGACAAACCGCGGAGGAGAAAAGCGAGAAACATTACCCGATAACCGCTCGGGGGCTTCGGGATCCGCTCAGTACTGGGAAATTGAATGGAATCCTGGGCGGTGATGAGGCCGTCCGCGGTGGCCTTTTCCACCTCCTTGGTGATGGTGGAGCGCACCCACTTGGTGGCAGACGTCTTGGCCATGGTGCTCTTAGTGGTCAGATGTTTCACGCGCATCAAGCACAAAGCGCGCTTGGGGGCTTCGCAAGAGAGGAAGAGACAGAGGAGATCAGCAATGGAGGCGGCGGAGGGAACGAGCTGGTAAACAGTACGATTCCCCACTATGCCATTTATATATATTCTGGGAGAAGGATCGTGGGCTGAGACGTGGCGCAAAGATCGGAAACGGCAGCCCACCAACGGTCAAAAATCGTGCAGCCCACTAAACGGTCAAAAATTGTGAAAGTTACAGTGATACCCATAAAATGGTTCGCACTGATGAAGAGCTACGTCTTCATTGACATCATAAAAGGAAACAGGATGGCGCCGACAAATGCAGAATTGATAAAAAGGATCATATGTGAAGAATTTTTTGATTATAGCCTTGGGGCTGCTATTTTTCGAAGATTAAGTATTTCGAGTTGAAGAACCTCGAAGTCGAAGCATTTCGAGTTGAAGTATGAAGAGCTACATTATCTCTTGAGCCTATACTCGAAAAACTCTTTTTTCGACTATAGCCTCGGGGGCTACTCCCATCGGGAGCGCTGAGCGCGCACCCGACGATATTTATTGATTAAGCATTAGAGATTGGAGAAGTATAGGAGTGTTACTCCCATCGGGAGCGAGTTTTATGGTTGTAGAAACTCGAATATTTTCAGTCAAAATTTGACTGCGACATAAAATTCTCGAGTTGTGTTATCGCAACACGACTCGAATGTCGTGACTTGTCACGAAGGTAAGACCCCGGGATCCGTCCTGTGTGGCCTGGTATACGCACATGGATGCGCTCTGCTGGTATGTATCCGTGTCTACGACGCGAAGAAAATCCTGGTGACGCACTGGGTACCCTGAGAACCACTGGGATTCATTCTTTGTAAGTCCTAAATGCGGCAAAAGAATGGATTTGACCGGTATCCCGAATTCAAGTCCAAGGGGATTGAATTTGAAGTAGGTGACAAGTATCTGTTCCGGCAGTTAACTGACCTCTTGATCCGTCAGAGTTGTCAGGCTTGCTCATCAAAACCCCTTGCGAAAGAATATCATGAAAATAAGTCGAAAAGACTAAGTCGAAGATTTGAAGATGTGAAGAAGTCGAAGAATTGATCAAGTCGAAGATTTGAAGATTAGAGATTCAACCTGAATCTATAATTCTGGTAGAATCTCAGGGGCTACTGACAAGGGTATAGTTAATAGAGCCCGTTAGTTGAGTACCCCTGAGGCCCGATAAGCTAGGCCCAATTGTAATGATAGTCGAATATGAGTTCTTACCGTATATCGATATTGTAATCTGTATCGTACCCTACCCGATCCTCGAGACCTGGCCACCTATATATAGGGGCCAGGAGGGGACGGTGTAGGGCAGATTGAAAGCAAGCCAGGTTGAACACCCAAGTTTACTTTCGATACACACCTATTTCGATTAACTTTACCTTTGATTTCATCCGACGCCCTATCTCCCCGATCCTAAGTCCTTCATCTAGGACATTTGTCGAGTTTACCCTCGTCAGTGGTAGATGTGTTGTTGCTACTAGGGAGAAAACAACATTCATATGCTCAAGGGCATATTCTTTATTTACATTACACACTTTGCTTAATGCAATTATCTGTTGTTCGCAACTTAATACTTGTGGAGTTCTTGGATTGATTCACCACAAGTGGATTATTAGTCATAGATGCAGTTGGATGGCGGTCTATGTATTTTGTTGTAATGCCCAGAGTAAATCTCATAGTGATCTTCTTGACATATCACGTTTATCTTTATTCTATCAATTGCCCAACTGTAATTTGTTTACCCAGCATGTGTTATTTTATCTATGGAGAGACACCACTAGTGAACTGTGGACCCCGGTCCTATTTACATCATATTGCTATCACATGTTTACTTTACTCGCACAGTTTACTTTACTCGCATACTATATTGTTTTCCACTCGATACGCTCATAACCTTTGTTTCAAGCAAACCGGTGAGATTGACAACCTCATCGCAAGTTGGAAACAAAGTACTTGTTTGTGTGTGTGCAGGTTCTGCATCACCTTCAGTCGTTTGTCTCTCCTCTCCTGATCGATAAACCTTGGTTTCTTAAACTGAGGGAAAACTAGCTGCTATACTCATCATACCTTCCTCTTGGGGTTCCCAACGGGCTGGTTATCCACCACGCACAAGGACAGTCTGCTCCCACATTAACCAGCTAGCAGCTTCTTTACTGGGCGTCATCAAAGGGATCAGCTTCTTTTCTGGCGCCGTTGCCGGGGACTAAAGAAGAATACTTCCAAAGATTGAAAAAAACCTCCTGCGTCAACTTAGCGCCAGTAACATCCACTTGGAGTAGCAGCTTCTTTTCTGGCGCCGTTGCCGGGGAGGAGTAGAAGACTTCTGCGAGGAGAGTTTTTCGCACACACATCCTTTACTTTGTTATTGTTTTGCTTTACTTTATTTATTTTACCTGCATTGCTTTATATCAAAAACCCAAAAAAATTAGAATCCTTGGTAGTTGTTATTTCTTTTCTTTAGTTTATCATGTTGATCCCTAAGTACGTTCTGGAGGACCTCTCAGTAGGTAGTGGTTCGATTATTGGCAAAAGCAACATTGAGGAGTTTTTTAGTCACATTAGTATGCATGAGGAAGTTGAGGAAAAGTCTTGGGTTGAGCTTGCTCCTAGTATTGAAGTTGCTTCTGTTTATTTAATTGACATGTTAGAAACTAGGTTTGCTAGTCTTAATCCTTTTATGCAATATATGTTCCTTAAGCTTCATGAAATTGAGGATCCCGAAAAGAAAGCTTTTATCTTGGAAACTTTGCGCCTAGAATTTAAGGATGTCGTTATTGAAGCTAGGAAAGTTCTTAAACGTTTTACTAAACTCGGTTCACCTATAAAGGTTATAAGTACAAATGATGAGGGAGCCGAAATACCTATACCTTGCAAGCTTTTGGGATTGTGTGAAGCTTTCGAAAATAATTTTGCCTGGATCTGTCCTGAAAATCTTTTTGATGAAAATAGTGTACCAAAGCATGATCACAAAGGGTCTTCAAAAACTTATGTGGATAAAATACAATGCCTTATTGACAAGACCTCTGCAGTTGATCTTAATGCTTCTTCTGAAAATACTTGATTCGCAATTTTCTGCGCCTAGCTCAAAGGCGTTAAAGAAAAGCACTCTTGGGAGATAACCCAATGTTTTTATTTTCAGTACTTTTTCTTTTATTTGAGTAATGGAAGTCATTACTACTGTAATGACCACTCCTTATCTTGTTTATTTCGTATTTGTGCCAAGAGAAGCCTCTAATTCGAGTGAGGTAAAGATTTGGGGATGTTGCTGTCCTGAAACTGTTTTCGGTGCTGCACCGTAAAAATTCGTGAAAATTCTCTGTTTATCTTTTGGACCTGCGATTTCTTGTGCATATGCCCCAGGTTATATCCAAACTTTTGTTAGTTGAACACTTTTTGATTTGAGCAACAGAAAATCCCTCAAAAATTCGACCTTTGTCAGTTGTTCAGTTTTGACAGATTTCTGCCAATATTTGTGTTTGCCACTTTATCGCTTTCTTTTAGTTCTTTTGATCATAGAACTTTTAGAGAGGTTGCTACAGTAGTATTTGCTATATATGTGGTAGTTTTGAGTTGAAACCTGAAGCAAATAGAGGATTGATTATATGTTATGCTTACACTAATGTTGCTAATAGAATTGTATTTAGTTTTGTATGAAGGAAGTTTTCAAGTGTAGGGATTGGAGAATGATGAGATGAGTTGAAGAATGGACAAAAGCTCAAGCTTGGGGATGTCCATGCATCACCCCAAGAAATATCCAAGAAGTACAAGCGTCAAAGCTTGGGGATGCCCCCGAGGCACCCCTTCTTCATCGGCAAAAATCAGGTCACCTTTCAAGACGCTATATTTTTATTGCTTCATGCACTATGTGTTTTTCTTGGAGCGTCAGTTGTTTTCGTTTTCTTAGTTAGTTTAGTTTGTTTGTTTGCTGCAATAAATGGTTGGACCCCAACAAATTTCTTTTGGAGGAGATGTACTCGTTTTCATTTGCAAAGAACGCTCTAGTTTTCACTCTTATTAAAAATCGAGTGTTCTTCTTTTTTTGCTACTGCTTTTGGTTTTCGTTTTCGCCTTGATTTGCGTTCAGACCTTGTCATATCTTTTCATCAAGGTGTATTTTTTCCTCTGATCTCTATTGGTTTTCATCAAAAGAGGTGTTTATAAAAATTTCAAATGGTGTTGGAAAAGAGAAAAAGCTTTGTGCAAAATAGTGGTACAAGAAGGAGCTTGTGTAGACTGCGGCTTAGGCTTTTTCATGTCATGCTTGATGTCTTTTTGATAGTATGCTTAGTGGTTTTGCTGTAGCATGACTTGTCTCAAATAACTGAGATTGCTTAATGAGCCTTTGAAAAAATCATGCGTTGTTTTTATTGTATGGAAGCATTATTTTGGTTTTCTCCTTGATGCTTTATTTGGGTTGACTTGGCGCATGCTCACACATGTTAGACTCTTACAAAGTCGCCAATAGCCTTCATGATCATTAAGTTTTTGACTTTTGAAGCCATCTTATGCTTCTTTTAATGTCGCTTTGTCGCTTTGCATGATTATAGCCATTATTGCTCTCTTAGTTGGTCGCTCCCAGTCTTTTGCTAGCCCTCGCCTTGTACTGAGTATGAGCTCTACTCGTGCATCCAACTCCTAAAAGCCAAAGTTTTCCAAAGTGTCCACCATACATACCTACTAGCAATTTGCTAATCCAAGTAAATTTGACTTGCTTTTATTTTCTCTTCAAATTAAACTCTTACCAGTGTTATGCGAAATTCGGTATCTATAATTATTCTTTTGTTATCACTTACCTACTCGAGGACGAGCAGGAGTTAAGCTTGGGGATGCTTGATACGTCTCCAACGTATCTATAATTTTTGATGCTCCATGCTTATTTTTACACCATTTTCCTATTGTTTCGTTACACTTAGTGGCACTTTTATGCATTTTCTGGAACTAACCTATTAACGAGTTGCCACAGTGCCAGTTTCCTATTTTCTGCTGTTTTTGTGTTTCAGAAGTGATACACAGGAAATATTCTCGGAATTGGACGAAACAAGTTCCTGAAGTCTTATTTTTCCCGGAAGCTTCCAGAGATCCGAAGAAGAGTCGGAGGGGGGCCACTAGGGCCCCACAAGCAGGGGTGGCGTGGCCAGGCCCCTGGCCGCGCGGGCCCCGCTTGAGGGCGCCTGACTCCTCCTCTGACGACACCTCTTCGCCTATAAAGACCCCCCGACGGAAAAAACCTAAGTACCCGATCAGATTTCCAGAACACATCGCGATCCGCCGCCACCGTTGACCCGAAGATTGGGAGGGTCCGGAAGCTCTTCCTGGCACCCTACCGGAGAGGGGAATCGCCACCGGAGGTCTTCTTCATCGCCATGCTTGCCTCCAGAGCGATGAGTGAGTAGACTAACTTGGACTATGGGTCCATAGCAGTAGCTAGATGGTTGTCTTCTCCACCATGTGCTTCATGTTTAGATCTCGTGAGATGCCCTACATGATTGAGATCACCGTTATGTAATTCTACATGTTTGGTTTGTTGGGATCCGATGAATATTGGTGTTTATGATTAAGTTGCTGTACTGAATTATATCTTTTGTTATCTCTATGTTGTTTATGATCTTGCATGCTCTCCGTTGTTAGTAGCTATCTTGGCCGAGTAGTTGCTAGTGACTCCAAGAGGGGGTATTTATGCTCGATAGTGGATTCATGCCTCTATTTCACCTAGGGGAGTGACAGAAACCTCTAAGGTGGTAGATGTGCTGTTGCTACTAGGGAGAAAACAACATTCATATGCTCAAGGGCATATGCTTTGTTTACATTACACACTTTGCTTAATGCAATTATCTGTTGTTCGCAACTTAATACTTGTGGAGTTCTCGGATTGATTCACCACAAGTGGATTATTAGTCATAGATGCAGTTGGATGGCGGTCTATCTATTTTGTTGTAATGCCCAGAGTAAATATCATAGTGATCTTCTTGACATATCACGTTTATCTTTATTCTATCAATTGCCCAACTGTAATTTGTTTACCCAGCATGTGTTATTTTATCTATGGAGAGACACCACTAGTGAACTGTGGACCCCGGTCCTATTTACATCATATTGCTATCACCTGTTTACTTTACTCGCACTGTTTACTTTACTCGCATACTATATTGTTTTCCACTCGATACGCTCATAACATTTGTTTCAAGCAAACCGGTGAGATTGACAACCTCATCGCAAGTTGGGAACAAAGTACTTGTTTGTGTGTGTGCAGGTTCTGCATCACCTTCAGTCGTTTGTCTCTCCTCTCCTGATCGATAAACCTTGGTTTCTTAAACTGAGGGAAAACTAGCTGCTATACTCATCATACCTTCCTCTTGGGGTTCCCAATGGGCTGGTTATCCACCACGCACAAGGACAGTCTGCTCCCACATCAACCAGCTAGCAGCTTCTTTACTGGGCGTCATCAAAGGGATCAGCTTCTTTTCTGGCGCCGTTGCCGGGGACTAAAGAAGAATACTTCCAAAGATTGAAGAAAACCTCCCGCGTCAACTTAGCGCCAGCAACATCCACTTGGAGTAGCAGGAGCACAGGTACGTGTCGCCGCCGGTACGCCGCCCCTTTACTAGCGTGCGCTCTGCGCCGACGCAGGCGATGTCGCGGAGCTCGTCCTCGGACGGGCGTTCCACGGCGCATTCTGCAGCTCGCTCCGCGCCCTACCCACCACCAGCGCGCAGCACCGGCATCATCATCCGGGATGCCAGCGGGTCTTCATCGGTGCCTCCCCGCCACGAGAAGAAGGAGGAGACGGAGGAGGAGGAGTGGGAGCAGATCCCGCCGGAGCTCCTCGAGGAGACCCGACCATGGTGGGTCGCGGACTGGGAGATGCTGGCAAAGCTCTCCCGCCACCCCGACGACTCGGAAGACACGCCCGACCTGTCACTCGCTGGCCGGGGCCGGAGGAGCGGCAGGAGGGGCGCCCGGTGGCCAGCCGGTCTTCAACATCAGCGACAACGACGAGGACGTCAAGCCGGACATCAATCCGGACGTGAAGATGGAGGCCGGTGGCGCCGGCAGCAGCTCTGGAGGGTGTCGCCGTGGCGGCCGTTAGGGTTAGGGTTTTAGAAAAATTTGTAAACCCGTGCAAGTTTGCGCCAAATTTAATGAAAATCTGCGGGTTTTTATAATTTATTTAAATTCACATTTTTTGGGGGCCGGCGTTTTGGGGCCGCCGATGTAGGAGCCCGGCCCCAAAATTTTGGGAGGGCCTGCCGGCGCCCCCAAAACAGTCTAGCCAGCGCCCTGCCAGCCACCATTTTGGGGATGCCGATGAAGATGCTCTTACAAACCTGAAACCTGCAGGCCACCCTGGTGATTCTAAAAAATGTCGATGTCGGTTGCTAAGAGCAGCTTACCCATATTTTGATTGAATACACAAAAACTGAAATTTTGAGTTTCCGCACCCGAATTTTTGACGAAAAAGACCATCTTCACCAACGGATTGTCAAAAAAGACCACATGTAAAAAAAATTGTCAAAAAAAACCCCCTCTTGGTGGCGGCATGTCTAGCCAACTGTCACGTGGCACAAGCCGCCATTGCCAGAGCCGGCATGTACTTGCCGCTTGGGACAAAGCCGGCATGTTGTCTAATATGGGCCTTGCCGCCTGAGTCAGATCCGGCATGCTGAGGTGGCAGGTGGACAAGCATGGTGTGCAGGTGTCACGTGTCAGATTCAGGCAACGTGCCGGCTCTGGCAATGGTGGCAAGTACATGCCGGCTTTGCCAATGGCGGCATGTGCCACGTGTCAGTTGGCCAGACTTGCCGCCATCGAAAGGGGGTCTTTTTTGACAATTTTTTTACAGGTGGTCTTTTTTGACAATTCGTTGACAGAGGTGATCTTTTTCGTCAAAAAGCCACCTCTGTTGTCCTTGCCGATTCCAGCTCCCTTACTTTGTCAAGCCCGATGCCACTAACCTTGCTCCCGCGCACCATATGTGTCAATGTTGGCCCAGGGGAGCTCCTCCCATGCGTATCGATGCCGTCCTCTGTGTCTTCAACCGTCGGCTCGGCGTCTCCGTGAACACCCCCAGTAAACGCTTGCCCTGATTGTTGTGTACAAATCTGTGCGAACATGGCAAGCTTGTGTCAGCTAGGCCAATTTGTGTCGCTGCCCTCATGCGCGAGCTCCGGGAGCTCCGGGTGAGCGCAACCGGCTAAGAGCAAAGTTAACAATGTAGCCGGCTGCTAGCTATAAGATCAGTCCATGTTATCTATAGTCTTCACAAGTACTTTCTCCATACCAGAATATAAGACGTTTTAGATTACTAGCATGGTGTGCTAGAACGGTACAGAGGTAGTAACCATATGTGTAATAGGCTAGCTCTTAAGTGGACTCTATGCAATATTTAAATAAGCTTAAATATTCAATGCTTGCATGTCACTGAATAAGACAGATAACATGCGACGCCTAGAGACGTCGCCATAATACGTCACCCCAAAGGAATGATTCACATCCATGTAACTCAGTGTTTAACCTACAATTTGAACTACCTATTTAGTTGCAACCTTTAATTGGTAGTTTGCTTGAAAGGCTGTCTGGTTTGAGGGGGAACCCGCTCTCCCTGGAAGCCAGGAGATTGCTGATTCAAACAATTTTGGCAAGCGTACCAATTTACATGCTTTCCTTTTTCAAATTTCCAAAATGGGCATTCTAATTGCCTTTGGAGTGATGAAGAAGGTAATAGAAAAATCCACCTGGCTAATTGGCCATCGATTTGCATGAAAAAAGAATTTGGAGGATTAGGTATTCCAAATTTGAAGGACCTCAATTTATGCTTGTTGGGGTCTTGGATTAAAATGTATATTAAGGCAGAGGGTAGTATTTGGAAGAAGATTGTTGATGCAAAGTATCATACTAGGCAGCCAAATATCCTATGCTGTCAAGATACTCATCCTTCCATTTATTGGAAGGGTGTTATGTGGGCTAATCAGGCAGTTAAGTGTGGATATAAATGGCATGTAGGAAATGGTAAACAAGTAAAATTCTGGGAAGATGCGTGGTTTGGTAATTCCCTCCTAGCCACACAGTACTGGGATATTTACTATATTATTAATCAACAGACAAAAACTATTGATGAGTTGTGGGATGGTTCACAATTAAGGTGTACCTTTAGGAGAACTTTTACTGCTGAATTGCTTGTGCAATGGCAGGAAATTCATGATTGCTAACTCTATTTCCTTTACTGACTCTGAAGACCAACTGATCTGGTAGTTTGAGTCTAGTGGAATTTACTCTTCACAATCAATGTATGCTTTGGTTAACTTTAGAGGGGTGAAACAAATTTTTCTTCCTGCTTTTTGGAAGTTAAAGATTCCTCCTAGGATCCAGGTTTCTTATGGCTTTTCTCTCAAAACAAAGTTATGACTAGGGATAATCTGAGAAAGAGAGGTATGCCAAAACCCCTGGAATGTAGTCTCTGTAAGGAGATAGAGACTGTTAAACACCTTTTCATTGAGTGCTTGATATCAGAGCTGTTGTGGGATATGGTGTTTGAAGTTTTCTGTATTAGAGTAACTGATTTCTTAGGCATTGCTTCCAGATGGCTTTGTAACACTAGACACTTACGGTTTAACTAGGTTTCATTTGCAATCATTTGGAGCATTTGGAACAATAGAAATAGTATTGTGTTTAACACGAAAACTTGGTTAAATATGAAATAGGTGTGGCATCTGGCTTTGTCTTATCTGAGAAGCTGGAAGATCCCGTTCTAAACCCAAATTTGGACAAAAGTGGATCATTTTGCAGAGATGTTGGCGCAAAAACTCAGACAGCCGCTGGAACTGAAGCCGGATTGATCTGTCAATCCTTTGGATGGATCACCTCCTGGGGTTCGATAGTGGCTAGAGCTCAGCATGGTGGCTGAGCCTCGATGGCGTACCTGTAGTCTCATCCTGATGACAAGGCTGTTCATGTGGTGATGGGCTGAAGGAATCGGCCACTCCGAGAATTGTGCTTGAGCTCCCTCTGAGAGTAGTGTGTGTAGGAACTTTCGTTTTGTATGTTTTGCTCCTGGGTTGTAGCGTCGATGGACGCAGCTCAGGTTGTTTGAAGAACTAGGTCTGCGTTTGGTTCTGTTTTACCTTTGAAACTGAGAAATGCTTTTTAAGCGTGGGTGGGGTGTGTTGATGTAAAACGATGTGGTTTCGTTATTTTAATGGAACCGGGGAGCGCTCCCTGTTAGTCTGAAAAAATTTGAACTCCCTATTTTGGCCACCCTCCCCTTGTATACATAGGTGGAGGTACTCCCTAACATATGGAGTTGGACTCAATTTCGACTCAAACCTAGTTGGCCTCGTATAGCCAACCCAAAGTGGGTTCATATACATAGGTAGAAGACTATTGACACCACCTTAGACTCATCATTAGTTGTTGCAGGTTGTCCTAACACTTCATTCTTAAATGGGCTACTGATACCCACATCACCCCTATAGAAAGGCGCTGTCCTCGAAATTGAAAGGTCTTCTCCAGCATGTGACATCTGATCCACAACATCGCCACTCTTCATTCCAAGTATTGTCGATCTGCCACACCATATGTTAGGGAGCTCGACTTGCAAGTTGTAACATTGCCACTCTTCATCCCCGTGTATTGTCGATCTGCTGCACCACTCAAGTATCTTCATCGCAACATCACCTCTCGGCTAGCTTGTCTTTCTTCAGTGACCGCTTGGTGATGGAAGCCGCGGCGAATGTACTCGTGTGGAGTACGATGGAGGTTAATGGAGCTCTTGATGTGGGCCTTTTCTTATGGACGACATGGGCTAGATGGGGTATATGACCGTACCCCATAGGATTATGGGCCGGCCCACTTATCTCCAATAGTTATCATAAGTTTTTATGCCCTTTCTTATCGTAAGTGGAAAGTTTAGCACACATTGCACCATCATTCCTTTCATAAAAAAGATGTTTGGCATCAATATGCACAACTAAAACAACAATTATCTTGCCATAAATAAGCATAGATAAAGTAACATGAGTATTGACTTTCCTTGTATTAGAAGTAGAAGTGATTTAAAGTAAGGCTAATATGCACCAATATCTAGAATAGACACCATTTAAAAGTACGTCACAAAAAAGTGAAGGATGAAAATAATATAAACAAGTAAACAAAATCATACATTTGTCCATTGGTGGGCTATCTTGGGGACCAATACTAGGCACTAGCCTTTCAAAATTGAAAATGATGGCTACTATATGGTATATGGCCCATGAGATTTGCCCCCTTTCCTCTGTGTTTTGCTATGAGCTTTGATCCATCCTGTATTTGGCTGTGTTGCACTGGCCCACACATGTAGTACGATGCACCTGGTGTAATGCACCTTGTATTTCCTCTTGCTCCCCCAGTTTCCAGCCTTTCCAACCCTATTTCCTTCCCAAAAAATCTCAAGTCCGTTCAACGGAGAAAGTCTTTAGCTCTTCTCCTAATCATTCCAACTAGGTGGTAGCCAACCGTGTTGACACTCTCCCAGATATCAATATCAAACAACAAAGTCATTCTATGATGATTCTATGGATAGTTTCTGATCTACCTGTTATCTATTTATACTTGCCTATATAGTTGCTAGACATTGGAAGATACTGGCCCACCCTTCGTTGTGCATCACACTCCGCTAGTGCATTTGTCCACACTATCTTGGTTGTCCGGACCACAACAATCATAACATTTGTCTTAGCTCAATGACCGTAACATTGTTGATATGAGTGAATGAAAATATACAACTCAATATACTCAAATTCGCAATGATATGTACCCATGGTTGCTTTGATGTGTCCAACATTGGTTGATATTGTATTCCAACCTTAATGCTTGACATGCACCACACTTTCATATTCATGCGGTGACGAGGGTTAACTCGGCAAATGTCCTAGATGAAGGACTTAGGATCGGGAGAAGAGGGCGCCGGATGAACTCGAAGGTAAAGGTTAATCGAAATATGTGTATATCGAAAGTAAACGTGGGTGTTCAACCTGGCTTGCTTTCAATCTGCCCTACACCGTCCCCTCCTGGCCCCTATATATAGGTGGCCAGGTCTCGAGGATTGGGTAGGGTCCGATACAGATTACAATATCGATATACGGTAAGAACTCGTATTCGACTATCATTACAATTGGGCCTAGCTTAACGGGCCTCAGGGGTACTCAACTAACGGGATCTATTAACTATACCCTTGTCATGCGGTTTCAATGGAGCTTTTATCCAAACGGGCAACAAGCGCTATCGAATGCCACCTAACAAGTTTACACTCAAAAAATACTATTGAAGTGATGAGACATCCAAATGCCAAATATGGAGTTTGCTTTTGTGGGTATATAACCACCCTCCTAACCTCACGAGTTAATTCTCCACCCATGTTGATTTTTTTTGAAGGGTATCTTTTCTTACAAAATGGTGATAATAAAAGAATGAACAAGTAGATTTTTTTGAAGGATCGTTTATATATACTCCATCCGTTCATTAATATAAGACATTTTATATTTTTAAAATAGACTAGATATGAATCAAAATAAGTGAATTTACATGTTAAAAATAATAGATATGGACCCAAAAAGGTGAGAAACCAATTTAATAAAGGAGAAAAGGAAAGAGCTTTGTGCTAAATGAGACAACGAGCCCTTGGGTATTAGAGCATCTCCAGCAGTCGCGCTAACCGGCGCTGTATCCCAAAAAGTGACTAGTTTAGCGCGCGGGAGGCGTAAATTAATGCTCCAGCAGATGCTGCAATTGGCGCTGTAAAATAGTGCGCGGGGCAAAAGCGCTATCTTGTGCACTATATTTACTGCGCCGAATGGAGCGCGCGGCACAAATTGGGCGCATGAACAATTACCCATTTTTACAGCCCAAACATTTAGAGCTTCTGGTGGAGGTGAATATGGCCTCACGCGCGAAACACGGATGGAGCGCGCTGCAAAGTGCTTTTACAGCGCCAAAATTTAGTGCGACTGCTGGAGATGCTCTTAGATTGTGCTTGCTAGGGTTCGCGAGTACTCTGCCTCATCCCACCTCCCTTCTTACCGACACGAACCCGGCGGCAACTAGGGTTCTGCTCCCACGATCTCCCCCCCCGAAGCCGCCGACTTCTTCCCACGCCGGCGGCGATCCAGCTCCCCGTCTCCCTCCCTCCGATCCGGCCAATTTTTTAAATCTCCGGATCTCGTCCAAGATGGTGAGTTCGCCTCCTCCCCTCCCCGCTCGATCCCCAAAGCTCGAGATGCGGCCGTGCCTAATTCGAAGTTTGTGTTCTTGCGCAGCTTCCCCTCTCCCTCCTCAAGACCGCCCAGGGGCATCCCATGGTAAGATCACCGCAGCTGGACTCGCCTCCGTTCCTGTTCAGCTCTTCCACGGTTGGTTCTGATCAGGTTAGGGTTTCGGCCGGTCCTTTTTTGTGTTGTGTTAGCTTGTGGAGCTCAAGAACGGCGAGACTTACAACGGGCATTTGGTGAACTGCGACACGTGGATGAACATCCACCTCCGGGAGGTTATCTGCACATCAAAGGTGAATCTTGCGCTCCCCGTCTCCCTCCTCTGGTTGGTTTTATCGACCACAAGGCATTGTTTGATTAGCGCGTAACTGTAAATTTGATGTTGAGAATGTCGGGTGTTCTGTGGCATTCGTCCCTTTTGTCCTACTAGATTAGACTGTGAAATGCTGCTTCTTATGTTTTATGATTGGGTTTGCAGGATGGTGATAAGTTTTGGAGGATGCCGGAGTGCTATATCCGTGGGAACACGATCAAGTATCTTCGGGTTCCTGATGAGGTATGGGCTTTCAGATGCCATTGTCTCTTCATTGTGTCTGAATGTAATTTTTTATGATATATAAGTCCTACTTCAGTGGCGATTCTATAGGATGAAAATAGAGGGTAGTTTAAAAGACAAAAGAATAAGTTGGCAAAGGCAACACATCCTGTGTAGAGTGCAAAAAGCATAATTAACTAAAAAAAGCCGTGAAGATATCTTAATTCATATTAAAATGTGAACTTATTTTGATGAACTCGCTACAAGGAATACAATGATGAAACTGTCACGTGAGGAACATAGGTGACCTTAGGAGATGGTGCTATGTTGTTAGTATTTTCAGGAAGCTATGCTAAAAATGGTATTTCAGGACACCGGTAATTTAAATTGCATCTCATGACAACATCAAATCAAATTCCATCCAGAATTAAGAATTTTGTGTCGCAAGAGTAAACTGAAAATCATTACTGTCATTTGTGAATTTGCGTTTCTTAGTTGTGCAATGGTAGTTTTTAACATAGTTAGGCCATGCCATGAACTACGGAGCTTTGGTTTGTCCTTGTTCTGCATAACTCCTCTTTCAGCTATTTGTCTTCCCTGCATGCTTTGTGCTGTATAGAACAAACCTTTGATCCCTCATCTATGGCCTGAGGCCAAGCAATTGATGATTCTTTTGCAAAAGTGGCGGGCAGGTTGAGTCTTATGGAGCCTAGGCGTTAGAATCCCCGTAGAATGTCCAATATCTGTTGCTTTAATCCTTTGGGGTTTGGGCAATGGTATAAGCTTCTATGCTGTGAATTTACATTTTGTAGCTTAGTTTTTTGGGTTTGGGCAATGGTATGCTTTTTTCATAGTTCCTAAACTGCAGAGCCTAGCTCGTTCTTGGTGCTGCATAACTCTTTCAGCTATGTGTCTTCCTTGCGTGCCTTGTGCTGTGTAGAACAAACCTTCGTTCCATTATCTATGGGTTGAGGCTTAGTAGTTGAGGATTATTTTGCAAAAGCGCGGGCAGATTAGAGTTTTATGGAGCCTAGCCGTTAGAGCGCCCCCCACATATTGCTTCATCAGTCTGCATTTCTGTTCGTAGATTATACACCGTTATTATGTCTTATACTATCTTCTAGTATAAGCTTCTATGTTCGCAAGTGGTGGGCAGGTTAGAGCCTTATGGAACCTAGCCGTTAGAATCCCCCAACGTATTGCATCATCAGTCTGTGCATTTCTGTTCGTAGATTATACACTGTTATTATGCCGTATACTATTCTAGTATGAGCTTATATGATCGCTAATAGGTGTTTAGAATGTCCAATATCAGTTGCTTAATCAGCAGATGTTGATATTTAGGGTTTCTGCATAAGACAATGATGTTTAATGCTAGACAATGGACCTGTCCGTATCGTTAAGTTCTCAATATGGGTCAAGCATTTGACTGAGTACACTTAGTATACAGCATAGGCAGACCTGCTATTTTAATAATAATAAGTTCTACCTCCGTTCCTAAATATAAGAAGTTTTGGTAGACTAAAATAGCCTATCAAAACGTCTTATATGACGGAACAGATGTAATAATTGTATTTTATTCTTGTAAGTTATGAAACTCTATGACCTAGTCTACTGAAAACATCCATGAATAATTTTGTGTATGCTAGGTTCATTGTCAAAACTCAAACTTACCGCATTAACTAGTTTCTGTTACCTCCGTTCCGAAATGTAGTATGTTTTGGAAAGCTTAACGGAGGTAGTATTGTATAGAGTATGAACTAGATTGTACTCTATTATTTAGTTAGTGGTCAAACCAGCATCATGGGGACCAAGAAAGCGCACAAGGTCTAAGTATTTAGCTGGATTATGAAGTATTTGATACAGTGTTGCACAATAGCATGGCGATTTCGAGGCTTGTGCACTATAATCTTGTCGCCGAGCTCTAGCCCGTAGATTGTAATCTTGACACCGTGCTCTAGCCTGTGGAGTATAATCTTTGGACAAACAGGAATAGCCCAATTAACTAGTTATTCAAGTGTTCGAACTTTGTTGTTAGGGCCAGCTAGCGATCTGCAATGACTTTTAAGACATTATTTGGCTTTAATCACTGAAATATCACAGGAGTAAATCTCTTATTATGGCCCTTCTGTTTCAAAGGGTGGTGCATTATCTTATAATTGAGCAGTACTGAAGTTAACCAGCCTTTCTATCCTGATTGCATGAGCTTGTGCCTTGCAGGTAATTGACAAGGTTCAAGAGGAAACTTCCAAGAGTAGATCAGGTATGCATCTTAAGGCTACAGCTGATGGAATCAACAATAGATTGCCCCTTGGAATACACATATATGTTTAGACGTTTATATTTTAATAAAATTTGTAATATATTTAAGTGAAGCAATATTGAATTAGTCGTGTTAATCATGCGCTGCTCATTAATCTGTTTCATATATTGGACAAATTTGACATTGTGCGGCTTCTGAGAGGCAACTTGATTTCGGTCATATCTCTATGTGGTAAAACTATAATAGTGATGCGATTTTTCCTGTTGTCATGCAAGGGTTTTTTTATGTAAGTGGCAAATGTTTTTTCAAAGATTGGCTGCATAAAGCCAGAAACACAGTTTCTGACATATTTTGTGAAAAGAGTATTTGTTATATTGGTCCTTCACATTCATAGGTTTATTATTCATCTTTAACATAGTGTAGAACATTTTCAAAACTAATCACGGTGCATGTATTTGCAGTGCTGTAGATAAATTTCATGTCAATCCACTGACACTAACTAGAACCTGCATCGACTTTTTTTTGATACACTGAAAGTACAGATAGATTATGTGCTGGTGAAATGCCAGGGCACACATACACTAATTTACTTGTTATTGAATACCTGTAGAGATTGACCAATTTCTCAGAAATGTTGAGAGGTTCTGTGCTGTTCTGAATTATCATGTTATTGTAACTGCAGATAGGAAGCCACCGGGTGTTGGCCGCGGAAGAGGAAGAGGAGATATTGGCACTAAACCTGGAGGCAGAGGCATCGGGCGTGGCCAAGATGATGGGAAGGGCGGTGGCCGTGGAAGGGGTGGAATCGGAAGTAAAGGTGGGAATAAGGGTATGTTTTGTTCTTTCAGTGAGACCAGCATTGCATACTCTTTGTGTTGCTGACAACGTGCTGACATGTTCTACTTTCTACTTAATGGCAGGGCGTGGCCGTGGGTGAGGACCCTCCGATGCAAGATTGCCGCATTTTAAGGCCTGTAGTTGGGTTGCATAGATTGCTTAGGGCATGAAAAGACTGCGGAGCTTTGTGGTGGGTTTTGTGGTATGACAAACGGTTTGTGGGGTCTGAAGTTACCGCGGAAGAGTAGGCTGTGGACTTGTCTCTGTTCTTCCAAACGATTTACTTGATACCTGGGCTGGGTACTGGTATTGTGCGTACTAGTCAACTTGTTCATTTACAAAGTTCCAGCACAGTTTATTTTATTTTATGTGTATCGGTTGTTGAATATCTTTCTGTGCTGTTAGGTGCAGTTTTTACTACTCATTTTGTGACTGTCCTAGGTCGAGAGTTCTGATCACACATCATATGCAGTGAGATGTTTGTAAGTCATAGCCTCCAGATGCAGGAGACGATATCCTAAAGGAATGTTAACTTTTTCTATCACGGGTTACTGCTGGACTATCGTAGCTTAATTATCTAAATCTAAACTAGCTTAATGCCCGTGCGTTGCCACGGCTTTTGAATCTTCTTTTTCTTTCACACATGTAAATATGATATATGTAGAAATTCACATTTCACTTTTTAGAGTATAGTGCTCTCCCATTCCATATTAGTTGGCGTGATTTAGTGCATCTTTATACTAAATTAGGGAAAATGATGGATTATTTGATAAAGATTCTCCATGTTGAGGGCTAACTGACTCTCACTAATTAACCGTCCGAATTCTTATTTCATAGAGGCTAGATGAAATAGTGTACATCACATAATTTCTAGTCGAACTATAGACAAATAAACACTCCATAATGGAATATCCTAATAAGAAAAACGGAGGTTTCTTGCTATAGGTATTGAGTTTGTGCCTTCTACTCTCTTGGTCTTGTAGATTCTTCAATTTAAAAGCTTTTGAAACAATCTTCACTCTCTACAGGTGGTATCGTGTCCTGGTTGCAGGTAACCAATATTTGATGTCTTGACGGTGATAAAAGTTTGTGATGCACTAAAAAAAAATCTAGAATTTAGAGTTTGGTCCCTTGATCTCAGTATTTGTTGTGAGTGGTGGACGGATAAGATAGAGGAATAGAGGGTTGACTTTTTAGCTCTAACATATCTGAATCCACACACTAAGATGAGAATAACTTGTAAATTTTCACCAACAAAAAAAAAAGAGATAATAGTGAGCACTGTGCTGTGCATATCGTTCAGCAAGGCAAGCTCTTGGAGCAGCTTAGTAGGATTCATCGTCATGTCCATGGACGTGGTGGCTCTCATGTTTATGTCAAGGGTCTGCTTTACTATTCTGTCCACGGTGTTCCTGCAAGCCTTGGCCCCCTCATCGGCGTCTCCAGCACCGGCTTCGCTGCCATGGCACGATGACGATGGTTCCGTGCATGGGCCAGAGTGCGCCCTCATCTTCTCCTACCCGTCGTCCTTGAACCACTGCAGGATCTTGGCCGCCCTGCTCCGGGCCAGTGGGCTACCGAGCAATGAGACCTCGAGGAGCGCCTGCACCGCGCCAATCCGCCGCATCCACCGCATGAGCTCTCGTCCGGCGTGGCCGCCACCGTGCGTGAGCGCCATGACCAGGTACGCCGCGTGCTCCTGGCACCGCGCGCTCCCGTGTCATGCCACGGCCTCCACCAGCGTCCTGGGCGCCGCTTCGTCTTCCGCCATCTCCCTCCTTGTCGCCGCGCTCGCCGCCGCCAGGTCCGCGAGGACGCCCAGCACCACCTCCGACATCGTGTCGTCCAGGGAGAGCGCGATCATGGCGCGCACGGCGCCGCTGGTAGCCATGGCCCGAACGTGCTCGAGGTTTGTCGAGAGGTTGGAGAGCGCGGCCAGGCAGGCGAGCCTCATGTCGGCCGAGACGTCATCCTCAACAACGTGGAGGGAGGCGATGAGGTACCTGACAACGGCGACCAGGTACCTGACGACGGCGTCTAGATTTCCGGGAGCGGCAACGGCTAGCAGCTACCTGTGGACGACGACGATGACGACCAGCTACCTGACGATGACGACCACTATCTGCGTCTAAATTCCATGAAATGACGACGGCGACTGCTATCTGCGTCCAGATAGAATGTTGGTTATCTATTATTGTTGGTTCCCTGATTCCGTGATTGTTTCCTGCAGTGAATTTCTTCTCTTGCCGTGATTACTTCTCTTGCCGTGATTATTGCTCGTGACTATTGCCGTGATTATTGCTCGTGACTATTGCTCGTGATTATTGCCATGATTATTGCTCATAACGTGATAGCTCTTGCCGTAATAGCTCTTTTTATGTTTGATTTGATTGTTCCTTTCCGAATAAAGATGTTAAGGGTATTTTGGAAAATCAAATGGTAGAGGCAAAGTGCCTTCACCAACTGCAAACCAATAGTATAGATTAGCATTTTGGCCGTTTCTTATGGGAGAATGACCGTACAATTTTCAATCAGGAAATGCCTTGTGCTACTGCCTCTGTTCAACTTCTAAGAAACAATACCTAGTTCTATTTTTTGTTAGAGCGAGAATTGTCACAACCATGCCTCGGTCATCCGACAGCACAGGTAGAATTGAACGTGTTTGTATAGGATTTTTACAAGAATTGTCTAGCTCAAGAATTGGAGCTAAGAAATAAAAAACTAAGCATTCAAAAGATGACTTGAAATTCTCTTGCTCACGTGTTACAGAAAACAATATAGCCAGTGCTGTATAAACATCATAATAAATTCATAATACATGCATAACATACTTCGTCAGCTGATCGGCAATACTGTCAGTGCAGCCTGAACACCGGACGTTCACAGCTAGTGATCGGAAAATCTCCCCGTGCGTCTCGACTCATTTCCCCCCTTCAGAAAACCTGCGTACCAAATAGCAGAGCTCCTCGGATACCTCTTCAGATCCTTGTCAGCAAAATCCACGTAATAGAGCCCATAGGTGTCCCGGAGAGCAAGTAGTTCATATAAATCCATCAGCGACCAGACAAAGTAGCCTCTAGTATTCGAACCATTCCTGTGAGAGAAAATTGACTTACTTCAGGCTACTGTCATTTCAACCAATTTACCGCTACAAAGAAAATGGTTTTATTTCTTTGAGCCATTGGCTAGAACACACAGCTTATTATTGCTTCATAACAACACAGTAGTATGCAGTATGGTCATTGCGTGACACGAACAAGTTACAACAGATGCACCTTGAATTTGCTTACAAGTACCCCCCCCCCCCCCCCCCCCCTACGGTGAACTACACTAAGATTAGATTACCACCAAATGCATCTATATTATACAATTGCCCAATGCTTAATGCAGCAAGTAATTAGTCTAATCTAATAAGAGATGCACATGCTTGTTTTATGTCCTCTTAATTAATGTTTTGAACTTCATAATATTAAACAAGGCCAACTGTCGAATCATTTAAAGAGAAATCTAATGCATGACAACGGGGGGAGGGTAATACCTTAGAGAAATAAGTAGGCTTGTAAGATGCTCACTCAAAAATTCCAACCTAGGGCCATCATCAAATACCACTTCTTGATGCATTGGATACCCTAGAGTTGAACATTTTGTATGTCATGGTCAATGTGTTTATTCAAAATATGGCATTGGTAAGTCAGGATAGAATATTTAGACAAATTAGGTATATGTTCCTGTAGCCCTGAAGAATGTTTCAGGAAAAGGAAACAATATAGTCCCATAACATTGGCTAACATTGCATCCAAATTACGTATTGGACATCATATAAGTAGGATGTATGAAAAAGATACACAAAGTCAGCAGATCAACCGGCTTAATTTTTATGAGCGATAGTTGCAAAATACTTACCATTCTCATGAATATAGATAGGAGGATTGCCATAAGATTGCTTCAAATGTTCAAGCACTTGCTGGAGACCATAACCCGGAACATAGAACTGAGGAGCACTATACGTCAACACTTTGTTATTTACATTTATATGTAAGAACATATTTTACTGCAAGTTTCTCTTACCCCGGTAGTAGAATTGCTTGTAACTGCAAATAGAGAAATCATGAATTGAATAACCAGACTATAGTATGAATTAACATATTTCCCTAGGTTTTGTCCGAATGTGAATAAACTCTACAAAAAACAATGATTGAATCCAGAAAACAACACATAGGACACTCACATATTGCTTTAGCCGACATATCAGCCATGAAATCTCTTTCGTCGCTAGGAGCATCGTGTGGATGATCCTTCACATACAATATTGTGTAGTAATTGATGCCAAGAAAGTCCATAGATTTGATTAGTTGTTCTGATTGGTTTCGAGAAAAATTTGGCAACTTGGAGCCAGAGTTCTCCTTCATTACAAGTGGGTAGTCACCATAATAAAGAGGGTTCAAGAACCTAATATAGAGAAATTATACAATTTAGAGAGGGGACAAAGTTTGTTCACCATTTTAGCGCAATGCATGACAACACATATGATTAGTAAATTCAACTTCACAGCTCCATAAGTTCACACATACTTCAAAAATGAAAACGGTCCCACCATTGTGTGAATGGAAAAAATACATGTATGCACCACCACCACTACCAATAGACACTGATAGATTTCTGCTAAAAAACCTGATATAGATCACTTAAATACTATGATAAGGGTAAGTACTTTCATTAAATGTCTTGCAGCTTAATAGATTATACTACTTTTCTCGTGCTAGTGAGCCTACCAAAGAACCTTGATATTTAGCTTACTCTCCACGTAGCAGTTGAAATTAGAACTAGAATTTTTTCTATTAGTGCAACAAATGGAAAAGACCAGAACACAAAAGGCTACACAACCCATGTGCACATATTGACGTTTTGCATCCTCTTTGTACAAAGAGGATGCAAAACGTCAATATATGGAAATCTAGATAACAATGCAACCATGTGTATAAATACCATTCAATTAGTCAACTCAATTTTAGACATGTTTGTATTCGATACAAGTATTTGCCTTTCTGTATGCACATCACATAGAGTAATAAAACAGAACGCAATGTAAGTTATGCACATCTAAAATAGAAAAATGAACTAAGATAACGCTTAAACTAGAAACCATGGGAGGAAGTACCACAAAAAAGGCTCTATTACCTAAAAAATTGGCAAATCTGACATGAAAAGAATTCAAGGAATAATGTATTTTACATATAAAGTAGAGAAGGCCTCCACTAAAAAGCTTATTGGATTTTTGTAATTCAATACCATACAACAGTTCTATGGTAATCAGTAAAGAAGGTGTAATCTAGATTCTACAAGGCTATTTCAAGACTAAAAATTGCATGGACACTACTAACATAATCTTCTCTCAACGTGTTATCTATCCTAGGCAGAGTCAAAAGCAGATTTCATTGGCATCCTTGTTGGGGCAGGCTGATAAATGCTTATCCTTTGGTGTTTCATTGTTTTGGCTTTAGTAGAATCTTATTCATCAAGGAAAATCATATGATATCCGACTAGTATAAAATTAGTGCTGGGACTCTGAAGGTAAAAAAGGCAGACTGATCAACCTACCAGCCTGTGTAGAAGGCTTGCGCTCTTTTTGCTGCAGCTATATCTTCTGTTGAGTTTGTAAAAGGTAAAATATTATTTATAAACATATTCATGCCAATAAGTCCATGTTGATTTGCCTGCAGGACAAAGAGCATTTTTATTCATGGATATAACAAATTTCTCTTTCATATAAAACATGGTGATTTTTAGGTCCTTCATAATTGTTTCTACAAAGTTGAATAATAATAAATGGATAGTAGTACTTTACATATTTCCCAATATCGCATCAAGTTCGTGTTGCAGTTTATGAAAATTAGTTAAGCTATATTTAAAGTCCAAGGGAAATATGAATATTATAACTTTCAGCATTTAGCACAGAATATCATCAACAAAGATAGCATTCGGACTTTTTCCGGAGCAGAACAATTGTTCAAAACAATAATTTATCCTAATCTGGAATAATTCAACAATTACATCACAGAGACTAGTACGTCGATGATTCACAATAAAATGTTGATCAATCTATTAAGAAATCACTTCAGAAATACTTTAGTACCAATTTGTTAGCGAAAAGATAGTACCTGATACTTTCTCCTGTACAATGACACAGCTGAGCTATGAGCCAACAAGCAATTATGGGCTACAATGTATGGCTCGTTTACAGAATCCCCACGGGAACAATCACCAATTCCAAATGGTTTAGAACACCTCCCTGGTGGCCCAATACCAGCATCATAACCAAGTGAAACTAAAGCATTAGGTTCATTTAGAGTAGTCCAGTAGGTAACCCTATCCCCAAATTCCCTAAAGCACACATCTGCATATGCTGTGAAATCATCACTGGAAACAGAAAATGGGATTAAAAAGTGTGTTTATATATACTACGCATTTGCATGTGATAGAAACTACAGGCATAGCAAAGCAATCCGGTTTTGTACAAGACAGACCTAATGCATGTTTTTACGCCTGCAATTATTTTACGTAATTTTCATTTGGTTTGCACAAAACTATGCATTATACACACTTTATAATGAATACTATCATCCCAACACATCATATTTTTCAGAAATGAAGAAAAAACATGAAATGTATGAAAATATAATACATACATGATTTGAGGACTTAACCATCCACCATATTCATCTTCAAGGATTTGAGGAATATCGTATTGGAAAATTGTTACATGTGGCTGAATTCCTGCAAGATACTAAACATACTAAGTATCGCCATATACATCAACACATTATTCATCAATATCAACCTAACTCAATATCAGAAATACAACATACCCCTCCACGTACATTTTTTTACATCATTTTTAGAATTAAAATACAGATAAATACAATTATACAAATAAACACATGATGAGTAAGTTAAACTGGACGTGTTCATATGCAGTCCAGTTCAATTTAGCCAGGCATTCCTGGGTTTACGCCCTGATCCAAGCTGCGGCCTATCATGTTGTCCGCTAGAAATTCAGGGCTGTAGGGCCCTGCTAAAAAACCTTCTGGTAACATACCAACCTAAATTCTTTTACTGCATGCATCATGCATACAAAACTGTACATTAGTTTGCGAGCAGAGGGAGTACTGTGCAGTCCCCATGACTTAACAGGAACATAAACAGCTTGGCATGCAAGATTTACCATGATCAAGAAGTTCATTGATGAGATTATTGTAGTATTCTACTCCTTTAGGATTGACTTCTCCTCTGCCATCTATGGACATATGAAAGGTAACCACTATTAAGAATTATATTTTGTAAGAACCCAACTAAGCAATGAAACATGAACAAAAGCTTGTCAAAACCATACTAGGAATAAGCCTTGGCCAGGAGATAGAGAACCTATAAGCATCCAACCCAGTTTCCTTCATCAATTTGATATCCTCCTGTAAGAAACATAAGAAATGATACACCGGAATTCAGCATTTTACGAAAGCTGACAGATTTTTGTCATGCCTTGAGAAGCAACAGTTAGTCGATGATGATTTACATTTTTACCAGAAAGGTAAAAAATCTAAATTTTTCCACAAAAATATTTACCATCACTAAAATTTTCTTGGAGTCAATGGCAGGCCACCAACTACCCACTCCATATAAAAAAATGGACCATACTAAAGGCAACCTCTCTCTGATAGTCTGTTATGCACAGCTCTGCTTAGCAACTATAGGGGCATTTGCATCATGACATACAGAAGCCAATTAAGGTGGCAGATTTAAACAAGAAAAATAACACACCTTGTACTTGTGGTAGCCGTCAGCTGCCACATCACCAGTCACAGGGTCATCACCTGTATTAAAGAACTTATAAGCACTAAGTGAATCCTAGTCCATATGCACACTCCACTTATTTCGGTTTTCACCATGAACCCAAACCCGGAACCTGAAGCGTTCAGGGTTGGGCAAATCCCCAACGAGATTCACGGTTCTGTATGGCTACCATGGCTGCAGCAACTACGATTTGGGCTCATAATCAAGAAAAAAACTATGATTTGGGGCCATAGGAAATTTACAAGTATGAAGCTGAACTGTAATCGTTTCGCCCCCGACCCAGTGATCCCCTGTACGTTTGTAAATTTTTTTTTAAAAGCGTGCGAAACGGTGAAATGGCCTCGTTTTGCAACAAGTTGTAATAGCTGAGCATAACAATTCTTATTCTATCTTGGGCAAAACAATAAAGAGCACCGGAGGAGTAGCTGCTAACTCTTGCTATGACAGTGAGCAATCCCCAGCTGGGAAAATGTTAGACAAGCAGCCAGTGCGAAGCGCGCTTACCTTTACCAGTTCATGTTGGCCTGGCCAGGTGGAAGCTGCGGCTGAAGTGGTCGCGCCCTCGGCGCTGTGGTGTTGGTGGTGTGTGGGTGGGGTGCGGGGCTGGGAATGGACAGTGGGGGTCGGGCGGCGCCATCGGTGGCTGGACAGGGCTTCTGCGGCGGGGAGGAGAACACGACGGCGAGAAGGGACAGGGGATCTGTCGCCGGTGGTGTATTTGCGCCGCCACCGCAGTGGGGTCGTGGGGATGATCGATGGGACCAGGCCACGCAACGTGCTTGTTTACATTTTCTGGATCGGTAATGGTCTAGCCCACCGTTGTGAAAAGGCCGAGCTCCAGCCTTTACCGTCCTCCTGAAACAGCTCCCTGCATCTTCTAAACGAACTAGGGTTTTTGAGAGGGAAAAAGATCTAGTTGCTGCGCCGCCGCCGCCGTAGCTCTCGTGCTTACCCAAGCCGGTTTCCACATAGGTTCATGTTGCCAGCTCCAGTAAACCTCGCCGTGCCGCTTGCGTTCGACCATACAGTCCAACCCCGCAGCTCGGATTGCTCAAAGGGTATCGATCTTCAATACTGTATGTATTAAGCTGGAGAAGCCTAGGTAATTTGGATCCGTTACTTCCATCTAGATCTAACATCTTCTTCTGTCAGACGGCCGCAGGGAATCAGGGTGCCAATACCAACCGCCAGGAGAGACGAAGGTGGGGATTGACGATGAAACTGAAACGCCAGTTTGTTAATCTGGTACTGGAAAGCTGCAAGAGTGGCTCCTCCACGATGCAGATCCACCGCATCAGATCGTCGAGTCTCTTCCACCCAAAGAACCGCAAGGGACGCCCACTGCCACCGACATCGCTGGTAGAAGCTGAGCTGCCTAAACCTGCACGTCATTCCATCAGCAGCGAGGAATATCGCGGGATCGTCGGCCTAGACGACCAGGATCGCATTGTCCTGGCCCGCGACATCTTCCAGAACGGGCTCGCCAGCAAGCCCAGGCTCAAGTCGTGGCATCCTAACTACATCGCCATCAACCTCGGCGACGACCTGTACCTCGTCGACAGGTGCCCTCGCAATGGCAAGCCTGGTCCAGGCTATCAACCATCCCGCTTCCAAGCCCTCATCCATGGCAAACCTCCAGCCGTTGCCCATGTCCCTGAATTTGCAGGGTGGTACTGGCACTCTCTTCCGCTGCCCCCCTACGTGGAGACCCCTGGGTACGACCCAGACGGCGACACCAACAAGATCGTCTCCTCCGCCGTGGTTGGTGACAGCATCTGGGTGTCCGCCATGGGTGGCATTGGCACCTACGCCTTTGACACGGGCAGCCGTGAGTGGAGCAAGGTCGGCAGCTGGGAGCTCCCGTTCCGCGGCGACGTTCACTACGTCCCTGAGCTCGACCGCTGGCTCGGCTTCTCCAGTCGACGAGAGGAGCAGTTCCTGTGCGCTTCGGACCTCTCGTCGGCGGCGGCGGCGGATGGGGCAGCGCCCACTCTGTGCCGCGTTTGGGAAGGAGACATTGCTTCATACCCGAAGACGACGAAGACCTGGGTGCTGCTGAGGTCCGACCTTGTGCGTGTTGATTCTGCTGGCAGGTTCTGCATCGCCAGGGAGTTTCATGTCTTTGATGGCGATAAGCACCCGTTCATCTTTAACTTTGCTGTGTTCACGGGCGTGGAGTTGGAGCGCAGCGACACAGCTGTGGGCGGGATTCAAGTGGTCAAGCATAAATCCATACGCTACAACTTTGATCGCGATAGGGTCCAATTGGTATGTTAATTAGGTCTGATGGGATACCAAATTATGATCTTCTATGATGGGTTGGATTATGGATATGGGTGGATCGACCTCATGGCGTGGTACTACGTGTTTGTTAGTATGAAATTAAAGGTTTTTCTAGACTTCTGTCGACACTGCTTCATGATTTATTAGATTTAAATCGCGATTCATATGTTATGTGAGTTGCAAGTGGGTTGTAACTCAATCCTTTCTAATAATTGCAAGTTTTTTTTTTTAAGGATACACCCTGAGAGGTGTATTGGTTTTATAGAAGAAGAGGCCAAGACGGCTGATACAACGCCAAAAGGCTCCATGATACAAACACGACGTCAGACGGACAACAACACAACCCACATCAACCAAGCGACAAGACTCGTCTTGCATTGACTCCCGCCAAGAATGGCAAGGAGGGGATACACCGAGCTTCTAGGGCGTGTCACAATCTAAGCTAAGAACTCCATGAGACTGACTCCAACTTCAATATAGCACAAGCCAACGCACCGCCTGCCCATAAGCACCCAAGATTGGCGAGCGGACGGCGGGAGCAAGCCATACCAGACGAGATGTCGACCAAGAAGTGCCGCCGAAGGTGTACATAGTGCCCCGGAAGCCCACGCTCGGAGCAGCGCCCGACACCGACTACAACTGGCATATCAAAGACTCCACGAACCACCAAGGCGACGCCTCTAAGGAGGGAACGACACAGCCACGCCGCCATCACCCGATCTAAAGACCGGATCTAGGGTTTCCCCCGGTGCTCAAGGCGGGGAAGCACGGTCTGCACCATGACGACGCCTCCAAGAAGGTGTCGGCGCCCGTGGGCGTCGCCGTTGTCAGCTTCACGCAGGGATTGTGCCCCGGCCCTGCCGTCGACCCCAGCGCCCATCGGATATGCGCAGAAAAGAGCCGGCTTTGGCACACCAATCAGGAGAGGCGAGCCATAGCCGCCGAAGACGGAGTAGGGAGCGCCGCTCACCACCTCACCACCACCGAACGGGGGCTGGAGGGTGCGGATCCAGCCCACCGCTGCCTGGCCGACCGCTGGCACCATCGCGGCGCCCAGCCATCGGCACCATCAGGCTCCACGGCGCAAGCTTGCAACCACGCCCTAGAACCGGAGATCCGGCTGTGCCTCCACCGGTGACGTCGAACCAGCGCCAAAGCCGTGGCCCGCTTGGCCCTTCCAGGTCTAGATTGAGCCCGGTCGCCAAGCGCCGCCACAGCCCCCGGCGCCCACGACCACGCAGCAGCCCCACGCGCCATCCGCGCCGCCGGCGAGCCGCCGTCTACCGCCCCACCGCCAAGCCACGCTAGGCCCACGCCGCCGCGCCTCGAGGGAGAGGGAGAGAAGGGCCCACCGCCGCCGACGCCGCACAGGCTTTGCCCGGCGATGCCCTCCAGCGGCGGCGAGAGGAGGAGCTCCGGGAGAGGCGCCCCATCCGGCGGCGGCTAGGGTTTCCTCCCGGGTCGCTTGCGAGAGGGACAGAACCTATCGACCCGAGGTCTGGCGGCAGCGAGAGGAGGAGCTTCGGGAGAGGCGCCCCTTTGGGCGGCGGCTAGGGTTATCGTGGGGAGGAGGAGGAGGCGAGAGGAGGAGAGGCCCCTTTCGTCCCCTGTTGTTGTTACTTGTTCGGTGATAATTGCAAGTTTATAGCGGAGAAAAAATTGTTTCTGACAAGTTGATTCGCCTCGTGATTCATGCTAATTCAGAGCTAAAATAGAAACTAACTACTCTAGGATAACAAGTGTGGCTTCCCATGAAAGTAAATAACCCAATTTGACATGTTTCAGGGATGCTAGTGTTCAACCTGTTACCAAATGCTGTTTTTTTCGAGAATGATGGGGGGGAAGAGGATTCCCCACCAAATGCTGTTTTTAAAGTTGATTCCTGCCGCACTTACGAATGTCGGTGATAACACCCGCACATGGACGGCACCAACAAAAGAAAGGTATACCGGGCGGCGCCACAGCCAAAAGGGAGCGTTGCGTACCGGAGCCGGCGTGAGCGTGAGCGAAGGTGTCCCAGACGCTGGGAGTCCGGCCGTCCTCCGCCGCCGCGCCTTCGTACTGGAAGAAAATTATCGAGCCGGCCACCGAACTGTCAGTGATCGATGTAACCAGCAGGCCCCATTGTCGGCGGCAGCATTACGTCAGTATTGCAAACTCACTTGATAAGCCGATGTGCCGGCGCCGAAGACGAAGCCCCTGGGGAAGTCGTCTCTGCTGATCTCGCCGCTCCTCGCCGCCGATCCAGCTGCCGCCGCGGCGACGAGGAGCAGAGCAACGACGCGCAGCAGCCTCAGCATCTGGTCGTTGGTCGACGATCGCGGTAACCGATGCGCTACTGCTATCCTCAATTCCCCAGGCTCTCAGGTTTGCAGCCTGCTACGGGCTACGGCGATCCGTGTTGTGTCTTTGTGTGTGTGCCCGGCGAGAAAGCAAAGCCGGCTCTCTCCTGCTTTGCAGGTCCGTTGCCTACCCCGCGCTAGGAGTGCGTATACGTTCTCTACCTTTGATTTCGACTGCTGCATATACGCGTCACCATCCGGATAAGATACGTGTGGCTTGGGCGTACTGCATGTATACGTCCTATCTCATTTCTCTCTCTCTCTTTTTTTTGCTACTTATGGGTTGATTACTGATTTTGTAGAAACTTCAGCAACCGCTCTTTCCTATATTTTCTCTTCGTTGAAGATGACAACACATACCTCAAACTTTGTTCTGGCGAGCAATCCTCCACTCCAGCCGTCGCCATCTGCCACCGACTCTAACTGGGTATCTAGGGTTAGGGTTACAAATTTGGCTTAATATCTAGCTAAGTATCAACCAGTTTGTATGATGATGCACTAGTATCTATCAGTTCACGACGTGTGTTTTATGAACTCTCACTGTTTGCTAGTATATTGCACGAAGCTCACTTTTAAATTTGCAGTATCAGATTGGAGGAAAAGCAGCGTGAACGAAAACCCTAGCCGCCTACGGGTCGCTCTCAGCCGACCCCGAGGCGCACGCGCCGCCGCCGGCAAGAACCGCCCTCGCGACGCCCTCTACCCCCGCTGCCGCCAGACAGGGGCGGAGCCCAATGGGCCGAGGGTGATACACAGGAATACGGGTCTGAAGAAAAATTTAGGAATACTTACCATCAAATAAAAGCCTGTGCATCAGGCTGGGCTGAGCATTGTGCATCAGGCTGGGCTGCACGTCGGCATCAAGCCCACTTCGCAATGGGTGCTGGCCTTCCCGCATGCCCGATAGCCCGGCCTCCTACGCCCACAGAGATTGTCTCCTCTCGGCTCTCGTAGCAGCGTCAGGAAGCTAACAAATTTGAAAAAAGCGACTTAGTGAGGGTCCACCAATAGCGGAACGGTTCCCTAGGGCGATCGTGAGGGCGATCATGTTTAGCTAGGGTTTTCCTCTAGAGGGTGGTGAGTCTTCCCGGCGGCGAGTGGGATTGCGACGGCGCGATCGTTCTCGGCGGCTGGGCGTGGGTTCTCTTGGGTCTCGCCTTCCTGTGGGATCTGGAGAAGAATGGCTTCGTCGATTAAAGGTGCAAGCAGGCGTGGCGCTTCAAGATCTATCTCAAGATCGCCGCAAAAGTCGGGTGGTGATGATCTCGCGACGGGTCTGTCCGCGAGAATGGGAGATCTGCTGTTGACGGAGAAGGAGACCTCTGGTCTTGTGATCCGTGGTGTGGATTCCGGGTCTGTTCCGCGCCCTAGATGGGCGATTGTGGGAAAAGTGTGTTCCCCTCGTAAGCTGATCATCGGTGCTCTGGAGCGAGCTATGCAAAGAGCGTGGGGTCTTCATGGGCCTGCGCAGTTCAAGGACATCGGTGATAACAGGTTCGTGGCTCGCTTCTCTTCTGAAGGAGATTGGAAACATGTGATGAGAGGTAGCCCATGGCAGTTTGATTTTAGTGCAATCCTGTTGAAGAATTTTGATGGTTCTGTCCGACCATCGGATTTGATCTTTGATACTCTGGATGTGTGGGTTCGAGTAAGAGATCTTCCCATGGACATGATGAACCGTGTATATGGTGAACTGATTGGGAGATGGTTAGGGAAGTACATCTCGGTGGATGTTGACGAGGAAGGAATGGCCTGGGGAGAAGAATTGAGAATCAGGGTGGCTGTTCATGTGGATCAACCCCTTCCCCGTGGTGTGCCTCTGAAGGAATCAGATGATGATGAGGAAAGCAAATGGTTTGATCTGAAATATGAGAAGATCCCTCACTTCTGTTTTGACTGTGGCTGCTTGATACATGGGCCTGATGGGTGCACAGCTGGTTCAGAGGCTTCAAACAGTAGCATCAAGCAATGGGGGGAATGGCTTCGTGCCTCGCCTAAGAAAAGTATCAAACCTCCCCAGCAGGCCAGACCTTCGAGGTCAAGCAGTTTCGGCAGCAGATCTTTTGATGGCGAGTCTTCGTCTCGGGGTGGTGCTTATGTCCGAGATATTCCCCCAAGGAGAAACCTTGGCAATGCCTTTGATTATTCGAGTTCATCTCGCACTGGTGAGTATGAACCAAGGCAGAGAAGGGAGGAGGTCACAAGTCCGGCTAAGAGAAGTGGTTTAATTCCCTCTGAGCGGCCAGTCTCTGGCGGCCTTGACTCATCGAGGGTGCTGGCAAATAAGAGGTACACTGGTACCTACGTGAGGCGCCCGAGGAAATCAACATCTGGGACTCTTCAGATAACTGGTCAGTTACCCCCAGATTCCCGTAGCAAAAAGAGAGGTTCAAAGCAAGTTTGGAGACCTATTCCAGTTCAAGTGATCGGCGAGGAGGAATCAGAAGCAGTAGGGAAAAGGCAGCGTACAAATTCAGTCTTTGACAGGCTTGATGGCCCTTCAGCTTCGGTTTTCGACAGAATTGAGGATCCTATGAACATATCGGCGGACCCTGCGGCGCAGGGCCGCCGAGACCAATGAATCTCTTATCCCTAAACATCCGGGGCTTGGGATTGGACCCGGCTGTGGGGGAACTTCGTGACCTGATTAGGTCCTACAATCCAGAGGTGGTTTTTCTGTGTGAAACAAAGCAGAAAAAGGGTTTTATGGAGAAGATTCAATGGAGTATGGGCTTTAGTCATGGTATATGTGTTGAAAGCAAAGGAAAAAGTGGAGGATTAGCGTTATGGTGGAAAGAAGGCATTGAAGTTACTGTCAGGCCTTGGTGTCAGTATTTCATAGATGCCAAAATAGTTTCTGATAATGTGGCTTGGCGATTCACTGGAATCTATGGCGAGCCGCGAACTGAACTAAGAGGGAAGACCTGGGACATCCTTCGCTTCCTTCGTGCACAAGATGACCTCCCCTGGCTATGTGCTGGAGATTTTAACGAAATTCTTAAACAGGAGGAACAATTTGGACAGAACAGCAGAAATGAAAACCAGATGATGGCGTTCAGAGATTGCTTGGCGGACTGCCGCCTTGTTGATCTGGGTTTCTCGGGTTACGCTTTTACATGGGATAATAGACGAGATGGAGAAGCCAATGTCCAAGCTAGACTTGATAGGGCAACAGCCACGACAGAGTTTCTTCAGATCTTCCCGCACACGTCAGTGGAGCATGTTGTTACAGAAGAATCGGATCATGCGGCGCTGCTTATTAAATTGCGATGTAACGATGACAGACGATCACATAAACCACGGGGTTTTATGTATGAAGAGATGTGGACAAAACACGAGCAATATGATGACCTGGTAACGTCAGCTTGGGAAGACAGTCAGGGATATGTTAGCAATCTGTCAGGACTATGGTCTCGGCTCCATGACGTTTTGAAAGAGTTGAAGAAATGGAGTTACGATGTCTTCGGATCTGTATGTCATCAAATAAAGAAACTTCGCTCTGCCATTGCTGAAGCAAAGACCAAAGCTTTAGACTCCGGATCTTCACTGGAAGTCCGAGAGCTAGAGAAGCAGCTACATGTTCTGTTTGAGAGGGAGGAAATCATGTATAAACAGCGATCCAGACAGGATTGGATCAAGTACGGAAATAAAAATACAAAGTATTTTCAGAACAGAGCTACACATCGAAGAAGGAAAAATACAGTGAAATTTCTGATAAGAGATGACGGGATTAGATGTCAAACTGATGATGATATGCGTGTCTGGGCGCGGGAATTCTATAGCAACCTTTTTAAGTCAGAAGGTTCCTCTGATAGGGATAGAATTTTGGGTCGGATTGAATCGTTTGTTTCACAGGAGATGAACGCAGGCCTGCTAGCGCCGGTCTCAGACAAAGAAATTGAAGATGCCCTGTTCCAAATGGGGCCAACAAAATCCCCGGGACCTGATGGATTACCCGCTCTTTTCTTCCAACGCCACTGGGCGCTGCTAAAAATGGATGTGTGCTCGGCTGTGAGGGATTTTTTGGCCGGAAATGATAGTCCTATTGATTTTAATGACACAGTTTTGGTGCTAATTCCAAAAGTAAATTCCCCGGTTGATCTGAAACAGTTCAGACCAATAAGCCTCTGTAATGTTTTATACAAGTTGGCCTCGAAAGTTATTGCCAATAGGCTGAAAAAGTTTCTCCCGATTCTCATCTCGGAGGAACAAAGCGCCTTTGTCCCGGGACGTCTGATCACGGATAACGTTTTCATTGCTTATGAATGTACACACGCGATCAGGACCAGAAAGAGGAAGACTCCGTTGTGCGCGGTCAAACTAGATATGATGAAAGCATATGACAGGGTTGAATGGATTTTTCTCGAGAAAATGCTGCTCAAGCTCGGTTTTGCAGAGGGATGGGTTAAGATGGTAATGCGATGTATTACATCAGCGAGATTCTCGGTTAAGCTCAACGGTGGGCTATCCGATATCTTTCTCCCCTCGCGTGGCCTCAGACAAGGAGACCCTATTTCCCCGTACCTTTTTCTTTTCTGTGTGGAGGGGTTCTCGGCATTGTTGAAACAAGCTCAAGAGTCTAATCTTTTGAATGGTGTGAAGTTTGGTGCACAGGGACCACACATAACACACTTATTATTTGCTGATGACAGTATTGTCTTTCTTGAGGCGACAAAGAGGAGTTTGCAGGCCCTTAAATCGGTTTTACAGAATTATGAGTTGAGCTCGGGGCAGAAGGTCAATCTAAGCAAATCTTCTATTTTCTTTGGCCCTGGATGCCGCCAGGAACTCAAGACGGAACTGAAAAACACGATCGGCATTTCATGTGAAGCACTCTCTGAACGCTACCTAGGACTACCTACGGTAGTGGGTCGCTCTAAGAATAGTTGCTTTCAACACTATACTGAGCGATCATGGAATAAGGTGAAAGGGTTGAAAGGACAAGGTATGTCCAAGGAGGCTAAAGGAGTACTCATCAAATCAGTTATCCAAGCTGTTCCTGCCTACCCGATGAGCTGTTTTCTGTTCACTAAAACCCAATGTAACAAGCTAAGCTCGGTCTCGGCAAGATTCTGGTGGGGAGATAAGGAAGATCAAAGGAAAGTTCACTGGATAGGATGGGAAAGGATGTGTCGAAGTAAGAAGAATGGGGGGTTGGGTTTTAGAGACTTTGAAAGTTTCAACCTTGCCTTCTTGGCCAAGCAGGGGTGGCGTCTGCTAACTGATCCTGAGTCTCTGTGTGCGAGGGTGCTAAAAGCTCGTTACTACAGAGATGATGACTTTCTTTCTGCCTCTTGCCCGAAGCGAGCTTCTTACACCTGGCGCAGCATCATAAAGGGAAGAGAGTTACTCAAGGAGGGTTTGGTCTGGAGAGTTGGTGATGGGGCGAGTATTAGAGTCTTGGAAGATAATTGGATTCCGAGAAACAGTGCTCAACACCCGTTGGGATGCAAAGAAGAGGATTGCCCGATTTATGTGAAGGACTTCCTGGTGCCAGGGGGAGGTGCATGGGATGAGTCCAAATTGGAGAGTTACTTTTTTGAGCAAGACATCCAAGATATCCTTCAGATCAGAGTGGCGAGGTCTGGATGGGCAGACTACAGGGCGTGGAACTACACAAAAAATGGTCAATTTTCTGTTAGGTCTGCATACCATCTGGCGATGCAAAGGAAAAGGAACCAGAGAGGCTCACCGGAGTCCTCTCGCTCATGCGATCAGCACAAAGGTTGGCTCTCACTTTGGGATGCTCAAGTCCCAGGGAAGGCCAAGGTTCACTTCTGGAGACTAGTGGAAAATGGCCTGGCGGTTGGCTCAGAACTCAAACACCGACGAATCAAAGACGGTATTACCTGTCTAGTGTGCGGCGGAGAAGAGAGTTTAACCCACCGCTTCTGGTCATGTCCTCACTCTCGGGCAGCATGGTCGCTGTTAGAAGAGAACACGGGCTTCGCTTTTGAGATGCCGCCGAAACTGATACGAGGTCACTCGGACCTGCGTGTCTGGCTGCTGGATTGGCTGGGCAAAGCCAAAGGCAAAGTGTCTCCCTGACGATGATGTTGATCTATAAGTTGTGGCTTGCTCGCAACGATGCCAGGGAGAAGGAGAGAATTGACAATCCGGAAGTCATTGTTAAAAATTCTATTGCCGGGGTGGAGGAGTGGATAAGTATACATGAGAGAAAAGCGAATCCGAGGAGTAAGGTTACAGAGCACTGGCTCTCTCCTGATGTCGGCTGGTTTAAAGTCAATGTCGACGGGGCTTTCCGAGCTGCAGAAAAGCATGGTGGAGGTGGTGTAGTCATTCGTGATTGCCATGGGAGCTTCCTAGCTGGGGAGCACCATTTTTTCCCTCATCTTGCGGATGCGGAGGGGGCCGAGTTGATGGCTTGCCGGATAGGCTTGCAACTGGCAAATCAAGAACATTGCAGGAACGTTATCCTGGAAACGGACAGTACCGAGGTAGCAACGAAACTGGATAGAGAGGGACAGGACCGATCTATATATGGTCCTTTGGTTAGTGAAATAAAGTCTCTTTTTTAAGGTTTTGAAGCTGTCAGGGTACGATCAGTGCGGCGATCGGCGAATGATGCTGCTCATCGAATGGCGCAAGAAGGCTGTGTGACTAGGTCGAGTAGGATGTGGCGTGGGGTTGCCCCAGACTTTGTTATGAATCGGGTTGTAATGGACTCTGTGTCGTTTTAATTTAGTTGCAGTGTTTGATCTAAAAAAACAAATTTGAAAAAAACAGCGAGCCAGCATCTCCGCTCGAACCAGATCTAATCGAAGAAGGAAAATAGGAAACCGAACGTCGCACACGCAGAGGTGATGCGCAAGCAGCAGGCCGGCAGGCCTCCAGGCGCGCACCTTTTCCGCTCCTCAGATCCGATCGCTGGCCAAATTGAACTCTTGGTAATTCAACTGAAAATCCCCCTGCGTTTATTCTATTTTTTGCGTTTATTCTATTGATCTTATTCGAGAGGATTGTGCCTTGGCTTGTAGATGAATTTTATAAAAATTGTAAGCTTATGGTTAAGATTTATGCAAGATATATGTATTAGTAATTACCCAAAACATAATGTAAAAAAGGGATTTATAGCGAGTGATTACCCAAAACGTAATGTAAAAAATCCAGATTTGTAATGAGCAAACATGAGAAATCACGTCTCATGGCGCAGCGTGGCGAGATGAGCCGTGAGTCTGAAACGGATAGATGGGATATCAACTTTTAATTTTGAATTTTGTTTGCATCGTCACCTGTCGTCTTGCCGCTGGGTCATGCCAAAAATTGCCACGCGATATTAGGGTACAAAAATTTTAGCTACTTGAGTACTATAAATTTGGTCATTCTAGTATGTTCCACTTAAAAATTAAGTCTATCTTTTAACTCATAGGTTATTGAACCTTGTAGTTTAATGATGTATTTTGGAATTTGAAAATGCAAGACATATTTTTCAAGAAAATTTGTCATCTATTACGTCATATTATCTATGTGAGAAGCTATAAATCATACATTGATATAGTATAGTATTTTTTTTCTCAAAACATTTCGCTATAGTAAAGTAGTGCATCAGGGTTACTTGAGCTCCAGCTCCGCCCCTGCCGCCAGAGGAGGCCGTCCAACGGCGGACAGCGGCGGTGGGAGGTCTCCTCCCACAAATCCAAAACCACCCAAAAATCCACCTCCAAGTGACCAAATCGTTGCCCCAGATCTCGATCCACTCCCGGAGGCGTCCGCACGTTTGCTGCTCGCGACCCGTTGCGCTGGCCGCGGTGACGCATGGTCAGGCGCCCGTGGCTCGACCGTGTCCATCCCACGGGGCAATGTCGTGCTGCTCTTGCCAAGCCGCTGTGCAGGCGCATCGTGTCCTGCCTGGAGTCTTCATGCTCGGTGGATCCGGCTGCCTTGAGCCATGCTCCGGCGGCGGCTCTGGCCACGTTTCGTGCTATGATGCTCCTGGCAGCACCCATTCCGCGGCTCAAGATCCGGGACCTGAGCTGCCGGCGTGCAGTCGTGCTACGCCATGGAGGGCATCGACTGGCGACTAGACATGTCCTCCCTCCCTATCGACCTTGTTCCGGTCCGCAGTCTGGCACCTCTACGGGACACGCCCCCTCGGCCTCTGGCTTCGATGATGATGCACGGTCCTAATTTGTCCTCATGGGGGAGCCATGGGAAGCTGAGAGGCGTGTCTCCGTGAAATCCCTGCTCCAGCTTCGTGCTCGAGCAGACCACGACGACGCCTCTGGCATCGTTAACCCTGTTGGGGCATGGTCACTGAGATGCACCTTCAGCCAACCTGTGAGATCTTGATCTGATCTGCCCATGGCAGCAGTGTGTTGGCTCCACATCTCGGTTGATGCCGTGCTTCGCCTCGGAAGACGCACAATGGTGGACGGTCCTTATTTGTCCTCACGGGGGAGCCGCTGGGAAGCTGCGAGATGTGTCTCCAAAAATTTCCCTGCTCCACGTTCGTGCTCGAGCAGACCACGACGGCGCCTCTTGCGTCGTTAATCCTGCTGGGGGCGTGGTCACTGAGATGCACCTTCAGCCAACCCCATTTTATAATTAAAAAATGGTGTGAAACGGTGAAATGGCCTCATTTTGTAACAAGCTGTAATAGCTGAGCATAAAAATTATTATTCTATCTTGGGCAAAACCATAAAAAGCACTGGAGGGGCAGTAGTTGCTAACTTGCTATCACAGCGAGCAATCCGCCAACCCCAGTTCGGATTTTTTAAAAAAAATAATACCATGATTTATTATAGCAACGAACAGTACATGGTAGAAATATATAAGCTGTCTCCAGCGATTACAAAATAATGTCTAAGAAAAAACAAGCTAATCTTCGAGACCTTCAAACTCTTCTTCTTCTATGACACAATCTTATATTTTCCTAAAGCCAGCCAAAAGATAATGGCACAGATAGCAAACCATAAACATGTAAATATCAATAGTGGTTCTTTTTTTTTTAATTTGAACAGCAGTATCAAAGTTATGTGCACGCACACAATTATTAAAGCAATCATACCACATCGACAAGAGTACCAACACCACGCAACCATTAAAGCAACCCAGTTCGGAAAATATTAGACAAGCAGTCAGTGCGAAAAAGCTTGTTTTACATTTTCTGGATCGGTCTTGTGGGGTCGTGGGGATGATCGGTGGGACCACGCCATGCAAGTATGCAACGTGCTTGTTTACATTTTCTGGATCGGTCTTGTGCACATGGTCTAGCCCACCCGTTGTGAAAAGGCCCAGTTTATATAACAGAAAAAGAAAAAGGCCGAGCTTCAGCCTCACCGTCCTCACGTCGCTCGGTCCTTCGTCGTCCTGAAAAAGGTCCCTGCATCTTCTAAACGAAACGAACTACTAGGGTTTTTTATAGGAAAAAAGATCTAGTCGATGCGCCGCCGCACCCGTAGCTCTCGTTCTTACCCAAGCCGGTTTTCACATAGGTTCATGTTGCTAGCTCCAGTAAACCTCGCCGTGCCGCTTGCCTGAAGTTGTTCGACCATACAGTCCAACCGCAGCTCGGATTGTTGCTCAAAGGGTAGCGATCTTCAATCCTGTCTGTATTAATCTGGAGAAGCGTAGGTAATTTGGATCCCGGCGGTTGTTGCTTCCATCAAGAACTACTTTGACAGACGGCCGCTGGGAATCAGGGTGCCAAATCCAACCTTCAGGAGGGACGAAGGTGGGGATTGACGATGAAACTGAAACGCCAGTTTGTCAATCTGGTAGTGGAAAGCTACAAGATCGGCTCCTTCACGATGCACGGCATCAAACCGTCGAGCCTCTTCCACCCAAAGAATCAGAAGGGACGCCCACTGCCACCGACATCGCCCGTAGAAGCTGAGTTGCCTAAACCTGCACTCACACTCGATCTTTCCATCCGCAAGGAATATGGCGGGGCGTTTATGTTCATGCCCTTCGGCAGCAGCCGGGAGAAGATCGTCAGCTTAGACCAGGATGGCATCGTCTTGGCTCACGACATCTGCCAGAACGGGATCTCCAGCAAGCCCAGCCTCAACATGTGGCGTTCTAACTCCGTCCCCATCATCCTCGGCGACGACCTGTACCTCATCCACAGGTGCCCTGGTAAGCCTGCTCTGTGCTATCAACCATCCAGCTTCCAAGCCCTCATCCATGGCGATCCTCCAGCCAATGTCCCTGGTTTTCCAGGGTGGTACTGGCACTATCTTCCGCCGCCCCCCTACGTGGAGACCCCTGGGTACAAGCCTATCAGCGACACCAAGATCGTCTCCTCCGTCGTGGTCCGTGACAGCATCTGGGTGTCTGCCAGGGGTGGCATTGGCACCTACTCATTTGACACGGGCAGCCGTGAGTGGAGCAAGGTTGGCAGCTGGGAGCTCCCGTTCCGCGGCGACGTTCAGTACGTCCCTGAGCTCGACCGCTGGCTCGGCTTCTCCAGTCCACGAAAGGAGCAGTTCTTATGTGCTTCGGACCTCTCGGCGGCGGCTGCGGATGGGGCGGTGCCCACTCTGTGCGGCGTTTGGGAAGAAGACATTGCTTCATACCCGCAGACGCAGAACTGGGTGATGATGAGGTCCGACCTTGTGCGTATTGATTCTGGCAGGTTCTGCATCGCCAGGATGTTTGATGTCTTTGATGACGATGAGGACCCGTACTACTCCTGTCTTGAGGAGAGCTTTGCTGTGCTCACGGGCGTGGAGTTAGAGCGCAGCGACACGGCTGAGGACGGGATCCAGGTGGTCAAGCATAAATCCGTACGCTACAACTTTAATGGCAAGTGCCTCCATTTGGTATGTTAATTAGGCCCGATCGATGGATAGCAAATAAAACGATCTTCTATGATGGGATGGATATGTGTTGACATATGTGTCGAATATTTGTACTAAGTAATGCAATAGCCGGACTTGTAATTATCTGGCGTTTGTAAATGTGGTGTGTTTGTATGCGACGGGCTTATCGTCGACAGTACTGTGATGAGTACCTAGAGAGAAGTGCTCATAAAGCATGTCCCGCAGATGTAGACATTAATCACTGAAATGCGTTGTCAAATCTTGGTGCCGTACTATGATTGTTTGTCCTCGATTAACTTATTTTACGCCTCTAATGATAACAATATAGGTGGAATTGATCTCCCTCATGGAGTGCTACGTGTTTATCAGAGTATGGAAATATGGTTTTGCTAGTTCTACGGTCAAAAGAGAATTGCTTAGAGCTTTGTCCACTTCATGATAATTAGTTTTAAATCGTGATTCATATTTTTCTACTAATTGCAAGTGGTTACAACTAAGAAAATTATTTAATTTGCCCCATAATTTATGCTAATTCAGAACTACAATTTGATTGCAAATGACCAAGAATTAATCTAATTATTGGTCGACCGAGAAGTAGTTGCTCCCATGAAAATAAGGGTGTGTTTGGTAGGTCGGGTCACCTCAACAAGCGTTTCTCACCTGGGACAAGCTGAGTTGAGATACGTTGAGTTGAGATTTTGTGTTTGTTTGGTAGCCTGCATCTGTTGAGAAAGTTTGGGTCCAGATGTTGTTTGGTTCAGAAATCTGCGTTGAGATATGCTGAGCTCTAATTTTTACACAAAAGTCCCCAAAGAGCAAAAGAAAAAGCAATCGGGTCCTTGCACAATGGTGGAGGCGGCGCATCCTGCCGGGCGTAGGGGCGCGCAGTGCCAGCGCGGGGAGCCGGCGCATCGCGGTGGGCGTAGGAGGCGCCCTGGCGGTGCCGGTGCTCGCCGAGGAGGGCAGGGGCGACGCCGGCGTCGAGGAGGTCGGGACCTCGTCGAGGGGCGGCCAGGTCGGGACCTCGTCGAGGGGCGGCCAGGTCCGGAGCTCGTCGAGGGCGGCAGGGGCGGCCAGGTCGGCAGCTCGTCGAGGGCGGCCAGGTCCGGAGCTCGTCGAGGGGCGGCCAGGTCCGGAGCTCGTCGAGGGGCGGCCAGGTCCGGTGCTCGTCCAGGGGCCGGGGCGGAGGAGGCTGGGAGGGCCAGAGAAGCACCGCCGGTGGATTTCGTCGGTGGTGCGCCGGGAGGAGGGCCGGCCTGGGCTCCACGACGGTGCATCTCGTCGGTGGTGGCTGGCCGGAGGGGCGCAGGGGGCTGGGCGGGTCGGAGGGACGCTGGCGGCGGTGCTCCTGCTCGGGTCTGGGGATGAAGAAAATGAGGAAAGAATCGGGTGCGGGTTGGGGTCTGGGGGGTCGCAGGCTGCCTCTACAGTGTTTTGCGGGATGGATTCAACCGAGCTCATCTCAGAAGCTCGATTTGAGCTTCGCATCCCGACCCGGCTGAGGGCTTGTTTTCGTATGAGGTCGGCACTGCCCCGTTGAGCCGAGCCGGGCTAACAAACAGCAAATTGTTGGTATATCTCGGTTGAGATGAGAATATCTGAGCTCCCCCAGGCTACCAAACACGCCCTAAGTAACCCAATCCAACATGTTTCAAGGATACTACTATCAGTAGTGCTCATAAATATGTGAACTGTAAAACCCGATTGCATGCCATGTAAAACACGTTTTATAGTTTCGTCTGTGCTGTCGTGGAACAGAGCCCGCAAACTTTGAATTTGCGGGTTACGTTTGCGAGCTCTGTTTCTTGTTTTACGTCAGCACTGTAAACAAAAAAGTGTAAAAGCAAATATTCACATATTAAAGTTCCATAGCGACAATAGAACATAGTTTGCGCTAATTTGCTGTTAAATATGACACAACAAAGAGTCATATACCATCAGATTTGCATCGTGATTCATGCAATTGAGATGCAAGTTGAGTTGAAACTAAATTTTATTCAGTTACAAATTAGGTTGTAACTGATTTTTTAGTTGCAACTGGAATGATACATCCAACCGTTAGATTTGCTACGTAATTCATGCTAGTGGTGAGTTGTAACTGAGATATGATGGCAGCAATCTACTGAGCTCTACTCTAATGCGCGTTGGGCGCCAACGTGGCCTTGAGCGTCGGTGTTGCTTTGTGCGTCGGCGTGGCGATGGCGGGCGCACGGCCAGCGGCCAGCATCAGTGGCGACGAGGTGAGCACCTGTGTGCTTCCTCTTCTTCATGCTAGTGGCGGCAATCATGCGGGCAACGACATCGTTGGACGGGATCTCTGGCGGAGCCACAGGAGGCGCCGATAGAGGTCGCGTGACCTGCCCGGCGGTGAGCAGGAGGTCAGAGTGGTCAAAGCCATCAACCGTAGATGGTGGCAGCGCCGAAGGAGAAGAGGGGAGCTAGATCGGCTATGACGACGGCACGAGAGCAGGGGCGTGGGAAGAGTAGTGGGCGGAAATATCCCTCCCGCCAACTCCACGGGGAAAGTAGAGGCACGCTTGGTTTGGCGCCTAAAACCGTGAAAATTCAGTTCCGCACGGGCTGTTTACAGGTACTACTTGGGACTTCTTTTCACGTAAACAAAAAAACAAGCGGCTTATTTACATTTCCGATTTGTTTATGGGCATTGCTAGATTCTCAGAGCACGAACAAAAGAAATATGTACCGGCGCGACATCCAAAATTAAGGGAATTTTTGGCAGGAAGGACCGCATGTGTCAATGAATTGACAAAAATGACCACCTATCAAATAAATTGTCAAAAAAGACCACCTGCCGTCTCGACCTGAGCCGGCATGTCGGAGTGTAGGACCTGCCGCCAGAACGGGAGGCGGCATGGCTCATGCAACGTCATGAATTAATGCTAATTCAATCTTTCCGAGCATTCATCTTAATTAAGTAGGCATAAACTATGCATGCAGACGTAGGTTCCATGCATGCTTCTTGCCCCATGAGAGTATTAAGGCAAGGGAATCACTCTCATGTCCACATGCCGCCTTGCGGCGTGGCGGCAACTGACCTGCTATGCTAGACTCTGCAGTGCTAACATGCCGCCTCAGGTCCAGGCGGCAGGTGCACAATTTATTTGAGAGGTGGTCTTTTTTAGCAATCCACTCACACATGTGGTCCTTTTTGCCAAAAAAAAAAAAAGCGTTTTGCGTACCGGAGCCGGCCTGAGCGTGAGCGAAGGTGTCCCAGACGCTGGGAGTCCGGCCGTCCTCCGCCGCCGCGCCTTCGTACTGGAAGAAAAATTATCGAACCGGCCATGGATACTTGTCAGTGATCGATGATACCAGCAGGCGTCGCCGTCGTCTGACAGAAAATGTAAGCGCGGTGGCACTACGACGTCGTATTGCAAACTCACTTGATAAGCCGACGTGCCGGCGCCGAAGACGAAGCTCTTGGGGAAGTCGTCTCTGCTGATCTCGCCGCTCCTCGCCGCCGACCCAGCGGCCGCCGCGCCGACGAGCAGAGCAACGGCGCGCAGCAGCCACAGCATCGTACGGACGATGTATGATCCGTGCTGTGCGTGTGACGAGCGAAGCCAAGCCAGCTCTCTGCGGCTAGTAGGTCCGTTGCCTACCGCGCATGCGGGCGTATACGTTCTCTTTCCTTGATTTCGACTGCTGCATACTGCCGGATAGGATTCGTGTGGCGGGTGTACTGCATGTTTACATGCTATCACATTTCGTTTTTTTTTTTGCTATTTATGGGTTTACTACTTTTCTAGAATTAAACCTCAGCAACCAGAGTGGTTAGCTTACGGTTGCAATTTTAATTTTTTTACTTTTCTTGTAATCTCTGTGCAACTTAAGAGTACATAGTACTAGACGGGCCGGCACGCTTCGCCGCGCCCATCTGTTGCCTGTTTTTGCACCATGTGTGCTGATGTGTCCTGCTAACTCTGCTATTATCCGTCTTATCATTTCTTTCCGTGCATTACTATGAGTTTATTATGCAATTAAGTTGGCCAGTGAGAATAGCGGTCGGCGCGCCTAGTGCGGTGTGCAGACATGCATGCATTACAGGTGGCATGCGAGGTCTGATGGAAGAGTGCATGGCGTGTGCCCTGCATGCATATTTTATTGGCTTTTTCCTATTGTCTCTACTTGCAGAACTTTCCTTTGCTGCCTATAAATTCCATCGAAGGATGTGGTTCTCTGCAGTCTCCTCTCTCTCTCTATTCTGTCTCATTGCCTTAGCGCGCTAGCTAATGTATCCGTTTAGTCCTGAAAAAGATGATGCCTGCTCAGAACAGTCTTTCGCGCCATTCAACGACGGCCGTAGGCGGACGTGGGGTACGGCGAGGTGTTGTCCGTTGGTCAGCCTGGAGGCTTGGTCGGAGGGGACGTCGCTGGCGGCGATGGTCGCATACACTCTCCGCCTTTTGACCATGATGTCGAAAGGGGGGGGGGTCAAACAGGGAGAGGTTGCAGGAGCTGCACCGGCGAGCAGTAGGGGCTGGGGAGGCCGCTAAGTTGCGGGGATGGGGCTGCCAGAGGCGTGGTTGCGGGAGGGGAGAGGCAGGGAGAGGGAAGAGAGAACGGATAGAAGATTGTCAAATTTTTCACCCCATGAACTGTTTGCCCAATAACTATACCACATACCAACGTCAAGCAGGGCCAAGATGTCAGCGAGGAATGAGATAAACCAGGTGTAGCTCTAACTGCTTCTATTTACCCAAACGGACAACCATGAAGGCTCGCAGGCACAATCGTACGGCTCAAACGCGCAAGCCGAAGTGGCCTCACCATGCTGGGTGATCACCAAGCTTACAGCTTTAGTTAATTATCTACCAAAAGTTCACCAAGGAAGAAAGAAACTCTAGGCACAATGAAGAGGGCATGACACAACAAAAGAGATCTAAGTTTTGTACTCTTAGGTGTGCAGAAGAAATGGCAGCAAGACTGTTATTTACATAGAAAGGTAAATGTTTGTCTTGTAAATTTCAGCCTTTAGCCAGTGTTCAACTAAACCAAATATCTTGGTAACTTATACATAGGTGCAAGAGCATCAACCAAGAGAAGCATGATAGAATGGTTGTAACGAAATTAACATAATTAGCAAGAAGTAGACACAACGAGGAATTTTTTTGTAGATGATGTCGTGCCTAGATCCTAAACTATTAGGGAAACATAATAATTGTTGAGCCGACACTACTCACCTTGCTTCAATTAGGAAAGAAAGGATAAAATAAATTTATGGAGATTAAAAAGGAATGTATGATCTCAAAGACATAAGCACCATTTGTAGCATTTTAGTTGAGCTGTATAGAACTATCACATAGTCACATATTGGAAAAAAGCCTTTATTTTGATCAGAAATAACAAATTGAACAAACTACTCGTTTGGCATAGCATTAGGAGTTTAGATTCATAGTTCTTGTTTAGACAGGAGATGCACGAAGAGGTGGTCGGCCAAGTCGTTGGCAGCAGCACCTCGAGCAGGCGAATCACAGTTTTCCATGCCTCACCATCTGGATGAAGAGAATTAGCAGTTGTAAATATAGTTAAGGACGAAAATGACTTCGTAAGAGCAATCCATACAACAACAAAAATTTGACTCCATGCTATATTCATAGATAAGCACGATTGCTTCATGCTAATTCATGAGATGTTGTGTGCTTTGTGCTACCTAGTTCAGAGTAAAGGGAGAACAATTAGATGTGAGTTTTTTGCAATACAATGCCACTTGAACAGAAAATTTACACGATCATTACAGAATCAAGCACTGAAGAAAATTTAGACATGATTGGACAGAAGTCCTCACCTGGACTGGGGTTGAGAAGAGCGTGGACCTGGGGCAGCAAAGCAACCTGGCGAAAGAACTGAACAGCGACCTTGAAGGAGAGCTTTGAAGGGGCAAAAGCGGGTCGGCTCCTACAAAATAGTCCCTCCAAGTCAACTGACCCGCAGCAAACTCGGCAACCTGAACCCGTGCAGTATAAATAACATGCATAGACAAGAAGTAGAAGAATTAGGCGATCAGAGGAAGAACACCTCTCAAGGACGGAGCGCGGACGCCTTAGAAATCGGGAAACCCCTGCAGGAACGACCGCCCACCCAGCCAGCGGCAGGCAGGAACGGAGTAGAAGAGGAAAGGAGATCAAGACGGCCGGAACAAATCTCCACTCCCGACTCCCGAGCAAGCTTCCGCAGGAAGGAGACCAGAAGAAGACACCCCCCCCCCCCCACCGCCCAGATAAGAAAGAGAAACATAGGCAGTTTGGGAGCCCACAGCAGCCGACAAAAATGGCCCACATAACAAGGACCTACCAGCCAGTGAGGTGAAGGATTTATGTTTGGATGGCGAGAGCAGCAAAACAAACACGCGTAACATTTGCCGGTGGCAACCCGGCAGGAGGCCTGGCCCAGCAGCATTGTGAAGAGAACCAAGCTGGCCCACCCCGAGCGACCATCCGACGAAGGAGCGAACAGCAGGTGGTCTCAAATCGCTCGCTCACGACTAAGCTTATAGCTTAGGTTAATATTAACTGCATCAGCCAACACCAATAGATATACATGTTTAACATTCAGAATTAGTGTGTCACTGATCCCAATATTTCCAAGTTTCAAAGATAGCGAGAAAAGAACATGGGTGAACTTTAATAATGACCAGTGTACTGTTCACCCGAATATTTCAACAGGCGCCAACATTAGAAAGAGCTTATCACTAAACTGAAGATCCTTCATCTCACTAAGCAATGTTCAGATAGCATTCATATATAGTAAACTGAATAGGTAATGTAAGCAAATGGCATGAGTGGTAATACATCGATATTTTTCCCAGCTAACTGTGCAGATTACCGAAATCATTAGTTTGTGACTAAGTGAATGAATTTAGTGAGTTGTTACGTGTTCCATACCATTGACTTAATCTATAGAAAATAATATATAGTTGCCGAGGTAATAATTTGTAGTTAGTAACACAATCAAACATGATATTTTCTTTCGTGGCCACCTACACAAATCAACAATGACCATAACACACATCAGCAAAAAATCATGGAGTAAAGAAAGGGATTGTGGTTCTGGGGAGGAGAGCTTACAATGGATTACCGAGTGAGGCAACCGAGCGGATCGACAGTTGAGATCTCCCTCTCGACTTTAAGCATATCATGTCAAATAAGCACATCTGGCATCATCATTTGTTTTTAGGTTTAGCATAGAACTATGCTTGTAGTAGTTGAAAATGCATCTAGTTACATGGTACCAAAATAATTATTGCTAAGGTAGAAACAAAAGACAAAAAAACCAAGATCATATACCAAAAGAATATTCTTTAGTATTATTCGTTTTGCTGATATCATATATGAATGTACAGATGTATCTAAACTATGGGAAGCTATTAGCTTTAGATAGTGCGTTTGTACACAGGTTAAGAGTTCCCGGTGTATCTACAAATCTGAATGGAACAAAATAGGCAATAAGCCACTTGACAATCAGCAACAATAGATAACTTATAGTAGATATTAAAAAAAGCTTTACAAATTTATATGGGAATAATTAATTAATTGCTGCAAGACAGCTGGTTAAATATCAACCATTAGAATTCAGGTTTTCTGTTTTTTCTGGGTTGATAATATGAAAGCGAAACCACACATTTTGATCACCACCACTTTATCGAATAGTATGATTAACAAATTATCTTTCCGGTTTAGCTACCAACTATGAATCGAACTAAGCTAAATATAATGAGTATTGAGAAAATGCAGAGATTCCTACCTGCTAGGGAACCACCCTTAAAAAACCAATGTAGAAGGTTGGAAATAATGATATGCTCTTGTGTTCTCACATAATCTTCCGCAGGCACTTAATTAAAGAACCATAGGATTAAGATCCCTCCCAATGGAATCTTCTCCGTGAATAACACAACATATATATATATATATATATATATCTCATTTTCCTATATATATATATATATATGCAAAATAGCCTGCTACCACCGGTGGTAGCTACACACCTAGCATCCACCATTAGATTTGCTATAGAGAGCATGAGATTTTCTACCGGGAGCACAAGAATTAGCAGACGGAAGCAACGGCGTTTTCACATGGCATGGCTATCAGGTGACTTCGGTAGGCCAACTCGGTTTCACTTGGCATGTCTACTAGGTTACTTGAGTAGGCAACTTGGCATGGCATGTCCGAGATCACCACACGCACTAGGTTACTTGGGTATGCAACTTGGCAGCAATGTGACAGACTAGATAATAGGGAAAAACAATCGGATCATTTTTGTGTGTGTGCTGGGTCAGCGTTTAGGATAGGCAACTTGGCATGGCATGTCTACTAGGTTAGTTGGGTAGGCAACTTGGCATGGCAACTTGGCATGGCATGTCTACTAGGCAACTTGGATAGGCAACTTGGCATGGCAACTTGGCATGGCATGTTCGAGATCACCATGTGCACTAGGTTACTTGGGTAGGCAACTTGGCATGGCATGTCCGAGATCACCACGTGCACTAGCCATCCGCAGTTGCCTTTCCAAGTATCCTTTCTAAAGCAACATATGCATGCAACAAACGGAATCTTTTCATCCGTTATCACCAACATGATCATGCTCTCTACATCGCATGCGGTAGGAATAGTATGCTCTCACAATCCAATGATATATATATATATATATATATATATATCGACGCGGATTTGCTAGCCGGGCGGCTAGCTATGCATACCTCCGCAGCCGTCGGATGATGGGGAGCACATGCTCCGCGAGCTCACATGATAGGATGCCACCGTTAGCAAGATATGCAATCCGTCAAACATAGAGAGCACCATGTTTTGTTTTTGTTCATGGGTGGCAATGCATGCACTCCATCGTACAACTTAGCATACGTGAGACTTTTGAAAAGTTTCCATATAGATTGTGATAGTTTTGAAAACTTTACAACTTGGCATAAGAGGTGGGAGGGGTAGGGGGAGTAGGGGTACGTGCTAGTTTTGAAAACTTTACAACTTAGCATACGTGAGACTTTTAGAAAGTTTTCATATAGCTTGTGATAGTTTTGAAAACTTTACAACTTGGCATAAGAGGTGGGAGGGGTAGGGGGAGTAGGGGTACGTGCTAGTTTTGAAAACTTTACAACTTAGCATACGTGAGAGTAACAACTTCTCATTCTTTTTTCAAAAGCTTCACATCCGTTGCATTATTTTTACCAAAATTTAGCGCTGCATGTACTCTACCCGTGCTGCATGTAGTTTATAAGCTTGGCACTGGTGATAAGGGCACTTAAGAACCGAGAAAGAACAAAAAAAATGACAAGCCGGGAAACAGCGGGGGGTATGATCCGTGATTTTCTTGGCATACTAGCTCATCGCACTCTCCTTTTCCTTTGATAGTTCCTGAAGGGAGAGAGCATTGATAAGCACTCACTCACGTGGAACTTGTTAGGAATAATGAAAAATTACTTTTAGTGGAATCTTCAGTCATCTTCAGTTCACGTTCATTTCTCCATTTTCATTGGTTGCGTGGCTACTTAGCGGCACTTTGGTAAAAGGGATTGGCAGCATTAAAAATTGTGATTCCTTACTCCTCAACAACGGGTGCTTTTCTATGCAAAAAAGGTTATCGGATTGACATGGGAAACGGGTAAGTAGACCCGCACGCGAAAGCAGATTGATAAAAAGAGACCGGTAGCAAACAAATTTTCCATTTAATCTAGAATTTTAAAACACCACAGATTAAGCACCACCAATATCCCATTTTTGGCGCAGGACAGCTAGCCAGGTGAATTGCGTAAAAAAAAGACAGTGAAAGAAAAAGCAAGTGATACAACTAGAACAGCCAGGCTTCGCCAATATCCCTACCCCCATGTAGATTGCGCAGTTCCATATCTCTAACATAAAATTGCACTCATTGGGAATTTGGCCGGGCAGCCTTCTTCTGTCCTTTTTCCTTGCTGCAGCTGATAGTGTACAACCACTTGCTGTTCCTAGATTTCTTGAAGGTGAATTTTTGGAGCTCCATCTTGGGAATCTTGCTGGGCAGTCTGCCTGGGTGCGCTTCCTGCCCCTAAGGCCACGCTGGATGCCAGCGCGAGCATCACCAGGAAACAGCAGCTATGCCGCCACGCCGCGCCATTGCCCCGGTGGTCGAGCTGGCCGTGGAAGGCTTCTTGGGTCAAGTGTTGAGGGTCTCTTTAACTCGATCGATGGTGTACTATTTTGGATGGCTGTGGTGTGTGTTTCAGTGGGGCGTGTGGGGTACATAGAGGAGGGGTCTTACCGAGGAAACAAGCAATGAAAACAAAAGCAGCGGTAGCAAGCAAAACAAAACAAAAGTGGAAGTAAAACAAGAGAGCAAACTAGAGAAGAAAACAAAAGTGCCGGTGCAAACTAGAGAAAAAAAACAAGAGTGGATGAATGCAAAAGAACAAAACTATAGTGTATGAATGCAAAGAAACAAAACATAGCAACGTAGCTACGGGGGTGGGAAAGAAAACAAACAAAAGTGAAAAGTGCAAGTTGTGCTCTCTGTATAACGGCGTCAGTGAATGTTGTGTTAGAAGTTGTGACCATCATATTGCATGTGCATAATCCAATGGTGGGATGCCTATGTACAGCTACCATGGTGGCTATCCCACTATTTCCCATATATATAGGAAATAGTGGGATAGCCACCCGGCTAGCTGTGCACCCTGTTATAGCCATTGGATCAATCTATAGAGCATTATTGGCCTTAGATCTAAACTAACACCGTTAAGTCACAAAGTACCTCCTTTTTCCGGTTTCCTCCCGCACCATCCCTAGCTCGGAAGTTTCCCCTACCTCCCCGTTCCAAACGACCCCCGCACCCATCCACGGCCCAACACAACCCAGCTCCGCCGCAAGGCACTCGACCACCAAGTGCGCCGCCCCGGACCGGCAACCATCGAGGAGATCCCAGCGCACTGACACTGGAAGGGCCGGAGGCCGGCGGGGATCCCGCTCTCTCTATCCCAGATGCATCTTTGTACCTCCCCAATATCTGGCGCTAGAGGGATTATGGCTCAGCATCCAGTCGGTGTTGGCGGATTCGCTAGGTGAGCTCTGAGCCCGGTTCCGTGCTGGCCGCCAGCGGCGTGCTGGTGCGCGGTCCTGGATGGATTCTTTGGTGCGTGAGGGAGGAGATGGGCACGCGGCCACCTGAAGTCTACCATTGATTTTCCATTTGATTTTTGTACAGATATAGATCCACATGTCCGGATCTTGATTTCTCTCTCCTCTTAGATTTCTTCTCTTTCCAGCTCACTGATTCTAGTAGCGGGAGGCTCCAGATCCGTTTGATTTTTGTAGTGATCTACATCCACATGTGATTTCAGTTTGTAGTTTATGCTCAAGATCGACCACCTTTGTATCTTTTTTTTGTTCTGATTTTATAGATTTCGATGTCATCAGGGAGGCCCGGCAGGCCCGCACCGCTTCTCTGCTCCCCGCCCAGGAGCCACCCCCGTTTACTTCACCTTTTGTTTTGCCTTTTTTATTTTGATCTAGTCTTTTGCATTATACAAACATGATCTACTCCTGTTTTGGTTCTCTGATGATGACACAACCATGCACGAACCTACCAAATTTGGTCAAAATCTTTAATGGATCTGTGAATTTTTGCCTGGAAGTGAATGAATATTGCGTGGACCTTTTGGATTCACTACCTCCGTATCTTATACAGTATTCGTTAAAATCCACTCAGAGAGGTACATGTTTTGATTTTTCCCTGTTCTCTCACAAAGGAACCAATTTTTTATGATAACTCTAGTCTGTACATGGTCTTGCTCGTCAGAAATGAGTTCCTTTTCCTTCTAAAAAAAGTTGGTTCTTGATTGTCCACGGCTGTAATAGGTGCATGTCCTCTTTTGTTTTAATTGAGCTGGAAATAGGTGCATGTCCTCTTTTGTTTTAATTGAGCTGAAAATTTGATGTTTATAAATGTTACAAGAAGAGTGCTCTGCAGAATGATTGAAGAATTTTTGACTTTTTTAGTTTATCTCAATGAAGAATAAAGGACTTCTCACATACCTTATTAATTTTTCTATATTTTGCTGCAACCGGATGCATGTCTAGGATGGAAAAAAAATTATGGGTGTGTCGGTGGCCATCAACCGGACGCCCAGACCACTACCACATCTAGTGACCCCACAAAAACAAAAGACAAGGAAGGTGCCCCATATAAACAAAAACAAAAGACGTGGAAGGTGCCCCACAGAAACAAAAGACAAGGAAACATGTGGCTAAGGCTAACGGCGACGGACGTTTGGAGCACGAATCACTATGCACGATTCGATGGCAAGCACAGCGTGCATAGCTAGCCGGGCGGTTAGTAAATGCGCGTCGTATATATATATATATATATCTGTCAAAAATAAACATATAGGGACATCAGGGAAAAGATTCTTACTTGCTACACACTATTAGATATGAGCACTTTTCATATGAAAAGTATGAAAAAACATTCAGTAAACTAAATTTGCAGGCTAAATATTGGTGTATAACCAATTTGGCAAAGGTCCAAATGATCATCCAAATAAATCATTTCCAGGCAATAACCATTGCAATGGATGTGGCAATGTGAGTCGGTTTTATTCACAATTTTTCATGTACATCACAGAAGCCATGAACTGCACAAGAACACGACTCTCACCTCGTTGCTTCCAATTGAGGCGACGAATAATCTAGTCTAACTAATGAAAATAAAAAAACTTCTGCACACCATATGCATTCTGACAAATGTATGTACCTTATCCTTCTTCTTCAAGAACATGTTAGACGATATACAAGCTTCTAATATGAAAAGGCTAGTTGTATGCAAAGGTATAAGTAGTTATTCAAAAAGCTCAGTTTAGTTATAAAATTATTCTAGAAAAAGAAATATTACTTATAAGCTCAATAGATTAGGTTAAAAGAAATGATGTCCATACACAGAAGATCAGTAAAAAATGGAAGCCTCTAGTGATGGTAAGTAATGCAAATAATAGAGCTCGCGAGTGAATGCAAGGTTTTCACAAATGTAGTGGCTGAAGCCGAATAACAATAAATCTCCTTATGACAACTATTATCAGTCAATAATTCAATATAGCAGCTAATATGTCTGCCACGTCCAGCTTGCTGTCATGCTGCAAGCAAATGGAAATAATTGTTTGAGCATACAAAGAAGCAGGCAGCCAGCAACAAATACAGTCTAATTGCCTAAGCGCACAAAAAATGCAACATAAATTCATAGGAACATGCAAGTAAGCGGATAAGCGAACTACAACAGCTTCAATGAAGCATCATGCATCTGGTATGAGGTAGTATCCACAAAGCAATACCTAATAATTGAGAAACAAAAGTTAAGAGCCGGCCAGGTTTTACAACAACCGGACATTGTTATTGGATCTAACATGTAACAAACATGCACGAAAGCAGTGTTTTGGCATAGATTCATCTAAAAAATGAAGTTGTGCTTCACTTCTAAAATCAAAAATCTTATTCTAGTACAGGAACATATCTTGACGTTCACCGGTCCAACAACTGGAAGAACTATTGGTGGATGAGAACATGTTTTACCGAGGGACAACCACCTGTGTTTAGGATAGAACTTATTCAGATTATACTGAAAGAAAACAAACATAATTCACTTTGGTCATACTGAAAGGAAAGAAAATTGACTTAGCCACACATGGCAAGATGTAGTACCAAACAAAACCATGAAACTTTACTAATTAAATTATTCAGAGAACACAAGACATTGTCTAACAAGGAAAAGTGACACAATTTACATGTCATGCTACCACACTAAATGAAGAAAAATCTAGGGTGTATCCAGTGTTGTGACATTGCTCAAACCATGCTCCAGGGGAATGAAAATACCTTGCTAGAGCCAAGAGATTAGCACCGTAAGTATCTCAACCAGCAAAGTTTGCCGCCCCTCTCTGGTCGTGAGTACTCAACCAGTATTACCAATCGCACAAAGTACCATGAATCTGGTCGCCCTCTCTGCCATGCGACTGTTGCAGCTGTCTCCCCCACCAGAAGCACCTTCCCCCTGCTTGTCCCAATCGCCAATGCCGCTATCCCGTGGATGGAGCCATAATTCAGATTTCCCCCTTTCGATTTGAGGGGTGCAGGCCAGTGGCTGGAGGTGGCAGCGATTTGGAGAAGGGAACACGAGGGAAACGCGCAAAGGGGATAGCAAGGGCGGAGGAAGAGGAAAGGGGTAGCTAGGAGAACCGGAGGGACGCCGCCGCCGGTCAAACGTAGGTTTCGCCGGTGGCCGCTGATACGTCTCCAACGTATCCATAATTTTTGATGCTCCATGCTTGTTTTTACACCATTTGCTTAGTATTTCGTTACACTTCGTGGCGTTTTTATGCATTTTTTGGAACTAACCTATTAACGAGATGCCACAGTGCCAGTTCCCTGTTTTCTGCTGTTTTTGTGTTTCAGAAATGTTACACAGGAAATATTCTCGGAATTGGACGAAACCAAAGCCAGACGTCCAGATATTTCATTGAGCTTCCAGAACACCGAAGGAGAGATGGAGAGGAGCCACTGGTGGGCCACACCACCAGGGGCGCGACCTGGGGCTGGCCCGCGCCCCCCTATGGTGTGCCCCACCAGGACCACTTCTGACGCCGCCCCTTCGCCTATAAAGACCCCCCGACGAGAAAAACCTAAATACCCGATCACTTTTCCAGAAACATATCGCGATCCGCCGCCGTCGCCGACCCGAGATCGGGAGGGTCCAGAAGCTCTTCCCGGCACTCTGCCGGAGAGAGGAATCGCCACTGGTGGTCTTCTTCATCGCCATGCTTGCCTCCGGCGCGATGACTGAGTAGTCTACCTTGGACTATGGGTCCATAGCAGTAGCTAGATGGTTGTCTTCTCCACCATGTGCTTCACGTTTAGATCTCGTGAGCTGCCTTACATGATCGAGATCATCGTTATGTAATTCTACATGTTGTATTTTTTGGGATCCGATGAATATTGGTGTTATGCTTGAGTTGAAGTACTGAATATTATCTTATGTTATCTCTATGTTGTTTATGATCTTGCATGCTCTCCGTTGTTAGTAGCGATCTTGGCCGAGTAGTTGCTAGTGACTCCAAGAGGGGGTATTTATGCTCGATAGTGGGTTCATGCCTCTATTTAATCTGGGGGAGTGACAGAAACCTCTAAGGTTGTAGATGTGTTGTTGCTACTAGGGGGAAAACAACATTCATATGCTCGAGGGCATATACTTTGTTTACATTACACACTTTGCTTAATGCAATTATCTGTTATTCGCAACTTAATATTTGTGGAGTTCTCAGATTGATTCGCCATAAGTGGATTATTAGTCATAGATGCAGTTGGATGGCGGTCTATGTATCTTATTGTAATGCCCAGAGTAAATCTCATAGTGATCCTCTCAACATGCATGTTGTCTTTATTCTATCAATTGCCCAACTGTAATTTGTTTACCCAGCATGTATTATTTTATCTTATGGAGAGACACCACTAGTGAACTGTGGACCCCGGTCCTATTTCCTTTATATTGCTATCACCTGTTTACTTTACTCGCACTGTTTACTTTACTCGCATATTACTATTGTTTTCCACTCAATACGCTCATACCCTTTGTTTCAAGCAAACCGGTGAGATTGAGAACCTCATCGTAAGTTGGGAACAAAGTATTTGGTTGTGTTGTGTGCAGGTTCCACGTTGCCACTCGCAAAGCAAAGCTTGGACGAGACGCCCTATAAATTGTCTGAAGCTGTCGCGAAGCTAGCGGGCATCACCTTCAGTCGTATTTCGTCCTCCTACTGGATTGACTACCTTGGTTTCTTACTGAGGGAAAAACTTGCTGCTATATTCATCACACCTTGCCCTTGGGGTTTCCAACTGGCCGGTCATTTACTTCATCAATTACACGCCAACAAGTTCTCTGGCACTATTCATCACCGCACTATCAACAAGTTTTTCTGGCGCCGTTGTCGGGGAGGAAGAAGACTTCTGCGAGGGGAGTTTCGCATGCACATCCTTTACTTTGTTTTAAGTTTTGCTTTACTTTATTTTTACTTGCATCGTTTTATCAAAAACACACAAAAATTAGTTCCTACTGTAGTTGTTATTTTTGTTGGTCTGTTATTGTCTTGCTTTATCATGCTTTCTATCAATGGTTGGTTTCTTTAAAACTAAATCTTTTTGGCAAGGTGGGTTCACGGAAGAGCAACAAAATTATTATGAGGAACACCGCTTGTCACAAAAAGGGAAACACTTATGGGAACAAATTGATAAATTGTATATCATTGCTAGAGATGTGTGCTCTACTTATAATGTTACTTATTGCTTTGATAAATCTTGTTGCTGTAGGAGGTATAAACACCTCCCTTTTCAATGTGAGTATAATGATGATGTTACCATATCTTCTTATATTAGTGGAAATTATAACTTTTATGATGTGGAACAAATTGAAGAATTTATAGCTTAGAAGGGTGCATTTGAACTTGCTTATTTGCTTGAAAATACTGATGATGCATTTTATAAATATGAGGTGTATGATATACTTAAATTTTGCTTTGATAATTACAAGGAAGAAAATGGCTATATTCTTAAATATCTCAATAGATGCTCTCCAACGGAAGAGACTAATGCCTTGAAGGAGCCTATGGAAGAAGAAATTGCTGAAACTGGAAGCTCATGTGATGATCAAGAGGAGAAAAAATGGAGCTACCCATGTCTACCTCCCAATAAGAGTAACTCTTTAACTAATACCTTATTTGATTGCCCTCCATGCTTAACAAAGGAGGATGAGTGTAATATTTATATTGTTGAGTTTGTTCATAATGCTACTGAAAATTATTATGAGAGAGGAAAATATGGTTGTTGGAATTTTCATGTTACTAAAACACCTCTCTTTATATTGAAAATTCTGAAGTTGCTCTTGTTTTATATACCCATACTTGTTACTATGTGCCTCTTTGATTTATTTTCTTACAAGATTCCTATGCATAGGAAGTGGGTTATACTTAAATGTGTTTCATATTTGCTCCTTGATGCTCTCTTTTGCTTCAATTCATATTTCTTATGTGAGTATCTTTTCAAATTACTGAGCCTAGCTCAAAGGCGTTAAAGAAAAGCACTCTTGGGAGATAACCCAATGTTTTACATTCAGTTCTTTTTCTTTTATTTGAGTCTTGGAAGTTATTACTACTGTAATAACCTCTCCTTATCATTTTTTTTATTTCGTTTTTGTGCCAAGAGAAGCCTCTAATTTGAGCGAGGTAAGATTTGGGGATGTTGCTGTCCTGAAACAGTTTTCGGTGCTGCACCGTAAAAATTCATGAACATTATCTGTATATCTTTTGGACCTGCGATTTCTTGTGCATATGCCCCAGGTTATATCCAAACTTTCATTAGTTTAACACTTTTTGATTTGAGCAACAAAAAACCCTATAAAAATTCGACCTTTGTCAGCTGTTCTATTTTGACAGATTTCTGCCAATATTTGTGTTTGCCGCTTTATCGCTCTCTTTTTGAGTTCTTTTGATCATGGAACTTTTGGGGAAGTTGCTACAGTAGTATATAATTTATATGTGGTGGTTTTGAGTTGAAACCTAAAGCAAAAAGGGTTAATTCTATGTTATGCTTACACTAATGTTGCTAATAGATTTATGTTTAGTTTTGTATGAAGGAAGTTTTCAAGTGTAGGGATCGGAGAATGATGAGATGAGTTGAAGAATGGACAAAATCTCAAGCTTGGGGATGCCCATGTCACCCCAAGAAATATCCAAGAAGTACAAGCGTCAAAGCTTGGGGATGCCCCCGAGGCACCCCTTCTTCATCGGCAAAAATCAGGTCACCTTTCAATACGCTATATTTTTATTGCTTCATGCATTACGCGTTTTTCTTGGAGCGTCAGTTGTTTTAGTTTTCAGTTTTGTTTAGTTTTGTTTGCTGCAATAAATGGTTGGACCCCAACAAATTTCTTTTGGAGAAGTTGCCTTGCTTTTCATTTGCCAAGAACACTCCGTTTTTCATTCTTATAATTTCAACGAGTGTTCTCCTTTTCTAGAACTGCGTTTAGCTTTCGATTTTTGCCTTGATTTGTGTTCAGATCTTGTTATATCTTTTCATCAAGGTGTATTTTTGCCTCTGGTCCATATTGGTTTTCATCGAAAGAGTTGGTTATAAAAAGTTCTAATGGTGTTGGAAAAGAGAAAAAGCTTTATGCAAAAAATTGGTACAAGAAGGAGCTTGTGTAGACTGCGGCCTAGGCTTTTGCATGTCGTGCTTGATGTATTTTTGATAGCATGCTTAGTGGTTTTGCTGTAGCATGACGTGTCTCAAATAACTAAGATTGCTTAATGAGCCTTTGAAAAAATCATGCGTTGTTTTAATTATTTGGAAGCATTATTTTGGTTTTCTCCTTGATGCTTTATTTGGGTTGACTTGGCGCATGCTCACACATGTTAGACTCATACAAAGTCGCCATTGCCTCTATGATCATTTAGTTTTTGACTTTTGATGCCATCTTATGCTTCTTTTAATGTCGCTTTGTCGCTTTGCATGATTATGGCCATTATTGCTCTCTTAGTTGGCCGCTCCCAGTCTTTTGCTAGCCCTCGCCTTGTACTGAGTATGAGCTCTACTCGTGCATCCAACTCCTAAAAACCAAGTTGTTCCAAAGTGTCCACCATACATACCTATTCGCAATTTGCTATTCCAAAGTAAATTTGACTTGCTTTTATCTATCCTTCAAATTAAACTCTTTTTGGTGTTATGTGAAAATTGGTCAGTAAAGCTCTCACGAAACGGATGGCACACTTTACTTTTCTCGTTTTAAAATTGTGACATTGTGGTCTCTTATGTTGAGTTGTTATGCTTGCAAGTTGTAAGTTGGGAATTAGCCCAGCCATGCCGTTATGGGGCAAGCTTTCAACATTGCACTATCTTTCATTTGAGTTGATATCGTGATCTTTTATTTATGGATACTCGCGATGTGAAATAAGTTGGGAATCTTGCGGGATCATGGAGTTTTCATATGTGTTAGGGAAATGCCTGGGCCGCTAATCTAAGCCATGCATAATTCATGGTGGAAATTTACAGCATGCCCATAGTGAACATTCGACGACGCATCTCGCAATAAAAAGCTATACCAATGGTAAATAAAAGAGATGCTGAGGTGTTCATTGTCTGTTTATCCTGTCATTTTGATGTGGGCTTGTTCCATATCATCGGGCACGGAGGTACCCCGTTGGCGGTTCTCGATGATACACATATATTTACAATGGCAAGAGCTTGCTTGGGACTCTAAGTCGAGTAGCACGAGGTTTGGGTATTCGTATTCATGGGACACAAGATTTTCAACTTATGATTTGTCAAGCATATGCATCATAAGTGTTCTCGCATTAACTTTAACCATTCAAGATGCTTATGATGGGGGCAATGAGAGCTCAAAGCCGGTAAGTACCATAATTTTTTAAGGTTTATAAAACTTGCAATCACTGCTTCCCTTCGCGAAGGGCCTTTCTTTTACTTTTATGTTGAGTCACCACCTTCTATCTTTATGCACCGTCTAAAAGAGCATACTTGTCATTCTGAGTATAATGTGCATTGTCCCAAAGTTTTTATTGATTGATTTATATTGTTGGTTTCACTTGTTCTTAAATTACTTGTATCTCGTCACCCTCTTAAATTTGAAGGTGTCATATGCATTTATGTTTTGCTCTCTCATGAAGGACAAGCTAAAAACCATTTGTATGTTTTTCCATATGATTTGAACACACGTTTGACTTTCATTGTTTCATGTTCATGATCTTTTGTTTGTGTTCATTTTCATGTTATAACATGGTTGCTAAGTTTCTTCTATCAAGATTATGTCTTTCATGCCCATGTTTAAGTTCTTTTGATCCCAACGCACATCGCTTACATATATGATCAAGATTGTGTAGGTGCATGTCACCTCAAAAATTATTTATTTTGTTATCACTTACCTACTCGAGGACGAGCAGGAGTTAAGCTTGGGGATGCTGATACGTCTCCAACGTATCCATAATTTCTGATGCTCCATGCTTGTTTTTACACCATTTGCTTAGTGTTTCGTTACACTTCGTGGCATTTTTATGCATTTTCCGTAACTAACCTATTAACGAGATACACAGTGTCAGTTCCCTGTTTTCTGCTGTTTTTGTGTTTCAGAAATGTTACACAGGAAATATTCTCAGAATTGGACAAAACCAAAGCCAAACGTCCAGATATTTCACGGAGCTTCCAGAACACCGAAGGAGAGACGGAGAGGAGCCACTGGTGGGCCACACCACTAGGGGGCGCGACCTGGGGCTGGCCCGCGCCCCCCTATGGTGTGCCCCACCAGGACCACTTCTGACGCCGCCCCTTCGCCTATAAAGACCCCCGACGGGAAAAAACCTAAATACCCGATCACTTTTCCAGAAACATATCGCGATCCGCCGCCGTCGTCGACCTGAGTTCGGGAGGGTCCAGAAGCTCTTCCCGGCACCCTGCCAGAGAGGGGAATCGCCACTGGAGGTCTTCTTCATCGCCATGCTTGCCTCCGGCACGATGAGTGAGTAGTCTACCTTAGACTATGGGTCCATATCAGTAGTTAGATGGTTGTCTTCTCCACCATGTGCTTCATGTTTAGATCTTGTGAGCTGCCTTACATGATCGAGATCATCGTTATGTAATTCTACATGTTGTGTCTGTTGGGATCCGATGAATATTGGTGTTATGATTGAGTTGAAGTACTGAATATTATCTTATGTTATCTCTACATTGTTCATGATCTTTCATGCTCTCCGTTGTTAGTAGCTATCTTGGCCGAGTAGTTGCCAGTGACTCCAAGAGGGGGTATTTATGCTCGATAGTGGGTTCATGCCTCTATTTAATCTGGGGGAGTGACAGAAACCTCTAAGGTTGTAGATGTGCTGTTGCCACTAGGGGGAAAACAACATTCATATGCTCGAGGGCATATGCTTTGTTTACATTACACACTTTGCTTAATGCAATTATCTGTTGTTCGCAACTTAATACTTGTGGATTCGCCACAAGTGGATTATTAGTCATAGATGCAGTTGAATGGTGGTCTATGTATCTTGTTGTAATGCCCAGAGTAAATCTCATAGTGATCCTTGATACGTCTCAAACATATCTATAATTTTTGATGCTCCATGCTTGATTTTACACCATTTGCCTTGTGTTTTGTTACACTTCGTGGCATTTTTATGCGATTTCTGGAACTAACCTATTGACAAGATGCCACAGTGCTAGTTTCGTGTTTTCTTCTGTTTTTGTGTTTCAGAAATGCTACACAGGAAATATTCTCGGAATTGGACGAAACAAGTTCCAGAACCCTTATTTTTTCCGGAAGAGGACCGAAGACCGAACGAGAGTCGGAGGGGGGCCAGAGGGCAGGCACACCATGAGGGGGGGCGCCCACCCTCCTGGCCGCGCCCAGGGGTGGTGTGGCCCCCCTGGTGGCCCTCTGACGCTGCCTCTCCGCCTATTTAAAGCCTCCCGAAGTCAGAACCCTTGATAAATTGGCAATTTTCCAAAAAGAGTTCCGTAGCTCCGCCGCCACCGCCGACGAATTTCGGGGGACAGAAGTCTCTGTTCCGGCACCCTGCCGGGACGGAGAAGTGCCCCCGAAGCCATCTCCATCGGTCTCTATCGCCGTCTCCGCCGTCTCCATCGACCTCACCGCCATCTCCATCAACCTTGCTGTCTCCTATGATGAGGAGGGAGTAGTTCTCTGATGCGTGGTGAATGACCAGCCCGTTGGGAACCCCAAGAGGAAGGTGTGATGAGTATAGCAGCTAGTTTTCCCTCAGTTAAGAAACCAAGGTTTAATCATTCTTGGAGAGGAGAGACAAAGGACTGAAGGTGATGCAGACTGGCTTAGTAACACTCCAACAAGGGCGCCGTTTAACGATTCTTGTTGACTCGTCTTCGGCCAGAAGCAACGTGGAACCTGCACACAACACAACCAAGTACTTCGTTCCCAACTTGCGATGAGGTTGTCAATCTCACCGGTTTGCTTGAAACAAAGGTTATGAGCGTATCGAGTGGAAAACAATAGAGTATGCGAGTAAAGTAAACAGTGCGAGTAAAGTAAACAGGTGATAGCAATATGATGGAAATAGGACCGGGGTCCACAGTTCACTAGTGGTGTCTCTCCATAAGATAAATAACACATGCTGGGTAAACAAATTACAGTTGGGCAATTGACAGAATAAAGATAAACGTGACATGTCAAGAAGATCACTATGATATTTACTCTGGGCATTACAACAAAATACATAGACCGCCATCCAACTGCATCTATGACTAATAGTCCACTCACGGGGATATCGTCCGAACACCCCATGAGTATTAAGTTGCGAACAACGGATAATTGCATTAAGCAAAGTGTGTAATGTAAACAAAGCATATGCTCTTGAGCATATAAATGTTGTTTTCTCCCTAGTAGCAACAACACATCTACAACCTTAGAGGTTTCTGTCACTCCCCCAGGTTAAATAGAGGTATGAACCCACTATCGAGCATAAATACCCCCTCTTGGAGTCACTAGCAACTACTCGGCCAAGATAGCTACTAACAACGGAGAGCATGCAAGATCATAAACAACATAGAGATAACAAAAGATAATATTCAGTACAGCAACTCAATCATAAACACCAATATTCATCGGATCCCAACAAACCAAACATGAAGAATTACATAATGGTGATCTCAATCATGTAGGGCAGCTCATGAGATCTAAACATGAAGCACATGGTGGAGAAGACAACCATCTAGCTACTGCTATGGACCCATAGTCCAAGGTAGACTACTCACTCATCGCTCCGGAGGCAAGCATGGCGATGAAGAAGACCTCTGGTGGCGATTCCCCTCTCCGGCAGGGTGCCGGGAAGAGCTTCTGGACCCTCCCGATCTTCGGGTCAACGGCGGCGACGAATTACGATGTGTTCTGGAAAAGTGATCGGGTACTTAGGTTTTTTTTCGTCGGGGCGTCTTTATAGGCGAAGGGGCGATGTCAGAGGAGGAGCCAGGCGCCCTCACGCCAGGGTGGCGCGGCCCAGGCCCTGGCCGCACCAGCCCTGTGTGTGGGGCCCTGGTGGCCCCCCTCCTACTCCCCTTCGGATCTCTGGAAGCTTCCGGGTAAAATAAGACTTCAGGAACTTGTTTGGTCCAATTCCGAGAATATTTCCTGTGTATCACTTCTGAGACACAAAAATAGCAGAAAACAGGGAACTGGCACTGTGGCGACTTGTTAATATGTTAGTTCCGGAAAATGCATAAAAGTGCCACGAAGTGTAACAAAACATTAGGCAAATGGTGTAAAAACAAGCATGGAGCATCAAAAATTATAGATACGTTGGAGACGTATCAAGCATCCCCAAGCTTAACTCCTGCTCGTCCTCGAGTAGGTAAGTGATAACAAAAGAATAATTTTTGAGGTGACATGCACCTACACAATCTTGATCATATAAGTAAGCATTTGTGAGCTGGGATCATAAGAACTTAAAACATGGGCATGAAAGATATAATCTTGACAGTAAGAACTTAGCAACCATGTTGTAAACATGAAAATGAACACACAAAAAAGATCATGAAAATAAAACAATGAAAGTCAAACGTGTGTTCAAATCATAAGGAAAAACATATAAATGGTTTTCAGCTTGTCCTTCAAAGAGAGCAAAACATAAATGCATAGGACACCTTCAAGTTTAAAAGGGCGACTAGATACAAATAATTTGAGAACAAGTGAAACCAACAATATGAATCAATCAATGAACTTTGGGACAATGCATATTACACTAAGAATGACAACTATGCTCTCTTAATGGTGCATAAAGATAGAAGGTGGTGACTCAACATAAAAGTAGAAGAAAGGCCCTTCGCAGAGGGAAGCAGTGATTGCAAGTTTTATAACCTTCAAAAAATATGGTACTTACCGGCTTTGAGCTCTCATTGCCCCCATCATAAGCATCTTGAATGGTTAAAGTTAATGCGAGAACAATTATGATGCATATGCTTGACAAATCATAAGTTGAAAACCTCGTGCCCCGTGAATACGAGTACCCAAAACTCATGCTACTTTACTTAGAGTCCCAAGCAAGGCTCTTGTCATTGTAAGTATATGCATATCATTGAGAACCGCCAATGGGGTACCTCCGTGCCCGATGACATGGAACAAGCCCACACCAAAATGATAGGACAAGCAGACAATGAATACCTCGACATCTCTTTTATTTGCCATTTGTTTAGCTTTTTATTGTGAGATGCGTCGTCGAATGTTCACCATGGGTATGCTGCAAATTTCCACCATGAATTATGCATGGCTTAGATTAGCGGCCCGGCGTTTCCCTAACACATATACAAACTCCATGATCCCCACAAGATTCCCAATTCATTTCACACCGCGGGCATCCACAAACAAAAGATCACGATATCAACTCAAATAAGAAGTGCAATGTTGAAAGCTTGCCCATGACTGCATGGCTGGGCTAGTCTCCAACTTACAACTTGCAAGCATAACAACTCAACATAAGAGACCACAATGTCAAAATTTTAAGAACAGGAAAAATTAAAGTGTGCCTTCCGGTTCGTGAGAGCTTTACTGACCGAATTTCACATAACACTGGTAAGAGTTTAATTTGAAGAGAAAATAAAAGCAAGTCAAATTTACTTGGAATAGCAAATTGCTAGTAGGTATGTATGGTGGACACTTTGGAAAACTTTGGCTTTTAGGAGTTGGATGCACGAGTAGAGCTCATACTCAGTACAAGGCGAGGGCTAGCAAAAGACTGGGAGCGGCCAACTAAGAGAGCAATAATGGCCATAATCATGCAAAGCGACAAAGCGACATTAAAAGAAGCATAAGATGGCATCAAAAGTCAAAAACTAAATGATCATAGAGGCTATTGGCGACTTTGTAAGAGTCTAACATGTGTGAGCATGCGCCAAGTCAACCCAAATAAAGCATCAAGGAGAAAACCAAAATAATGCTTCCATACAATAAAAAGAACGCATGATTTTTTCAAAGGCTCATTAAGCAATCTCAGTTATTTGAGACAAGTCATGCTACAGCAAAACCACTAAGCATACTATCAAAAAGACATCAAGCATGACATGAAAAAGCCTAAGCCGCAGTCTACACAAGCTCCTTCTTGTACCACTATTTTGCACAAAGCTTTTTCTCTTTTCTAACACCATTTGAAATTTTTAAAGACACCTCTTTTGATGAAAACCAATAAAGACCAGAGGCAAAAATACACCTTGATGAAAAGATATGACAAAGTCTGAACGCAAATCAAGGTGAAAACGAAAACCAAAAGCAGTAGCGGAAAAAGAAGAACACTCGATTTTTAATAAGAGTGAAAACTAGAGCGTTCTTGGCAAATGAAAAGCAAGGCAACTTCTCCAAAAGAAATTTGTTGGGGTCCAACCATTTATTGCAGCAAACAAAACAAACTAACAAATAAAACTAAAACAACTGACGCTCCAAGAAAAACACATAGTGCATGAAGCAATAAAAATATAGTGTTTTGAAAGGTGACCTGATTTTTACCGATGAAGAAGGGGTGCCTCGGGGGAATCCCCAAGCTTTGACGCTTGTACTTCTTGGATATTTCTTGGGGTGATGCATGGGCATCCCCAAGCTTGAGCTTTTGTCCATTCTTCAACTCATCTCATCATTCTCCAATCCCTACACTTGAAAACTTCCTTCCTACAAAACTAAACACAATTCTATTAGGAACATTAGTGCGAGCATAACATATAATCAATCCACTTTTTGCTTCAGATTTTAACTCAAAACCACCACATATATAGCAAATACTACTGTAGCAACTTCTCCAAAAGTTCCGTGATCAAAAGAACTCAAAAGAAAGCGATAAAGTGGCAAACACAAATATTGGCAGAAATCTGTCAAAACTGAACAGCTGACAAAGGTCGAATTTTTGAGGGATTTTCTGTTGCTCAAATCAAAAAGTGTTCAACTAACAAAAGTTTGGATATAACCTGGGGCATGTGCACAAGAAATCGCAGGTCGAAAAGATATATATATAATTTATACGAATTTTTACGGTGCAGCACCGAAAACAGTTTCAGGACAGCAACATCCCCAAATCTTTACCTCACTCGAATTAGAGGCTTCTCTTGGCACAAAAACGAAATAAACAAGATAAGGAGCGGTCATTACAGTAGTAATGACTTCCAAGACTCAAATAAAAGAAAAAGTACTGAAAATAAAAACATTGGGTTATCTCTCAAGAGTGCTTTTCTTTAACGCCTTTGAGCTAGGCGCAGAAAATTGTGAATCAAGTATTATCAAGTGATGAAGCATCAAGCTCATAATTTGCTCTAAGAATAGAGTCAAAAAGCAATTTCTTTCTTTTCCTAGGGAAGTGTTCCATACCTTTCTTTAGTGGGAATTGATATTTGATAGTGCCTTCCCTCATATCAATGATAGCACCTACAGTTCGAAGAAAGGGTCTTCCCAAAATAATAGGACATGAAGCATGGCATTCAACGTTCATAACAAGAAAATCAACGGGAACAAGGTTATTGTTAACCATAATAAGAACATCATTAATCCTTCCCAAAGGTTTCTTCTTAGCAACATCAGCAATAGAAACATCAAAATAACATTTTTCAAGCGGTGGTAAATCAAGCATGTCTTAAATCTTTCTAGGCATGATAGAAATACTAGCACCTAGATCACATAAAGCATGGCAATCATAACCATTAACATGCATATCAATGATGGGTTCCCAACCATCTTCTAACTTCTTGGGAACAGAAGCTTTTTGCTTCAACTTTTCATCCCTAATTTTCATGAGAGCATTGGTAATATGCTTAGTAAAAGCAATATTTAAAGAACTAGCATTAGGAGTCAAAGCAAGCTTTTGCAAGAAAAAAATAACTTCAGATATATTGCAGCCATCAACATCAAAATCATTAAAATAAGTAGAGCTATCATCTCCCACACTCCGAAAAATTTCAGCACTCTTTTGAGAAAAAGTTTTGGCAGTTTTAGGCTTTTTAACACAAGGAGTGGGAGTTTTCTCTACACCGATCAAAGTAAGAGGATTGCTAGCATTAGGAGCAACATCATTAGAGGTAGTAATGGTACATACCTTCATCTCTCTAGCCATCTCATCTTCTCTTTCCCACCTGGCATGCAATTCCGCTAACAATCTAATATTTTCATCAATTCCAACTTGAATAGCATTAGCGGTAGCAAAAACATTGTTCTCTTTCGCATCATTAGGCAACACTTTTCATTTCAGAAGCTCAACATCATGAGCAAGGCTATCAACTTTAGAAGCAAGAATATCAATTTTGCCTAACTTTTCCTCAACAGACTTGTTAAAAGCAGTTTGCTTACCGATGAAGTCCTTGAGCATTACCTCAAGCTTGGAGGGCGCGGCCCTAGTGTTGTAGTAGGAATTACCATAACCATTACCATTGGTAGAAGGATACGGCCTATAATTGTTACTAGCAAAATTGTTCCTATAAGCATTGTTGTTAAAATTATTATTTCTAATGAAATTCACATCAACATGCTCTTCTTGAGCAACCAGAGAGGCCAAAGGAACATTATTAGGATCAACATGAGTCCTATCATTAGCAATCATAGCCATAATGGTATCAATCTTATCATTCAAGGAAGAGGTTTCCTCAACAGAATTTACCTTCTTACCTTGTGGAGCTCTCTCGGTGTGCCATTCAGAATAATTTACCATCATGTTGTCGAGTAGCTTTGTTGCGGTGCCCAAGGTAAGGGACATAAAAGTGCCTCCAACAGCTGAACCCAATAGGTTCCTCGAAGAAAAATTCAGTCCTGCATAAAAAGTTTGGACAATCATCCAAGTAGTCAGTCCATGAGTGGGGCAATTCTTTATCATAGAGTTCATTCTTTCCCAAGCTTGAGCAACATGTTCAATATCAAACTGAGTAAACTTCATAATATTGCTACGCAAGGATATAATCTTAGCAGGAGGATAGTATCTACCAATAAAAGCATCCTTGCACTTAGCCCAAGAATCAATACTATTCTTAGTCAAAGACAGCAACCAATCTTTAGCTTTTCCTCTCAAAGAAAAAGGAAACAACTTGAGCTTAATAATATCACTTTCTACATCCTTATATTTCTGCATCTCACATAGCTCAACAAAATTGTTGAGATGAGCTGCAGCATCTTTAGTACTAGCACCAGAGAATTGCTCTTTCATAACAAGGTTCAACAAAGCAGGCTTAATCTCATAAAAGTTTGCAGCAGGAGCAGGTGGTGCAATAGGAGTGCAGATAAAATCACTATTGTTTGTGCTAGTAAAGTCACAAAACTTGGTGTTTTCAGGATTGGTCATTTCAGCAAAACGAAAGTAAACAAGTAAAAACAACTACCAAGGATTCTAATTTTTTTGGGTTTTTGATATAAAACGATGCAGGTAAAATAAATAAAGTAAAGCAAAACAATAAAACAAAGTAAAGGATGTGCGTGTGAAAACTCCCCTCGCAGAAGTCTTCTACTTCCTCCCCGGCAACGGTGCCAGAAAATTAGCTTGATGCGTGGTGAATGACCAGCCCGTTAGGAACCCCAAGAGGAAGGTGTGATGAGTATAGCAGCTAGTTTTCCCTCAGTTAAGAAACCAAGGTTTAATCGTTCTTGGAGAGGAGAGACAAACGATTGAAGGTGATGCGGACTGGCTTAGTAACACTCCAACAAGGGCGCCGTTTAACGATTCTTGTTGACTCGTCTTCGGCCAGAAGCAACGTGGAACCTGCACACAACACAACCAAGTACTTCATTCCCAACTTGCGATGAGGTTGTCAATCTCACCGGTTTGCTTGAAACAAAGGTTATGAGCGTATCGAGTGGAAAACAATAGAGTATGCGAGTAAAGTAAATAGTGCGAGTAAAGTAAACAGGTGATAGCAATATGATGGAAATAGGACCGGGATCCACAGTTCACTAGTGGTGTCTCTCCATAAGATAAATAACACATGCTGGGTAAACAAATTACAGTTGGGCAATTGACAGAATAAAGATAAACGTGATATGTCAAGAAGATCACTATGAGATTTACTCTGGGCATTACAACAAAATACATAGACCGCCATCCAACTGCATCTATGACTAATAATCCACTCACGGGGATATCGTCCGAACACCCCATGAGTATTAAGTTGCGAACAACGGATAATTGCATTAAGCAAAGTGTGTAATGTAAACAAAGCATATGCCCTTGAGCATATGAATGTTGTTTTCTCCCTAGTAGCAACAACACATCTACAACCTTAGAAGTTTCTGTCACTCCCCCAGGTTAAATAGAGGCATGAACCCACTATCGAGCATAAATACCCCCTCTTGGAGTCACTAGCAACTACTCGGCCAAGATAGCTCCTAACAACGGAGAGCATGCAAGATCATAAACAACATAGAGATAACAAAAGATAATATTCAGTACAGCAACTCAATCATAAACACCAATATTCATCGGATCCCAACAAACCAAACATGTAGAATTACATAACGGTGATCTCAATCATGTAGGGCAGCTCATGAGATCTAAACATGAAGCACATGGTGGAGAAGACAACCATCTAGCTACTGCTATGGACCCATAGTCCAAGGTAGACTACTCACTCGTCGCTCCGGAGGCAAGCATGGTGATGAAGAAGACCTCCGGTGGCGATTCCCCTCTCCGGCAGGGTGCCATGAAGAGCTTCTAGACCCTCCCGATCTTCGGGTCGACGGCGGCGGCGGATCGCGATGTGTTCTAGAAAAGTGATCGGGTACTTAGGTTTTTTCCGTCGAGGGGTCTTTATAGGCGAAGGGGCGATGTCAGAGGAGGAGCCAGGCGCCCTCACGCCAGGGTGGCGCGGCCCAGGCCCTGGCTGCGCCAGTCCTATGTGTGGGGCCCTGGTGGCCCCCCCTCCTACTCTCCTTCGGATCTTTGGAAGCTTCCGGGTAAAATAAGACTTCAGGAACTTGTTTCGTCCAATTCCGAGAATATTTCCTGTGTATCACTTCTGAAACACATAAACAGCAGAAAATAGGGAACTGGCACTATGGCGACTTGTTAATAGGTTAGTTCCGAAAAATGCATAAAAGTGCCACGAAGTGTAACGAAACATTAGGCAAATGGTGTAAAAATAAGCATGGAGCATCAAAAATTATAGATACGTTGGAAACGTATCATTCTCCCTCGGGGCTGAGGGCTCTACCAGTAGCTATGTGGTTCACCTCTCTCTCCCATGATGTGATCTTTATGTGATCATGAGCTTTGTATCATGTTGAACAAGTATATGTTATTATTCAGATATTATGTGTACTCTAGTGCGTTCACGGTGATAGTGTGGGACAATCTAGTTTGGGTACATACGGACTTTGAGGAGTGCTTCGTAGCCCGACGCATGATTAGTGTATGTTTTCCATTGGAGAATTGTTTTGAGTTGCATATTGATGATAGCATCTATTGGTTCAATTATGTTATATTTGTTGGGAGTGTGTCCACTAGTGAAAGTATGATCCCTAGGCCTGGTTTCCAAGTATTGCACACTGTTTACTTACTATTTTGTTACATGTTTGCTCGCAGCGATATTTATTTTAGATCACATTTGCTACTTATAATCATCACTACTACTTGTATTTCACTATCTCTTCGCCGAACTAGTGCACCTATATATCTGACAAGTGTATTGGGTGTGTTAGGGACACAAGAGACTTTCTGTATCGTAATTGCAGGGTTGCTTGAGAGGGATAGCTTTGACCTCTTCCTCCCTGAGTTCAATAAACCTTGGGTGATCCACTTAAGGGAAACTTGATGCTGCTCTACAAACCTCTGTACTTGGAAGCCCAACACTGTCTACAAGAACAGATGCGTGCGTAGACATCAATCCTCTCAACATGCACGTTGTCTTTATTCTATCAATTGCCCAATTGTAATTTGTTTACCCAGCATGTATTATTTTATCTTATGGAGAGACACCACTAGTGAACTGTGGACCCCGGTCCTATTTCCTTTATATTGCTATCACCTATTTACTTTACTCGCACTGTTTACTTTACTCGCATATTACTATTGTTTTCCACTCGATACGCTCATACCCTTTGTTTTAAGCAAACCGGTGAGATTGACAACCTCATCGTAAGTTGGGAACAAAGTATTTGGTTGTGTTGTGTGCAGGTTCCACGTTGCCGCTCGCAAAGCAAAGCTTGGACGAGGCGCCTTATAAATTGTCCGAAGCTGTCGCGAAGCTAGCGGGCATCACCTTCAGTCGTATTTCGTCCTCCTACTGGATTGACTACCTTGGTTTCTTACTGAGGGAAAAACTTGCTGCTATATTCATCACACCTTACTCTTGGGGTTTCCAACTGGCCGGTTATTTACTTCATCAATTACACACCAACAAGTTCTCTAGCACTATTCATCACCGCGCCATCAACAAGTTTTTCTCCTCAGGAACGAGAACCCTAGAGATTGGATGAAAACGGAGAGGAGAAAGAGAGAATGACTGAGATGGGCCTTCGGGGTCGGGTCTGAGGGTGCGCCCGCACGAGCAAGAGCAGCATTGGCTTTTTTACTTTTTACACTCGTGAAGGTTTATATTTGCTGTGTACTATGACTTTGTAGTAAAACAGGGCCCAGTGTCAACTGGAGAAGAAACAGAGAGCAAAGTTACCTTTAATCCTCGGACCAAACTAAACGGACGACCTAGATCCTCTAGGGTAGAGATCCAACGGCTGTTAAAACACCTGTAGGGATGGCCTCAGCACACTGGGTCACCACTAAGCCTAAAGCTTAGGTTAATATGAAGTGGGGGTGAGAAGTGAGATCAACCCATATATAGGTCCACAAAAGAGACTAAGGTTGAGTTCGGCATTGATCGCACATTATCATATGAGTTTGTCTAAGCCTCAGTTTTTTTTGCGAAAAACTTTTTTTTGTCTAAGGCTGGCTTAAATATTCTTAAGTCTCAATCACCTGAGAAATGTGCAACTATAATTTAGAGAGAAGTGCACCTACTTTTTTCACAAAAGTTCTTGGTTGCATTTTTCTTAGGTGACTGAGACTTAAGAAAACCTTTGTCACCGAAGATTTAGCAAAACTGTTTTGTTAGTGACAAGGGTATAGATAATAGATCCCGTTAGTTGAGTACCCCTGAGACCCGTTAAGTTAGGCCCAATTGTAATACTAGTCGAAATATAAGTTCTTACCGTATATCGCTATTGTAATCTGTATCGGATCCCACCCGATCCTCGAGACCTGGCCACCTATATATAGGGGCCAGGAAGGGACGGTGTGGGACAGATTGAAAGCAAGCCAGATTTTACACCCATGTTTACTTTCATAGCCATCTTGTTTGACTAAATTTACCTTCGAGTTCATCTGACGTCCTGTCTCCCCGATCCTAAGTCCTTCATCTAGGACATTTGTCGAGTTAACCCCTCATCAGTTAGATATCTCTAGTTGATCACTTGCTATATATCTTGTCCGCATCATGCATATTTTTTTCATGCCACACACTCCGAGCCTTGTTAAATATTTCATTCTTGCTTACTCACCAGCTAGTGTTGCAAAAAATTCTTTTGCACATTTTTACCTTTGCATCACATCATGTTTCCTAAAAGATATATATATATATATACATATATATATATAGAAACGCTATTCAGCACCTAGGGTGCAGAATAGTTATTTTGCACCCAACGTAATTTTATGTTGTTATAAATAATAATTTTATGTTTGTATACTAATAGTTATGTTCGTATTGACTCATAACAAAAAAATTTGACATAAAAATATAGTGTATAAGTTATTACAGTGTAAAATAACACAAAAATATGTATTTTATGTTGTATTTTTTTAGGACATATAAATAAATTTTTTTACGTCATTTTTATTTTTTCTTATGTTCTGCTCGACTTCCGAAGTAAGTCAAAATTTACGTGGCGTAAAAATTATCTACGATTGTAAAGATAGGGGGTGGGTGTAGAATAAGCTATATATGTATATGTGTGTGTGTGTGTGTGGGGGGGGGGGGGGGGGGGGGGGGGCTTCTCATGCTCTTATGTTTGTGCACTTTGATTTAAAGGCAAAGATTGACCAAGTGCACGTGTCTAGGGGTGCTTTACTTATATTTTTATGGGATCATCCATGAGCATACTATTATTTTATCTTGGAAAATCTAGCTCACGTTGTCAACTTCAACCCAAAAGGGGATGATTGTAGGTGCAATTTGTTCCTAATTGTGTTTTGGCTAAGATGACACCAGGGCTAGATAGACTAATTTTACCTATGAAATTTATACTTAGGTTTTAGTCATCTACACGACGATGGATGATGGTTGGAGACCCTCCATTTGTAAAGAAAAGTGTTGGTGATTTCATATTTCCTTGATTTTTCTTTGAGTCAATAGGAACCCCGCACTATTAAGATGGGTGTTCCCAATGAGCCTGATGGAGACGATCTAAAAATCCTACCAACAAGTATCTCTACCATTTGAGAAATAGGAAATAATCCCACTCAAAAAGGTACTTTTAGAAGAAGTTTTGAGTGTCCAGATTTGGTCCAATCGGACCAGCCCTAGAACCAGAATGTCTGAGTTTAAATCGAACAGAGACTAGAAAACAACCTTACCACAAACACAGAGAGTCCCAGTTTCTGGTCTCTAGCTCGCTTCACCAGATCGGTCAGACCGGCTCGAAATCCAAACGACCTAATTTTGCCTCGAACGATCACATGTATGTGATGGACTATAAAAGCCACTCCTTCTGAAGAGGTAGGTTCTGAGCTAACATTCATTGCCCTTCTCACTTGCTATTCTCCATTGTTAAACACCAAAAAGGCTTGAGGATCTCTCATTCTCCGAACCAAACTCAAATACCTTTGGGGAAAGCAAGAGATACCCCGTTCTACGATCCACCGAGCCAAAAGTGAATCTCCCTTGAATGCATAGAGCTAGCTTCTTAATCTTGGGTTTGTGGAAAATCATAGGCATCGCACCACGGTCACCCGGAAGCTTCCAGGTTGTGGATTTGCTACGAGTACAAATTTATGAGGGTTTGGAGGTCACCTTAAGGCCCACACTAGTGACTCATCTCTTAATTTGTGGAGAGGCTCAAGTAGAAGAAGGTGAATATTTATGGCGTTCGAGGGGCCTTTGTGGTAATCCATACCTCTCCAACGATGACTAAGTGAACACCGGGATAGACCTTCATCTCAATATGCCTCAATTCTATGCTCTTTACTTGTGTTATTTACTTTTGTGATAGGGATGTTAAAGTTAACCTTATCATCGTATAGGTGGTCTCATCTAGATTGCATTAGGCCATTTTATTTATTCGCAAAGCCTAAAATTGTCTAAGAGTTTTTTGTAGAACATATTCTCCCTATCTAGATTACCATCTCCATCCTTTCAGTTTGCACTAAAGGGATCTGAGTATGCCTTAGCGTTTTGAGCAAGACATGTTGACTAAAGAAACACATAACTTATGTATCTTGTTTGATTTGATTTTTTGTGAATTTGGAATAAGGTAGCTTACGCTCTTGCAACTGGAATAACGAGATGTAGATGATGAGTCCGATGCTTCTATTGATAGGTGTTGCCTACTTTGTATTTTCCATCTAGCCACCAACGAACTTTTGCAAATCATTAGTAGTGTTGAGTGTAGACTTGTTTCCTCTCGTATAATTGTAGAGGCTAGTCTTTCTTATTGATTTCCTTTCGAGCTCGGTTGTTCATAGTAGTATTTGATTTAGAGGGGCTATACACATACTCCCTCCGACCACTAATACCTATCTTTATATGGATGTATCTAGACACTAAAATATGTCTAGATACATTCATGTAAAGACAGGTATTAGTGGTCGGAGGAAGTATATAATAAGTATATAATGTGTAATGTCGCGATCACCAACTACATGTATACAAGGTATGAATATAATATCACATTCGAATATACTATTTGATCATAAGTAATGAAATAAACATGGAAGGCTATCAACTGTTCCATTAGTTTGCGAAGAATTTCACCAAAGACCCAAAGAGAATGGTATCTCACACACCAAAATGACTACAATTATTTTATTTGCCTCCTATAATCAATAATTTTCTCCTTTTGCGAGAACAAGAATAATCCACAATAGTTAGTTAGGGACATGGTGTTTTGGCTCATAGGAGCAAATGCACCTATTATGAAAATACATTTTAAATATATTTTCAAAGAATAAAAAAAATTAAATAAAAATTCCAGGTATGCATATGAACATTTTATGTCCATTCATCAAAGTTTTAGTGAGAAAGGATATTTTTTATGGCCTGTGTAAAAATGACAAAAAATAGTTACGTAAATAGCAATTTTGTAGCATAAAAATTTATCTTTTTTACACAGGTCACAAAAATTATCTTTTTCTTACAAAACTTGGTGAGTGAACATAAAAATGGTGAGTGAACATAAAATGTTTAGATGCACGCTAAGAATTTTTAGATATTTTAAAAAATAATTTTAGACCAACGGGTGCATATGCTCCTATGAGCCAAAGTGGATTTCCGGTTAGATTCACCCTTAAGTGGTTCGGCCAGTCAATACGAGCTGACCTTGGGTCCATTTGTCAGTCCCCCGCCAACACTTGGCACGGCCTCGTTCTCGTCCTCGCCAACTGTGAACAAATATCGGGATGGGTCAACAGCAGAGGTCGTGGGCCTGAAGCACGACAGCTGCGTGGACCAGGTCCAGGTGCACCGCAGACCCACGCCCCGCTCCCGTGCACTCCCGCGGGCCGGTCCATGCGCCGTGCCGCTGCCTCCGGGCTTGTCGCGACTTCAAAAAGGGAAACGCAGCCCCCCACTCCCGGTACGGCGCGAGGCTTGCAGTGCAAGAGAGAGAGAGAGGAAGGCCTCGCCGCCGCCGCCGCCGCCGTCTCGGGAGGCGGAGGAGACCTCATGCCGGGCATCGAGCAGCAGGAGGGGGATACGCCTCCGGCGCCGCCGCGGCAGTGGCCGCCGGTCGCCACGGAGGCTCTCCGCGACAGGATCGTCGAGAAGGTCAAGGAGAACCGCGTCACGCTCATCGTCGGCGACACCGGATGTGGTAACGATCTGGCTGCTCCTCCTTCGATACGCGTTCGCTCGTGTCCCGATCGGCCGCATTTAGGTGGTTCGATTGTTTTTTTTTTGTGGCATTTGGGGTTTGGGGGAGGTTTAGCGGAAAATCGCGCATTTCGTGGGCCTGAATTTTCGCAATTTTCCATGATTAGTTGTTTTTTCTCATCTGCTTTCCTTCTTGAGATTTTTTTCCATCTACTCTTTGTTTGGTTTTTTTTTGGCCGACAGTGGGGGGTGGCGGCATTGGGGATTTCGGAGTGGGGTTTCTGCCAGATTGGGAAGAACTGCAAGGGCCTTGGCGCGTTTTAACTTTGATGGGATGATGGGAAAACTTAGGATCTCTGCCTAGGGCTCCCCGCTTGTTTTCCTCCAGGGTTTAAGCTTTTTGGGGGCAGTTTTCGTTCCGGGAATTCTCCCGGGACATTTATTTTACTTTGTATTTTTATTGATTCCTTCTGACGCCGGTGTGGATCTACCTTCTTAACATAAAAAATCGACCTTTTGGGTTTTTTTTTTACTGAAATTGGTTTGCAGTACAGATTTGTTAATTGGTTGCTGCCTAGGTCTCCTTCAGACCATTGCTTTCATTTGCTTTTTTTAGGATTGCATGCTAGCCGATGTCAACTTTCTAAATTCGTTGTAAATCATGCATAAATTACTGTGCTCCAGGATGTAAAAAATCCGTCCTGGTTACTAATTGATTCAACTGGTCCTTCTGTTGCAGGAAAGAGCTCCATGGTACCCCAGTTCCTCCTGGATGGAAATTTGGAACCCATCATGTGCACACAGCCTAGGAGGTTTGCTGTAGTAGCCATTGCTCAAATGGTAGCTGAAGCTCGCAAGTGTCAGATAGGAGAAGAGGTTGGATATCATATTGGCCACTCAAATATGTCAAATCTCAATTCGAAAAGGTAATGAATGAGTCTATCGTCCGATGGCATCTTACTCCTTGATATCAGGCAGATGAATGTATCATTATCTATGTTCTATTAGTTTTTATCTACCTGTTCAGTTAATCTGAATTCTCCACGGACATTATATGCTGGATTAGTAGCATAGGCTGCCATATTGGGTGTGTTTGACGGATGAATTCAGAATTAACGAATCGTATAGCTACAGTGTAATGTTTGCTAGATTCTGCAAAGAGAAAAGAATTCCAGGAAAATTGTAGAACCCTGTTCAACTGGTCCATATCACGATGTCGCAAATAATAGTACTACTTCTCTTTGTGCGGTCATCCTTGCCTACAAAGATATATGATATCAGTTTATTTATCCCCATTAAATGGTAAGGTATAAGATGATCTTGATCTACGGCTTGCTAATCAATTGTATTGAGATTATCATGAATTTGGTTGCTTGCCATCATGGGAGTTTACTGTCTAGTTCTACTTCTTGCCTCCTTTCCTCGGCTCCAAGTTTCCAATACATTTGTCTATCTTATTTCATGCACCGTATTCAGCTGAACATCATGATAACATTTGTGCTACTTGGATCTCCCTTACAATTTGTTTAATGTATGAAGCAGGTCGAAAATTGTTTTCAAAACAGCTGGTGTTGTATTGGAGCAACTACGTGATAAGGGCATTGCTGCATTGAAATATAAGGTTATTATTCTTGATGAAGTACACGAACGGTCTGTGGAATCTGATCTTGTCCTTGCTCTGGTTAAGCAGTTTCTGATGAAAAAGAATGACTTAAGGTAAATACTCTGATTAACATGCGTCAGAAATTTGGACACACACTTTTTATAGTAATAATTGACTCCATCCACCTTACAAAACAATCTTGCTTCCTTCTGATTGCTAAGACATGACATTGCCTTCTTGTAGGCTGGTTTTAATGTCTGCCACTGCTGATATCACAAGATATAAGGAATACTTTAGAGATATTGGAAGGGGTGAAAGGGTTGAAGTGATTGCTGTTCCAACCAGTCCACGTACTCGCATTTTTCAACGAAAAGTCCTATACCTTGAACAGGTAAATATCATAATTGGTTTCAAAATTTAAGTGGGCTATCATTGTTCTGTTTTACTATTATATAACGTAAGCTTGATAAAAATTGAATTTCTTTGCATGCTGTACCCTCTAGTCTTCACACTGTCTGACTACTGAAGAAGCAGTTTTCTTATAGCGTACAGAACATGGTGCAGTCTGTTTCTGTGTTTGCTCTTATCTCATGTTTTAAATGTATAATGGACTATTATCAATTTTCACAGAATGTGCCGTTGAACCATCACCAGTTAATGTTAATTTATATAATTGGTAGTTTCTTTAAGTGGGTCGAGTTCATTGTCACCATTATTAGAATTAGTTTAAATTCATCCTGCAAAATTGATTATGTTATCACCTGATGCAACGGAATGCTTCCCAGATTGCTGATATTCTCAAGATGGATTCTGAATCACTTTCTACGAAGTATTGCTCTGGAGAGGATGGTGATGCTGATGCTGCTCTTAATCCTAATGTGTATCAACTTATTCACGAGTTATTATTGCACATACACCTAAATGATCCAGACAATGAAAAGAGTATTTTGGTTTTCCTTCCTACATACTATGCGTTGGAGCAACAGTGGATCCGTCTGCTGTCTTTTAGTTCAATTTTCAAGGTGCACATTCTTCATCGCAGCATTGATACTAATGAAGCACTTCAAACTATGAAGGTCTCAAAATCTTGCCGAAAGGTACGAGTTGTTGGATGCTATTCAACTTAGTACAACTAATCTTTTTACCTGTTAAGATTATTGTTTAAGCTATGTTCTGCTAGTAATGAAGCATGGCGACAAATTTGATTATTTAGCATATCTTGTATTTTTGGATTGCTTTCCTGTATATCACTATTACTATTTGTAAATTGCTATTAAGATGTAGTTTCAGAAGAAATGTCTCTCTTTCTTAATCTTATTTAGATTCATCAACATGATGTAGCTGCCTAGGTTCACTGTATATGTACACATTGAAGTGCCCCCTCTTTTCCACTGTTCACAAAAGATCTCCGTTTCCTACTATTGTGAACAATTGAATTCGATATTTTTTTCTGTCAACCACGTCCCTTATCTCCACCTTAGCAACAATCAAACATTTTTGGGGAATAGCTTCAGACCGAGGATTTGATCCTGGGCCACAGAGGGCACTGCCGGCTACCCCCTCCCGCTGGTGCTAAGCTACAAGGTGCCCCTGGTAACCGTTAAAGTTGCATTTAAACAATCATGTAGTGTCAAAATCTAACATGGATGTGAAAATGTCTACTTGTTTACATAACTGGAGCAATTTTCTCTTAAGAATCGATTCCAATTGAATGATCATTTTATGAGCCGTTTACACTTTCATTACAGGTTATATTGGCGACAAACATTGCCGAATCGTCTGTCACTATTCCGGGAGTTGCTTATGTTATTGATTCATGCCGATCATTGCAAGTGTACTGGGATCCAATTAGGAAAACTGATTCAGCTGGGCTTGTATGGGCTTCCAAGTCTCAGGTCGCTAAACTCACAAATATACTGATGATATTTATTGAAAACTTAAGGTTGATCCTGAAGTTTGCAGCTGTTTTTTGACCTCTTATAGGCTGAGCAGCGGAAAGGCAGGACGGGCCGAACCTGTGATGGCCAAATATATCGTTTGGTAACTGGATCATTTTACAACAGTTTAGATGATCATGAACATCCTGCCATTTTAAGGTTATCGTTAAGAGAGCAAGTGCTCATGGTCTGCTGCGCAGAGTCGAGAGCTATGAATGATCCTAATGGTATTTTTTCTGTCATTAAGCTAACTTTGATTGATGTTCCTTCCATATTTGTTATACTGCTCAAATTGATATTTGATGTTATCCATATTTAAGTAACTGCACCATCTGGCCTTAAGTGTCTGTTTTTACCTTTGCACTGATTTCTATACAGAACTTTGACATCCTAATGGTATCTTTTCTGAGAAAACACGCATCATCTACATATCATAGAGGCAGACTTACACACGAGGCATGTACACCCAGAATTATATCCAGCCACATTCTGGAGTATCAAGTTATAATTAAAATGACTAAATACTCCTATGCATTAGCAATCCAAACTTTTAAATTTTACATGTTTGAAAACTCCTTATTTGGAAATGGATGCGGGGGATTACATACCATTGTATTTAGATTAAGGTAATATTCTCACTAACAGTTATTCCCTTTTGCCAGTCGTGCTGCAAAAAGTTCTTGACCCACCAAATTCGGATGTTATTCAAGATGCACTAGACTCACTTGTTCAAATTCACGCATTGGTTAAGCCAACTTCTCCTAGAGGGCGCTATGAGCCTACTTTTTATGGCTGTTTGCTCAATAGCTTGCCATTATCATTTGATGCTTCTGTTCTTGCCCTGAAATTTGGTGAGGTTGGCTTTCTCCATGAAGGAATTCTGATAGGAATTATGTTGGACATCCAACCGCTTCCTATCCTGCAACCTTTTGGCTATCAAGCATTGGTATGTTTCAGCCGCGTCACAAGAAATGTTTTGGTCCCTATGCTGTCTCAGTTATATGTATCCTATTGTCTGTTTTACAGTGTAAGATATTTAGAGACAATTACTTTTACGAGGATAACAACCTGAAAATTGGCAAGAAGGAAGCTACGCTCATGGGAAACCTTTGTGCATTTGAATTTTGGCAGCGAATGTTTAAGGTACACCTTATCTTGTTTGTAACGATCCTTGTGCATATTTTCAAGATTTGCTGCATTTGATAGTTAGACATTCTCAAAATTTGATACTAGTAACTTTCAAACCCTTTTATGGCAACATTTACTCATATGTTTGCCTGTGAGGATTGTGGTAATTGTCTCGCCCATAAACTTAACTCTTGTATACATGCTTTCTTCTCTGTTCAATGAAAAGTTGTGCAAATGCACTCATTATCTAAAAAAGGAAGTAACATTTAGTAATGCACATAGTCATTTCTCTTTCCATCAAGTTAATGTTTTCCTTTGTAAGTTCCATGCCCAGTGATTGTCTATTGCTAGGATGCTAAGCGAGTATCATTGTGAATGCACCTATCATTGCTTATGTTCAATACATTAGTTACTTTATCAAAGTTACATCTCCACATGTTTCAGGACAAGTATCGTCTGGAGTATCTGAAAAATGTGGCGAACAGCCAAGAGCCAACAGTATCTCATCCCTTCATCTCTAAACTTGAAGAAGTTTGGTGTGCATTGCATAACCTCTTGCCAGCAGCACTTCACAATATCTCTGAAATTTGTACGTCTTTCAACTTGTGATCAATATTTAATGAATTGGATGTACTCATCTAGCAGTACTTACTCTCACCAGTATTGTATTTTGATCACAACTATGCATTTGTAGTGCCTTCTGTATTTTTTTCACGCTTGTAACGTACCACTATAAATGAGAAAATGTTCATAGATACTACTTCCGTTCCAAAATGTAAGCCTTTTTAGAAAGCTAATTTCTAAAAAGTGTAGCCTAGTGTGCTTTGCAGAAGTTCTTTGTGTTCAAAAGAAATATACTCAGCTTGTGTGATTAACTACTCCTAGATGTGCCAGTTGCAAATTTCTTCCAAAAAATAATGCAAGAAATATGAGTGTTTATTGACTCTTTCTTTTGAACAGATGATGATGTTATGAGCACACTGCACCGTTTTAGGCCTAGTTTTCTTGTGGAAATCAATCGTCCGAGGTACCTTCAGCCTGCTGAATTCCACCATTCATGTCTTCACCATGAAGTACTAAAGCCAGAGGATATGAATTCACTCGTGTTGGAAGCTGAGAATTCTCACTTAGATTCACAGCGGAGGTGTGCTGCATCCCCTTATGTTTCTCCAACTGATTTTGAGGTCACTCTCACTGTTATAGTACTGAAGGCGCTTATCACAGAGGTATGTTGTATTGTACTAACTTCATGTTGCGTCAAATTAAGTTTTCTTTGAGGATTGGTACAAATATATTTGCTGTGTAACCATAATGATTCTTGGTTTGATCCCAGATGAAGACGCAACTTGCAGAAGACAAGGTAGTTTCACGTAGGGAACGAGCTAGTGGTTATATTCAACAAACCTTTGAAAGTGAGATGTGTGTATTCTTTGTTCGTGGATCTTGTACTCGAGGGAACGCATGCCCCTTTTCTCATTCATCTCGTGCCCCCAAACCAGTATGCAAGTTCTTTCTTACACTACAGGTACAATATCACAATTTGTTTATTTTTCACATTTTCTTTTGCTCAGTCCACTTGCACTCGAGCATATAATTGGCAGGGTACGATTAATGTTTCTTCTGTGTGCGTGTTTGTGTTTCTAGTGAGCTAGATGTTTTGGCGTACTTTTGCTGTATGAAATAATTCAAGGCAATTCATTGATGAGACTATGAACACAATGGTGTTGATTTAACCAGACATTTTTTTAAGAACACAATAAGCCATTGAAAACAAACTGATACAATACCAACTTGCCTTTGATTAAATTATATTTATTGAGCTGCATGTGTTCATTGCTGTGCATATGTATATTAGGAACTGGATGGGCATTAGGTAGCTTTTTAATGTGTTTTGTTGTTCCATGTGATCAGGGTTGTAAAAATGGTAGCGCTTGTTCATTTTCACATGATCGTGGTTCCTCGAAGGCTTCATCTTTTACATCTGGAATATGCTCTCAAGAAGACAGAGCCACCTCAGTATGTTGTACAAAGTTGTTGCCTGCAGGTGGAGATGGGCATATTGTTGTCATGAATGACAAAAATCTGCAGTTCTCTTGTAAAATTTGCCACTATTATGACCCCAGGAAGATAGTTGCATGTACACCTGGTCTACATTCAGTTGAGTCTGATTCAGTGACAAATGGCATGATAATACTCCAGAATGTGGCTGATCCTTGCCATCTAATTATTGGGGGTGAACATAAACTGCCAGTTCCTTGGGCGAAAGTACAGCGAGTTTTCTGGTTTGCTGATTTTGATTCTGATGAATCAATGAATGAGAAAGTTATCTTGCAGAAGTTCTTCGAGTATATTGCCATCAAGGCCTTGTCAGAAACATTGTCTAAGTTGCAGGTCGTCTTGATCATGAATAACACAAAATATGTTCACTTACAGGTATGCCTTTTCTTAAGTGAGAATTTTAATCCCAGAATGCACTTCACTCCTATCATACAGCTAAAATTACTGGCCTCATTGTGCATGATTATTATTTGATTGTACCTTTGGCCTGGTAATATATATTTTTTACCTTTGGCCTGCTATTATCTTATTAGAATTAACTTGTTCCAAATTTGAGATGTAACCAACAAGTAATCTGAATATAACATTTTCTTTCTTATAGGCTGAAAGATTGGCAAGGGAATGCTTTTACTTTCTGGGCGAATCATTTATGTTTGATGAAGGGACTCTTGGATGGTTTTCGGACGCCCCCAGTTACCCGAATGGGATGCAAGTATCAGCACCGGTTGCTTACATTTTCAACATGCATCCTTATACTGGAGTTCAGTTTGGTGACTATCCAACAGAACTGTGCAAAGCCCTACGCAGAGCCTAGTTAGAGCAATCTAGGTTGTCTGCATGTGAATAGCTAGATCAAATCATTTGGCGTGCTGTAACTTTTTGATAAGGTGTTGCCCCGCACAATGGAATCTTATTCGTGGAGACATGGAGTAGGCCCTGTTGGTACGACTAACGGTGGTTTTAGCTGACGGTTTCAACTTTATTCTTGTTACGTTGGGAACTTGCAATGTTGATATGGAAAACGTTGATATCGAGAAGGTGAAATGTTGGCAGTAAATCCTTTTTGTATTGCCTTGAGGTTTTATTTGCCTTCTGAGAGCTTGTAGCTATTTTTGGTTGGCAAAGCGACTACCTGATGGTAGTGCTTTGGAATTCTCTGAAAAGACGCCAGATCTACAACAGGATGAGTTTGATATCTATATATGAGCTCCTTTGAACAACAATGATTTATTCACCATCCTGAGTAACGAGGCATCTTATTTTGATGGTAGTTTTGACTTGGCAGCCCATGGTGTGGCATCAGTTTCAGGAGTGCTCGTAATGAAGTTCTATTGCGCAATGCTAGAATGCCAACATAGCAAGTAGGGCATATTCATGAAGAAGAAACGCCTCAGTAAGGAATCTGACTCGTGTCCCACATAAAACTTCCACGCCACGTCCATCGACATGAGGGACTTGCTGGGAACATGTTTATCTAGAATCCCTTAATAACGAAGTTCCCCATATGTCAACTTAGTCCAGGCAATCATCGTCTAGCCGGTCATCAGCTCTCTTTTTTCAATAAACCTCATGACAATTGACATGTATTGCATGCCTCACTAATGATGTCAAACGAAACCAGATTCATACTGTTCATCCCAAGTCTGAAGCACCATCAAGATAACAACTTTACCAAGAACCTGTAGAGACTACAAACACCACTACAACAGCCGGATTTTGATTTTGATACATAGATTAAATTATTATGTGGTACAAGCCATAGAACAAAAAAAAGCCAAAAAGCATTCTTAAATTTCAGCAATAAAAACTAGTACAACACTTCTGACGTTATGACCTGAAATATGCAAACCATACAGGCTCACCGAAGTGACCACCCAACCAAGAGGCAGAATTTGGGCAGTTAAAATTGATCTTGTTATTGCTGTGGCAGTCAATATCTCCGGATGTCTTTTGGTGGCTTGAAGTTGACGGGGTGGGTTTCTGGTGTTGCTGTTAAATCTTCTTTCCACATCTTTATAGTTTTATCTGCCTCACAGGTCACGAGCCTGGATCCACTATTATCATAAGACATGGCATATATACAAGCTTCACTCTCCAATGATCCTGAAATTGGAAATTAAGGGGGATAATAAGTGATTCTGGTTACAACCAAACATCAAGGCCTAGACCCAACTGCAGGATGACCATTGCCACTAGCATTTCTGATACATTAGACTATTCAGCACCCCAAAAGGCGAACATCACTTATTACTTACTAGCCCATCAACCAATGCAGGACATAAAGTAATACGTACCAGGTTGGACAATAGTCTGTTCTTGCTGAAAATTATGGCCACTCTTCCAATCCCAAAACCACATGCTTCCGTTGTCCCCTGCAGAAGGAAAATAGGATGTTCCATTATATATACATATATGGTCAGAACTCTGAAAACATGTTTGATATGTGAAATATGGTTCTTCTATAAAATGGTCCCATAACGTCTTAGAAATGAATAAAATTAAGACAGTAGATATAGGGCATAAAGAACACAACTGTGACTGCAATTCCTTGATAAACATCTAAATTTAAGAATGCATGGTGGGGGAGCCCCTGAAGAAGTTGGCAGAATGTGGCACTTTGTCACAGTATTTACCTGCAGTTGCCAGGACACCATCCTCATTAACAGCCATCGCATTTAGAATGGTTTTCTGCTGGGACCTGAAGGTGATTATGGATGAGAAGTTTAGTGCATGATCCACCATAGGTTGGACTGAGGGGAAAAATCACATTCAGATGCTGAGACAGCACAAAAAATATTGAAGCCAAAGTTTAAAATAGATCACTACTTAGGGTAAGTGGCATGTTTCGGTATTACAGATAATACTTCTAAAATTGCAAGAGTTTTTAGTAACTCAGAGATAAGAGGAACTTGACTATGGTAATGTCTGTAAGATAGGTCTGGAAAATTAGAATTCAAATAACAGTAGAAACAACAGCAGCTAATTCAAATCCATTATGCAACCATTTGAAAGTATACAAAAGACCACAAAAGGATATCCTGGTCAACATATATGGTATGCACAGATTCACCAAAAAAATGCCATCAAGCAGACCTAGATTTACTGTGATTGTAGATAATGGAATTTGAGTAACATTAACGTATAGGCAGAACTTGGATGTTTCCAATTACATTTAAAGTAAATCAAGAACAGTACCACACACAAGGTGAAATACATAGTGAGTGCAAATAGGTGAACTCACAGCATGTTGTGCAGAAATTCGCCTCTGGGCAGGCTAAACTTTTTTATATTATCGGCTGATGCTGATGCAAATGATTTCCTACATAAGAGAAGTTATTGTAAGGGTTCAAAAAATGTACATAATAGGAAAATGAACTCGTGGGTAAGAACCAACTCTTTCGGATGGAGTGCCATAGCCCGAACAGACTTCTTATGGTGTGTAAGAGTACACATAGTCTTCCCTGAAGAAACAAACAACTGTAATGGATACCGGAATAGATACAAAGGAAACCATTTGGTGAATATTGTCGAGTTTGAATGTTGAATTACCAGCTACAAGATCCCAGAGCTTGATAGTTGTATCATGTGAGCCAGTGACAACTTGTGGATCCTGAGGAAAAATAAATAATAGTAGGTACTTCAATAGACATGGAAATACTATCCCAAGCTACAACCCTGGTCTAAATAGTAACAAGGTGAACAAATCAGAGTATGCATGTATCAAGCAAATTCTTTAACTGTGTTTTGTTCAACCTTAAAAAGAACACTCAAAGTTTTCACACATCAGATTTACTAAAGTATGATGTCAGTAAGAATCAGAAATTTGGCATGCCCTTAGATGAAAACAATACTGAGAGCAAAAAAATCAGAATTGCAGTCGTGACAAGTAATATGCTATCTTACCGTTGGCCGAGCAAACACTGAGCAAACTGTGTTATCATGACCAGTTAAAGCAGAAACATGTGCTTTTGTTCGGATGTCCCACACCTGCGTATGGAACAAGAACATCTTAGTGCACTGTTGTGCTGCCAGATTTTGTAAAACAATGTGCAACTTTAAGAAGTGATTTCGTACTCTACAAACTGAATCTCGACCACCTGTCAGCAAGACATCAATTGTTGGGTGGAGAGCTAGGCAGTAAACCCCACTCAGATGCCCATGGTAAGACCGTATCACCTTTAACAGAGAATACAGAGACGATGTCAGAAGAATGTCAATATGCCACATACCAAACAGGTTAATGATAAACAAACCTTATTTTGTTCGAGATCCCAACATTTTACTTGTTTGTCGTCGCCAGCAGAAAATAAATATGTGTGCCGCTGACTGACAGCAAGTCCTACATCAATGCATATTGCATTCATCAGCTACAAATTTTCAGATTGAGATTTTTAAAAAGCATATTGGAAGGGTGATGAGTGCCTGAGACTCTGCTACCTAACAGCAAGAGAAACTTACCGCGAACTTGCTCAATATGACCAGTCAGTGTAAGCTTCAACGTTCCTGATGCAAGATCCCATATCTGCAACAGGACAATAGTCAGACTTCAGAGGACCAATAAGTGAATACAACACGAAGTAGTGTTATATGTTGAGGCAGTTGAGTTGCTAGCTTCATGTACAATTGCATAGGGGAGGTGGGATGGCCTAAAGGCATTTATAATAGTTGTCCTTGCATGAAAAAACGTGATATCTACTGCCCAAATTATCCAAATGAACAATCAAAAATAAATGAAGATTGATGTCAAATGAAACCCAATTGGCACCAGAAGCATAAACAGTTCTTAGACTATAGGTGCACTAATTTTGGGTTCTCACAGGAGTTTGTCCCCAGAATAGCAGTATAACTATCCTATTTGGTCCAACAAGATTCTTGAAACTGAAGACTATCTATCATACAAGAAAAAGTATAGAACACTAAAAAAACAAATGCAACTGTATAGCCTCTGAGCACTAATACTGCTAATACAGGTTATGATGATATCAGGTTTTGCATGTGTACATGACTTCAAGATAAATTTCCAGCGCATGAATGCAGGCGCCCACCTTTATTGTCCTATCAGCCGAGCCAGTACAGAACCATTCATTTCCTGGATCAAATGCTATAGATCGCACCCATCCTAAGTGACCACTGATGACCTGCATAGGTAAAAAAAACTTCAACACAATCTCTTGAAAATACAGAATGTATTTTTTTGCTAGTAAGAACTAAGATGCTATGTACATCTGTCTGATTCAGGGTTTAATGATTTTGACTAGTATTAGTTCAGAGTGTGGATATTAGACTAACTACATGCATGCTCAAAATGAAAGTTTTTTCCCAAGCCAAAAAACGGCAAGTTGTCAGTACAACAAACAACATGAAAAGGTGGCACTTGAATAATAGTAGTACCCGATAGTTCTTCCAGGGAGCATGCCATGCAGGTTTAGGCCATCTACTTGGCAACCTTTCCATCAGTGCAGATGTCGAGAATCTGAAAGAGTATTAAGACATGAGCAATTCAAACAGCCAGAACTGCACGTTACAATTATCTAAAAATTGACATGACTAATAGAATGACCAGACATATGTCATGTTGTACAGTCAATATACAGCCAAAGAAGGTAAGGAAGTGAACAAAACCTGTCAGATGACCCAGGAATCGATAGTACAGTTGTAGTTTTGCCTGGTACAGCAGAATCACTGTCGAATATGAAAAAGGAAACTTCAGTAGCAAAATAAGGATAAGAATCAACATGTTAGCAACAGTCAAGGATATAAGAATGCACTTACGGTGCCTTAGGAAGCATAAGTGGCGCCGGGATAATTGCGTTACTTGTGCCTCCCCCATGTGCATCTTTTGTGTCTTGTGTGCCTGACAACATATTGTGAGCTAAAATAAAGTACTAGGAGTAACAAATTGTGGAAGATCGTATCATCCAATCTACCCCAGTATCCATATTTTGTCCAAGCTTAGATGGAAAATGTGAGCTAAAATAAAGTACTAGGAGTAACAAATTGTGGAAGATCGTATCATCCAATCTACCCCAGTATCCATATTTTGTCCAAGCTTAGATGGAAAATGGTAGTAGAGAAGCGCAAGGACAGCCTGAAACAATTTTTCAACTACTCAACTCAAATACATAAAAAAAAACAGTTCTATCTGATTAATGTGGACGCGATGATTAACTAACATACAATTGAAACTTCCAGTTTTGGCTTCTTCCATCATTTCCAATGCCACAAAACATAGAGTTCAGATAGACTATCCTAACTTTTTTCCATCTGTTTAATTTCTTCCTATGTAACCTTGTTCTTCAGATACCCCTTATTTCTTTTACTAGGGTTCATTACTTGCAAGTATGAATTCACGCTCTAGCTAGATAATAGCTATTGTTCATTTACCTGGAAGCGCCAATGCGGTGGAAGGAGCCGCAGCACCCTTCCCCTGCACCCGTCCCTGATCGGTCGGCAGGTTCTTGACCGCACTGTACTCCGCATTCACCTGCGAGAAACCGCCCAACCATCAAATTTTCAGGGCGATTCGCTTATGCAGACAGAGGAATCCAACCGGTAGGAGAGCCGAGACGGCGCCACGAACCTTGCAGCTGACGCGAACCCGTTTGCTGCCGCGAGATTGCGAGCAAGAGGAGAGAAGCGGTTAGTTCCAGGGCGCTAGGGTTTTGGGGGTTAAGGAAAATTGGGGGCGGAGCGAGCTGGCTTACCTCTCGGCGTCGGGGGAGAACAGGAGGGAGCGGGCGGGCGCGAAGAGGTCGAGGGAGCGTTTCAGCGACTTCAGGCTTAGCTTCTTCAACGACTGCGGCTCCACCGGCTCGCCGCCCTCCGCCACCATCGCCATAGCCGCGGATCTCCGGGACAGCGTGCTTCTCCTCCCCCTTGCGTAGTTCCGGTGTCGGCAATTCGCAATATGGGCCCAAACACATCTAACGAACATGTACCTGGGCCTTGCCCGTTACTAGTGTATGCCGCTCGGCCCATCCATTTCTCTAACCCTGGAGCCTCGTCCACGCTGTGATCTCGCTACCCACCGTCGCGCCGCCCGCCGCCGCTGCCGCCGCCCTGCGCTGCGCTGCCTGTTAAAGCATCACCGGCCCGCCTCCGGGGTACTACTCCGGCGCCGCGTATCACCCGAGGTAACCCACTTCTCTGGCAGCACCGATTTATAAAGGCTGCAGGGCTCGTTGGATCCGTGAATGTTTGCGTATTCGTTGATTCAGTACTAGCATTATGCCATTCTGCGGTAGGCTCAACTCATTTCGAAAGATGGGTTCGATCTTTGGTTTGCCTCTCTGTAATTGTTGATTCGATGGATGTAGAGAAGTAATTCTTTTGGCCCAAAAAGTTAGTAATCCTGGGTTCCTGCTTTAGTGCAGTGAAGCACTTTGAAACTCTCGGAGTAATTTAGACAAATTGCTATGTTTCTGCCTTGTGCATGCTTATTTCCTTTTTTTCATCATCGGGTATTGCCATTCTAGAGAATTGGATGAAATGTGTATTGTATGGCGCAATATCCTGTTGACCAGTATCAAACTGTCCAGTCATGCCTAAAAGATAATACTTCCTCCGTTTGGAAATAAGTGTTGGTGACTTAGTAACAACTTTGTACTAAGGTAGTACAAAGTCACCGACACTTATTTCCGCTCGGAGGGAGTAGCATTTAAGCTTCCTCGTGCTGAACCTGCTAAATTCTGCTTTGGAATGTTGGTACTAAATATTCTGCTTTGGACTGTTGGTACTAAATAGTTTTCTGTATGCCAGTTAAGTACTGCTGCTACATTATGTTTAGAAAATTGCACATAAACTTGAATACTATTCTCATGGCTATATGATTAGGGTATGCTTGCTATATGCACAAATAAACCGTATCAATTCCTTGCTCGTGACGAAACATTTGCCCTTGTTTGATGGTTGCCAAAAAAATTGTATGCCCATGCTCCTTTGCCAAAAAGTAGGTACCGCTGATTGTCATATTTAGGTTTTCCGAACCATACAGTAAGTATAAGCTTGATCCGGTCGCTGCATACTTCATTGCCATCCTTTATTTGGCAATTCGTGAGCTGGAAGCCTGGAATCGATCAGGTGACATGTGTATTGTGTACTGATAAATTGATATACAGGGAGCCTTTTTTGGGTACTGATGTTCATAGGACCCTAGGATTGCTGGGGCATATGAAGTTCAAGATTCACTCAGTTACAATCCTTCCCAGTTCTGGGTTCCTGCTTAGTGCAGTGAAGCACTTTGAAACTCGGAGTAATTCAGACAAATCGCTATGTTTCTGCCCCGTGCATGCTTATTTCCATTTTTTTCATCATCGGATATTGCCATTCTAGAGAATTGGATGAAATGTGGATTCTATGGCGTAATATCCTGTTGACCAGTATCAAACTGTCCAGTCATCCCTAAAAGATAGTACTTCCTCCGATCGGAAATAAGTGTCGGTGACTTAGTAAAGAGTTTGTACTAAGTTAGTACAAAATCACCGATACTTATTTCCGCTCGGAGGGAGTAGCACTTAAGCATCCTCGTGTTGAACCTGCTAAATTCTGCTTTGGACTTTTGGTACTAAATAATTTTCTGTATGCCAGTTAAGTACTGCTGCTATATTATGTTTAGAAAATTGCACATAAACTTGAATACTATTCTCATGGCTATATGATTAGCTTGGTATATGCACAAATAAACCATATCAATTCCTTGCTCGTGACGAAACATTGCCCTTGTTTTATGGTTGCCAAACTTTTTGTATGCCCGTGCTCCTTTGGCAACTAACATAGGTCAGAACATGGGCAACCAAAAACTATAGCCAATATTTTGGCTTGCCAAACTTTTTATATGGAATCAACCAAACACAGCCTTAGGTGCAACTATGCAGATCAAGATTCGTTACTCGCTAGCTACTGTCTGCGGCTCCTTGTCACAGTGGCGTGGTTGAAAGAGAAACACACGCTACATTCTGCTTTAGTTAGACTTTATATTTGATGTTGATTTCATATATCTTGTCTAAGGCGATAACTTTCTCATGCATTCTGTTCCTTGTCTATCAGCGGCGTGAATTAATTTATGCATCCCTATTATCTTCCTAGTACTGTATTTCACAATACTATTTGTATCCTGGATTCACCGGTGGCTAATGATTCAAAATGTGTGTGCCTGCTATTATGATTCAAAATGTGTTTGCCTGTCATTGTGTTGTCACAATGTGCACAGGTTTCTGATAGTTCACATTGTCAACTAATATATGTATTTGCTTCTTAACCAGCAACGATGGTAATCCCTCCACCAGACAGGGCAGCTAGGATCGTCACTTTTCTCAAGCCCTACCTTCTGAAGATGCATTTCTCGAACAAGTTTGTTACCGCACAGGTGATCCATACCCCAACAGCAACCGTCGCGTGTTCTGCAAGCTCACAGGAGAAGCTGCTGAGACCGAACTTGGAGTCGACCCGCGACGTCTCTGCTGCCGCAAAGATTGGGAAGTTGCTCGGAGAGCGCCTGCTGGTCCAGGGGATACCTGCCGTGTCCATCCATCTGAAACGAGAGCAGAAGTACCATGGGAAAGTCAGGGCCGTTATAGATTCTGTCAGAGAAGCTGGAGTCAAGCTGTTGTGATGGAAAACAGATTACTCGAATAGAATTTGGGGAATCTTGAGCTGTATTTTCTGGAGTTTGGAATCACTCGAACCGGGCAGCAACTTTGGTGTTTCTGAATTCAGCGGCGCTAAACGAACATTCTACAGGTCAATAAAACGACTTTGTGTTGTTAGGACTTAGGAGCTAGACTGGTTAATCTGCAGTAGCACTTCAGGATCTGCAGTCAGTTCCTACCTTTCTGAAAATGCAGCCCTTGTTTAATGTCACGCTGTTTTTCAGATAAGATCTTTTTTATGGATCATTGTTTCATTTAAAGTCTGAGTTAATGCTTGATCACGGCTGGGAGTATAGTATCACATCAATCTAGGTTAGCACCAGGTGCCTCTATTCTTGATTTCTCCTCTGTTTTTTCTCTGTTAGGGGGTTCTGAACTTCAAGATTACGTTTGCTTTAGGAGATGCTAATCTCACAGACCGTTGTTGTATTTGGAGAGTGCTCGCTCTACATCTTGCATTACAGTAATTTGTAGTCAACCGAAACAAGTTTATCTTTTTAGTAACAAAGACGAAAGTCTCGCCCTTTCGACAGCCCAATGGCGATGGCGCCTGCAAAAAAGTGGTACAAGAAGGAGCTTGTGTAGACTGCGGTTTAGGCTTTTTTATGTCATGCTTGATGTCTTTTTGATAATATGCTTAGTGGTTTTGCTGTAGCATGACTTGTCTCAAATAACTGAGATTGCTTAATGAGCCTTTGAAAAAATCATGCGTTGTTTTTATTGTTTGGAAGCATTATTTTGGTTTTCTCCTTGATGCTTTATTTGGATCGACTTGGCGCATGCTCACACATGTTAGACTCTTACAAAGTCGCCAATAGCCTCTATGATCATTTAGTTTTTGATTTTTGATGCCATCTTATGCTTCTTTTAATGTCGCTTTGTCGCTTTGCATGATTATGACTATTATTGCTCTCTTAGTTGGTCGCTCTCAGTCTTTTGCTAGCCCTCGCTTTGTACTGAGTATGAGCTCTACTCGTGCATCCAACTCCTAAAAACCAAAGTTTTCCAAAGTGTCCACCATACATACCTACTAGCAATTTGCTATTCCAAGTAAAATTGACTTGCTTTTATTTTCTCTTTAAATTAAACTCTTACCAGTGTTATGCGAAAATTGGTTAGTAAAGCTCTCACGAACCGGAAGGCACACTTTACTTTTTCTTGTTCTTAAAAATTTGACATTGTGGTCTCTTATGTTGAGTTGTTATGCTTGCAAGTTGTAAGTTGGATACTAGCCCAACCATGCTGTCATGGGGCAAGTTTTCAACATTGCACTTCTTATTTAAGTTGATATCGTGATCTTTTGTTTATGGATGCCCGCGGTGTGAAATGAATTGGGAATCTTGCGGGGATCATGGAGTTTGTATATGTGTTAGGGAAACGCATGGGCCGTCAATCTAAGCCATGCATAATTCATGGTGGAAATTTGCAGCATACCCATAGTGGACATTCGACAACGCATCTCAAAATAAAAAGCTAAACAAATGGTAAATAAAAGAGATGTCGAGGTATTCATTGTCTGCTTGTCCTGTCATTTTGATGTGGGCTTGTTCCAAGTTATCGGGCACGGAGGTACCCTGTTGGCGGTTTTCGATGATACATATATACTTACAATGACAAGAGCCTTGCTTGGGACTCTAAGTAAAGTAGCATGAGGTTTGGGTACTCGTATTCACGGGACACGAGGTTTTCGACTTATGATTTGTCAAGCATATGCATCATAATTGTTTTCGCATTAACTTTAATCATTCAAGATGCTTATGATGGGGACAATGAGAGCTCAAAGTCGGTAAGTAACATAATTTTTGAAGGTCTATAAAACTTGAAAGCACTGCTTCCCTCTACGAAGGGCCTTTCTTTTACTTTCATGTTGAGTCACCACCTTCTATCTTTATGCACCGTTAAGAGAGCATAGTTGCAATTCTTAGTATAATGTGCATTGTCCCAAAGTTTTTATTGATTGATTCATATTGTTAGTTTCACTTGTTCTCAAATTATTTGTATCTAGTCACCCTCTTAAACTTAAAGGTGTCCTATGCATTTATGTTTTGCTCTCTATGAAGGACAAGCTGAAAATCATTTGTATGTTTTTCCTTATGATTTGAACATACGTTTGACTTTCATTGTTTCATTTTCATAATCTTTTGTTTGTGTTCATTTTCATGTTATAACATGGTTGCTAAGTTTCTGTTGTCAAGATTATATCTTTCATGCCCATATTTTAAGTTCTTATGATCCCAGCTCACAAATGCTTACATATATGATCAAGATTGTGTAGGTGCATGTCACCTCAAAAATTATTCTTTTGTTATCACTTACCTACTCGAGGACAAGCAGGAGTTAAGCTTGAGGATGCTTGATACGTCTCCAACGTATCTATAATTTTTGATGCTCCATACTTGTTTTTACACCATTGGCCTACTGTTTCGTTACACTTCGTGGCACTTTTATGCATTTTCTGGAACTAACCTATTAACAAGTCGCTACAGTGCCAGTTCCCTGTTTTCTGCTGTTTTTGTGTTTCAGAAAAGCTACACAGGAAATATTCTCGGAATTGGACGAAACAAGTTCCTGAAGTCTTATTTTTCCCGAAAGCTTCCAGAGATCCGAAGAGGAGTCGGAGGGGGGGTCACGAGGGCCCCACACACCAGGGCGGCGCGGCCCAGACCCTGGCCGCACCCCCCTACGTGTGAGGTCACCTCGGTCCACCTCTGACGATGCCCCTTCGCCTATAAATACCCCCCGACGAAAAAAACCTAAGCACCCGATCAATTTTCCAGAAACACATCGCGATCCGCCGCCGCCGTCGACCCGAAGATCGGGAGGGTCCAGAAGCTCTTCCCGGCACCCTGTCGGAGAGAGGAATCGCCACCGGAGGTCTTCTTCATCGCCATGCTTGCCTCCGGAGCGATGAGTGAGTAGTCTACCTTGGACTATGGGTCCATAGCAGTAGCTAGATGGTTGTCCTCTCCACCATGTGCTTCATGTTTAGATCTCATGAGCTGCCCTACATGATTGAGATCACCGTTATGTAATTCTACATGTTTGGTTTGTTGGGATCCGATGAATATTGGTGTTATGATTGAGTTGCTATACTGAAATATCGATGCAGATTTGCTACCACCGGTGGTAGCTACACACCCATAGCAAACCATTGGATCTATCTATAGGACGATCTGCACCGTATATAGAGTTAACGGAGAAATCGATCGTGTTATTCCAGTTAACACCGTTAGTGGCCAAGCCACCGACAGGCCCCACACCGCTCAGCCACGTCTTCCTCCTCCTCAGTGTCCTCACCATCTCCCCACGGCCCGAGCCCCGCCCCTGGCAGACGGCGGCGCCGCCCCACCGAAAAAACGACCGCCGCCTCCGTCGCCCTTCCACGGTCGCCGTCCACGTGCAAGTCCACACTGTCGCAAGACATTTCAGCGGCCAACGCGTAGCAGCACCACCCCTCGTGAGGGAGAGCGCGGTCCCAAATCCGGCAAGGAAAAGCTCCCAGGACGCCGCTGGACAGACGGCGGTGCCTGCACGGATGCACCGCACCTGCGCGAGGCTGTCGATCACCGCGCACCCTAGGCAGGAAGAGGTGAACCGGAGATGGAGGGGTGGATTTGTCGCCGGGGCGTGGTCTGCAGACTTCAGGGTGTGCGGGCGAGGCAAGGCGCGGGCGACGGGGCACCTGGTCAAGGAGGCGCCGGTGGAGACGCCGGAGACCTCCGCGTCCCCGCCCAGGAGCCGTTTACGACCTCCCGCCGGTAGCTAGCCCCCCACTCCCCTGCATCAAGCTGGACCGTGACTCCAGGCATAGCGGACAGGAGAAGCTTGAGTAGCGGCGGGCGTTTCTCCCAGAGATCGACCACATCTTGTGGTTCCCTTGGGGAAGAGGAGCAGGCGCGGCGGCGGACAAATCAGGCGACGTGGAGGGAGGGGCGGTGCAAGGGAACCGAGGTGGTTGGTCGGGAAGAGGGCGCCGGAGGTGCGATGCATGGATTGACCCGCTCCGCCCACCCCTCTGCCGCTGGGAAATTTGTACTAGTGTGTCCCGATTCAGATTGTTTGACTGCTATTTTGAAGAAGAAAAAAAACTCGAATCAATGTTGGTTTGTTCCAGTTTATCTTCCTCTCACGAGCTATCCATGGCAGGCTGGAGGTGCTCGAATCGGCAAAATCGAGCCGGGAATCCATGCGCGGTGGGTGCTCGCAAGTGGAGAAAGCAGAGCACCGGCCAGGCCCCGCCGTGGATGCATGGTGACAGCGCAGATTGATTTGTTTTGCTCCACAGCAGGCTGTGTATTGATTGCTTTTATTTTTATTTTGAGAATTCTGCATCGATTGCTATTTGCTAGTAGTACTAGCTTTGCATGGATCCATCCGCGTTCTAGTTTTTTCCTTTTTCTTCATTTTTTTGCATTTTTGATTTTGATCCAGTTTCTTGAACTCTGATTTTGTGTCAAACTTCATTGGACCTCGCCAGGGAGATGGCCGGACCGAGGCCGATGCTATCGGTGCAGTGCCGGGAGGGATTCTGATGTGCCTCCTCCTGATCAGAGGAGAGAGAAAATGAGAGAGGGGAAAGGTGAGGTGAGGGAATCTACTAATGGATGTCAAACGGCCGTTGCCATGTATAGCTACCATCGGTGGTAGCAGGCCATTTTGTACTGAAATATATCTTATGTTATCTCTATGTTGTTTATGATCTTGCATGCTCTCCGTTGTTAGTAGCTATCTTGGCCGAGTAGTTGCTAGTGACTCCAAGAGGGGGTATTTATGCTCGATAGTGGGTTCATGCCTCTATTTAATCTGGGGGAGTGACAGAAACCTCTAAGGTTGTAGATGTGCTGTTGCTACTAGGGAGAAAACAACATTCATATGCTCGAGGGCATATGTTTTGTTTACATTACACACTTTGCTTAAAGCAATTATTTGTTGTTCGTAACTTAATACTCATGGGGTGTTCGATGATATCCCCGAGAGTGGATTATTAGTCATAGATGCAGTTGGATGGCGGTCTATGTATTTTGTTGTAATGCCCAGAGTAAATCGCATAGTGATCTTCTTGATATATCACGTTATCTTTATTCTATCAATTGCCCAACTGTAATTTATTTACCCAACATGTGTTATTTATCATATGGAGAGACATCACTAGTAAACTGTGGACCCCGGTCCTATTTCCATCATATTGCTATCACCTGTTTACTTTACTTGCACTGTTTACTTTACTCGCATACTATTATCAATTTCCACTCGATACGCTCATACCCTTTGTTTTAAGCAAATCGGTGAGATTGACAACCTCATCGCAAGTTGGGAATAAAGTACTTAGTTGTGTCTGTGCAGGTTCCGCGTTGCAGCTAGCAAACAAAGCTTGGACGAGGCGCCGTATAAATTGTCCGAAGCTGTCGCAATACCTTCGTTTCAGTCATATTGTCTGCTCTTCTCCTGATCGACATACCTTGGTTTTTTAACTGTGGGAAAACTTGCTGCTATATTCATCAAAACCTTCTCTTGGGGTTTTCCAACTGGCCGGTCATTTACTTCATTAATTTCATATATCATCACCGCGCCACCACGCACCCGATAGAAAGAAGTCGACAGAAAGAAGGAGAGAAGTTGAAGTTGATAATAAAGAGCCAGTTGATGGACGCGTGGTTTAGACGTAATCTGTTGCATTTCGTCAGCAAGGAACTTCGGCCACATTGTCGACAAAATGAACATCGATTACTCCCATCGGGAGCTATTCATGAAAGTTAAAAAGGATAATTCAAAAAAAATTGTATACTGAATCAGTCAAACAAGGCTGCAAAATATAATTCTCAAGTTGCGTCATCGCAACAAAACTTGAATGCCGTGGTTGAAATATATCATGACGGTAAGACCCCAGGATCCGTCCTGTGTGGCCTGGTATACGCACATGGATGCGCTCTGCTGGTACTTATCCGTGTCTACGACGCGAAGAAATTCTTGGTGGACGCACTGGGTACCCTAAGAACCACTGGGATTCATTCTTTGTAAGACCTAAATACGGGAAAAGAATGAGTTTGACCGGTTTTCCGAATTCAAGTCCAAGGGGATTGAATTTGAAGTAGGTGACAAGTATCTGTTCCGGCAGTTAACTGGCCTCTTGATCCATCAGAGTTGTCAGGCTTGTTCATCAAAACCCCTTGCAAAACATTATAATAAAAAGATAAGTCAAAAGACCAAGTCGAAGATTCGAAGATATGAAGAAGAAGAAGTATTGATCAAGTCGAAGATTTGAAGATTTGAGATTCAACCCAAATATGCAATTCTCGTAGAATCTTGGGGGCTACTGACAAGGGTATAGATAATAGAGCCCGACAGTTGAGTACCCCTGAGGCCCGTTAAGCTAGGCCCAATTGTAACGTTAGTCAAAATACGAGTTCATATCGTATGTCGATATTGTAATCTGTATCAGATCGCTCCTAATCCCTGAGACCTGGCCACCTATATATAGGGGCCAGGAGGGGACGGTGAGGGACAGATTGAAAGCAAGCCAGGTTCTACACCCACGTTTACTTTCGATACACACCTTGTTTGACTGAGTTTACCTTCGAGTTCATCCAACGCCCTATCTCCCCGATCCTAAGTCCTTTATCTAGGACATTTGTCGAGTTAACCCTCGTCAGCCGGCCAGCCTTAGGGTTTAGGCAAACCGACTTAGGACTCTAAGAGTCCTAGTCTAATACAAAATACAAACTCTAATACCTTTCAATCAAAAATAAGTGTTAGTGATTAGATGAGAAAGACAAAACTCGGACATGAGAAAGGTGCAACTCAAACCTTATGTCTGAGTTGCACTTTTCTTCGAAATACGTGCAACTCATGTCCAAGTTGCATAATACTTCGAGAAAGGTGCAACTCCGGAGTTGCACTATTCTCCAAGATAAGTGCAACTAATGTCCTAAAGTTGCACTTTGTGCACTCTATTTTAACGAAATGTACAACTGAATTATTTTCATGTTTTAAACTAAATGGCTGAACATCTTTTTATTTCTTCTTATTCCATGTCATAGATAACCGACAGTCAGCCGTAAATCTCCTTCATGGAAAGATGGCTTGCAGCCCCAAGGAACCTGGTGAATGGCTTTTTTACTGTTGCTTATAGCTATATCTAGATATGCATGCTTTATTCATACTTATTCTGACCTTCACATAATAAAATATCCATGGTTATTCTTTTTCCCGACATTCACAAAGAACAAAGAAGCCAAGGCACAGGAAGCTGAAACAAAATATAATCATGTACCAGAACTAATGGATTATGCTGCAAAACACCATCACCTCAAAGGTTATTTATGTTGGCAGTGTACAACATCACCACAGAGAGCAAATTCAGTTGATAGTCTAGTTTCACCACCAAGAAATACCGGGAAGGAAAATAGAAATAGTACGTCTAAACAACATCTATCTATTTTGTATATTTCATGCTATTTTACTTTGGCATCTTCCTTCCTTTTTTAGTATGCATGAAAAGCAATATCTCACTGATGTTTTACTAAACAGCGCTCACCAGAACATCCAGAGGATGTATGTTTCTTAGAGAAAACCAAGGAAGCCTAGCTAGGAACTCACATGAGGGTAATGAAGTTGTGTATATTGGGGAACATGGACTTTCACCAATTCAAAGGAATATTACTGAAGGCACTGATACGATGTATGACTAGGATAACGATGGTAGGCTTCATAATTATGTCAGCTCCTCATCAACAACTCAGTTACTATCCAAAACACTACCGCTAAGACGAGTGGTAATTAATGCCAAGCATATTTGTTTCATCGCCATATGGTGTGTACATTCGTAGTTTCTCCATGTTTTCTTCCTCTTTTACTAGCGAGATCTAGCTACTACTTTTTTAGGGAAAGCAGGTGAGGGAGGAGGAAGGATTCTTTGTACATGCGCTGTTGATTGTCTTCAAACTTTTATGGGGAGGTTTCGGTTAGGGTTTTCGTTGAGTTTCTTCCGCCATTGTCACGCCAGTTGCGGCTATGGAGTGGTTGGGTGGTCGCTCTCTTTTCTTTCTTGCAGGGGGGATCATGTTTCATTAAGGCTTTTTCTTCACGTGTTTTCCTGTATTTTAGCCCAAAACAAACAGAAGCCCACATCAACAGGTCCTAGGAGGCCTAACGGGGAACACAAGCCCACATTAACAGATGATAATGGGTTATACATAACAGAAAAGCGGACACAAACATAATCATGGGACGGCACAATCATGTTGAGATCGACGACACAACGTGTCGAATAAGACTTAAGCAATTGTTCAGTCGACTGTTCACTAGGCACTCATATTTAACTATAGTTAATTCGGGATATTTAACTTGTAAATAGAGATCGGTTTCGAATTGGGCATATCTCAAATGACACCATGGCGATTATAGTATTCGACTATTTTATTTTGCTAATAACTAGGCTCGTCATGATGGAAGGAATAGAAAAAGTTAGGTCACATTTGACACCGTCTGTCTGATATGATTCTGATGGCGTCGTTAGCATGTGTTTATAAAAAAAGTAGTGAAAGATGCGCGTGGTTGCATCCAGTTCTGGCCTTTTTCTTCCTCTTTGCTCAACGGCCAAACTTGAGGAGATCAGGAGATGCTGTGGACGTCACCATACTCACCAGAATCTGGAATCGGCTCCGGTCGACCGCGCTATCTTTGCTGGGAGATGCTGGTAGCTAGCGACGGATACGACCTGTCCAGATGCACCTCCAGTTTACTCGTCGTCGACGAGGGAAAAATGGTTTTGTTTTCATGGTGCTCGTAAATTAATCGCATTCTACCTCAAAAGAATACGTGGACAGGTGCAATGTACACGTTAATTTTTTACTAGCAAATGCGCCCGTGCGTTGCTACAGATTAATTCTATTTTGACATGGTGTGGTCTCTTATATAGTTGCCACGTAGAGTACTCGATATGAAAATAAATCAATAGTGTAACCCTTACCTTAGTTCATCTTTTGTCCATTATCTCCTTATACCAAGTTCAACTAAAGCAGCGAATTTATCTATCTACCTATATGTTTACGTGGGAGCTCTCTAAAAAAAATGCTGCTTTCGTTTGTTCTAACATTATGATGTCCTATGTAATTCTCACACTAAATGTTTCACCAATTCATATTTTATTAATTTCTTGTAATTGCCAAATCGATATAACACAATAGTCCACTCACAAAATAGTACTCCCTCTGGCCTATATTATTTTTCACAAATACGAATGTATCTAGACATATTTTTAGTGCTAGATACATCCGTATTTGCAAAAGATAATTTAGATCGGAGAGAGTTGTATATTTATTTGATAAAAACACACAAAATTAAATAATCAATAATTCAAATTTGTTTAACTTCATAGCCATCTGTCCGTGACCTCTTGGCTACAGTATAACACATTATTGAGACAATGATTGATCTTGAAATAATCCTAGGTAGAAGTTTATGTTCTACCCATTTATTCAGAACACCCAGAAGAAAATATTTAAATATAGCACCAGTACTTAGCATCAAGGTAAATCTACTAAAGACATGTCTTATCGAATGCCTAAATGTCAGTTTCTCTTCGAGACATAGCTCGTCTGAATAAGAATTGCATACCATCTTCAGTTGAGCAGATACCTTCAGAATGTACTCCTTGAGTCTTGACAAGCTTAGGCACCTGACAGATTACGAAGAATAATCATTTCAGCGACACTTATGTTTCCATATTAACATAATGTGAACGAATCGTCTTATGAACTAACCAGGTTTACTATTCAAGATTGCTTTACAAATGAGACCCGGTACAATTTTACCTACTGAAATTACTATAAATCATGCAAGTTTGAGTAGTACCTAAAGTCTGAACAAAGCCGAAGCAGGCATCAGATGGCATCGAAGTGATTATTGGATGTGACCCCCCCCCCCCCCCAACACCTGCTACAGTAGTCCCGAGAGGAGAAGACCGGCCGGCCCGATCCGACGCAGCTCTCGCCGGCGATGCCGGTTGAGAGCGACGGAGGAGAGGCGCCGGCCCCCATAGATCTCGTAGGTTAGGTAGTTTTCCCCTCTGGGCTGTTGCCGGAGGTCGGCCTTGTGCCATGAGGAAGCTGATGGGGCCTCAGATCTGCCCCGCCGGCAGGGTCTTCCGCCGCCGCCGCTCTATCGCTGGTGGCTCCGACCCCCTCCTCCTGAATAAGATCTGTGCGGATCTGGAGTTTCTGGTTGCTGCTGCTCTCCCCTCTGGCCGGCTTTGGTAGCGAGGGGAGTGGAGGGTACGGCGACGGTTTCTCCACTTTGGCTCGGCGTGTCCCCGGCGATGCTCCGGCGCAGCATCAGATGGTTGTTCGTGCTAGCCGTCGCCCTGCTTCCTCTTGGAAGCTTGGTGATTTGCTGGTGGCGGACGGGCGCCTTCAATAAGCGCCTTATCTTCGTCGTTGCTCTGAGCTCGAGATGCTACTCCGCTGCCTTATCCTCCTGGCCGGCCGTGGTGGCGAGGTGGAGGTCTGCGACAGAGTGGTTCGCTGGTGGTGCTGCTTCTCTCGGCTAGCCTTGGTGGTGTGGGAGTGAGGCAGGCCGTGGCGTGATCTTTGACTTCTCGGTGGCGTCGTCCGCTCTTGCCAGTGGAGCTGCCCGTCTCTCCCGCCTCTCTGGCCACAGAGGTGGTGGTTGGATGGTCTCGGGGAAGGCGTCTTCTCCATCGGTCTGGGAGCGTCCCAGGAGTTTCTTCTCCGACGGCTTGCGGCAGCTTGCTCTGTCGCCCCGACCGGAATCCATGGTGTAGGGCACCAACTCCCCTGCTTCGCCCGCTGCCTCTGGTGTTGTCATCGCCGTTGCTACGGTGGACCTCGGCGGCGTCCTTGCCGGAATCTGGAGATCCAAGCTCCAGGACCGGATCTCACTTCTGTGTTAGATCTAGGGTCCTTCCTGCATTTTTACGGGGCTGGTGTGTAATTTTATTTCTTCGGGGGGCCTTGCTGCGTCCAAGTTGACGTGGAAGCAGACTATCCTTGTGCGTGGTGGATAACCAGCCCGTTGGGGAACCCCAAGAGGAAGGTATGATGAGTATAGCAGCTAGTCTTCCCTCTGTTAAGAAACCAAGGTTTAATATCGATCAGGAGAGGAGAGACAAACGACTGAAGGTGATGCGGAACCTGCACACACACAACCAAGTACTTTGTTTCCAACTTGCGATGAGGTTGTCAATCTCACCGGTTTGCTTGAAACAAAGGTTATGAGCGTATCGAGTGGAAAACAATATAGTATGCGATTAAAGTAAACAGTACGAGTAAAGTAAACAGGTGATAGCAATATGATGGAAATAGGACCGGGGTCCACAATTCACTAGTGGTGTCTCTCCATAGATAAAATAACACATGCTGGGTAAACAAATTACAGTTGGGCAATTGATAGAATAAAGATAAACGTGATATGTCAAGAAGATCACTATGAGATTTACTCTGGGCATTACAACAAAATACATAGACCGCCATCCAACTGCATCTATGACTAATAATCCACTTGTGGTGAATCAATCCGAGAACTCCACAAGTATTAAGTTGCGAACAACAGATAATTGCATTAAGCAAAGTGTGTAATGTAAACAAAGCATATGCCCTTGAGCATATGAATGTTGTTTTCTCCCTAGTAGCAACAGCACATCTACAACCTTAGAGGTTTCTGTCACTCCCCCAGATTAAATAGAGGCATGAACCCACTATCGAGCATAAATACCCCCTCTTGGAGTCACTAGCAACTACTCGGCCAAGATAGCTACTAACAACGGAGAGCATGCAAGATCATAAACAACATAGAGATAACAAAAGATAATATTCAGTACAGCAACTCCATCATAAACACCAATATTCATCGGATCCCAACAAACCAAACATGTAGAATTACATAACGGTGATCTCAATCATGTAGGGCAGCTCATGAGATCTAAACATGAAGCACATGGTGGAGAAGACAACCATCTAGCTACTGCTATGGACCCATAGTCCAAGGTAGACTACTCACTCATCGCTTCGGAGGCAAGCATGGCGATGAAGAAGACCTCCGGTGGTGATTCCCCTCTCCGGCAGGGTGCCAGGAAGAGCTTCTGGACCCTCCCGATCTTCGGGTTGACGGCGGCGGCGGATCGCGATGTGTTCTGGAAATCTGATCGGGTACTTAGGTTTTTTCCGTAGGGGGGTCTTTATAGGCAAAGGGGCGTCGTCAGAGGAGGAGCCAGGCGCCCTCACGCGGGGCCCGCGCGGCCAGGGGCCTGGCCGCGCCACCCCTGCGTGTGGGGCCCTGGTGGCCCCCCTCCTACTCTCCTTCGGATCTCTGGAAGCTTCCGGGTAAAATAAGACTTCAGGAACTTGTTTCGTCCAATTCCGAGAATATTTCCTGTGTATCACTTCCGAAACACAAAAACAGCAGAAAACAGGGAACTGGCACTGTGGCAACTTGTTAATAGGTTAGTTCCGGAAAATGCATAAAAGTGCCACGAAGTGTAACGAAACAATAGGCAAATGGTGTAAAAAACAAGCATGGAGCATCAAATATTATAGATACATTGGAGACGTATCAAGCATCCCCAAGCTTAACTCCTGCTCGTCCTCGAGTAGGTAAGTGATAACAATGAATAATTTTTGAGGTGACATGCACCTACACAATCTTGATCATATACGTAAGCATTGGTGAGCTGGGATCATAAGAGCTTAAAACATGGGCATGAAGATATAATCATGACAATAAGAAACTTAGCAACCATGTTGTAAACATGTAAATGAACACAAACAAAAGATCATGAAAATGAAACAATGAAAGTCAAAGGTGTGTTCAAATCATAAGGAAAAACATACAAAAGGTTTTCAGCTTGTCCTTCAAAGAGAGCAAAACATAAATGCATAGGACACCTTCAAGTTTAAGAGGGCGACTAGATACAAATAATTTAAGAACAAGTGAAACCAACAATATGAATCAATCAATGAACTTTGGGACAATGCATATCACACTAAGAATGACAACTATGCTCTCTTAATGGTGCATAAAGAAAGAAGGTGGTGACTCAACATAAAAGTAGAAGAAAGGCCCTTCGCAAAGGGAAGCAGTGATTGCAAGTTTTATAACCTTCAAAAATTATGGTACTTACCGGCTTTGAGCTCTCATTGCCCCCATCATAAGCATCTTGAATGATTAAAGTTAATGCGAGAACAATTATGATGCATATGCTTGACAAATCATAAGTTGAAAACCTCGTGCCCCGTGAATACGAGTACCCAAACCTTATGCTACTTTACTTAGAGTCCCAAGCAAGGCTCTTGTCATTGTAAGTATATGCATATCATTGAGAACCGCCAATGGGGTACCTCCGTGCCCGATGACATGAAACAAGCCCACACCAAAATGACAGGACAAGCAGACAATGAACACCTCGACATCTCTTTTATTTGCCTTTTGTTTAGCTTTTTATTGTGAGATGCGTCGTCGAATGTTCACCATGGGTATGCTGCAAATTTCCACCATGAATTATGCATGGCTTAGATTGGCGGCCCGGTGTTTCCCTAACACATATACAAACTTCATGATCCCCACAAGATTCCCAATTCATTTCACACCGCGGGCATCCATAAACAAAAGATCACGATATCAACTCAAATAAGAAGTGCAATGTTGAAAGCTTGCCCCATGATAGCATGGATGGGCTAGAATCCAACTTACAACTTGCAAGCATAACAACTCAACATAAGAGACCACAATGTCAAATTTTTAAGAACAGGAAAAAGTAAAGTGTGCCTTCCGGTTCGTGAGAGCTTTACTGACCGAATTTTGCATAACACTGGTAAGAGTTTAATTTGAAGAGAAAATAAAAGCAAGTCAAATTTACTTGGAATAGCAAATTGCTAGTAGGTATGTATGGTGGACACTTTGGAAAACTTTGGCTTTTAGGAGTTGGATGCACGAGTAGAGCTCATACTCAGTACAAGGCGAGGGCTAGCAAAAGACTGGGAGCGACCAACTAAGAGAGCAATAATGGCCATAATCATGCAAAGCGATAAAACGACATTAAAAGAAGCATAAGATGGCATCAAAAGTCAAAAACTAAATGATCATGAAGGCTATTGGCGACTTTGTAAGAGTCTAACATGTGTGAGCATGCGCCAAGTCAACCCAAATAAAGCATCAAGGAGAAAACCAAAATAATGCTTCCATACAATAAAAATAACGCATGATTTTTTCAAAGGCTCATTAAGCAATCTCAGTTATTTGAGGCAAGTCATGCTACAGCAAAACCACTAAGAATACTATCAAAAAGACATCAAGCATGACATGAAAAAGCCTAAGCCGCAGTCTACACAAGCTCCTTCTTGTACCACTATTTTGCACAAAGCTTTTTCTCTTTTCCAACACCATTTGAAATTTTTATAAACACCTCTTTTGATGAAAACCAATAAATATCAGAGGCAAAAATACACCTTGATGAAAAGATATGACAAGGTCTGAACGCAAATCAAGGCAAAAACGAAAACCAAAAGCAGTAGCAGAAAAAGAAGAACGCTCGATTTTTAATAACAGTGAAAACTAGAGCGTTCTTTGCAAATGAAAACAAGTACATCTCCTCCAAAAGAAATTTGTTGGGGTCTAACCATTTATTGCAGCAAACAAACAAACTAAACAACTAAGAAAACTGAAACAACTGACACTCCAAGAAAAACACATAGTGCATGAAGCAATAAAAATATAGTGTTTTGAAAGGTGACCTGATTTTTGCCGATGAAGAAGGGGTGCCTCGGGGGCATCCCCAAGCTTTGACGCTTGTACTTCTTGGATATTTCTTGGGGTGGTGCATGGGCATCCCCAAGCTTGAGCTTTTGTCCATTCTTCAACTCATCTCATCATTCTCCAATCCCTACACTTGAAAACTTCCTTCATACAAAACTAAACACAAATCTATTAGCAACATTAGTGCAAGCATAACATATAATCAACCTCTTTTTGCTTCAGGTTTCAACTCAAAACCATCACATATATAGCAAATACTACTGTAGCAACCTCCCCAAAAGTTCCGTGATCAAAAGAACTCAAAAGAAAGCGATAAAGTGGCAAACACAAATATTGGCAGAAATCTGTCAAAACTGAACAGCTGACAAAGGTCGAATTTTTGAGGGATTTTCTGTTGCTCAGATCAAAAAGTGTTCAACTAACAAAAGTTTGGATATAACCTGGGGCATATGCACAAGAAATCGCAGGTCCAAAAGATAAACAGAGAATTTTCACGAATTTTTACGGTGCAGCACCGAAAACAGTTTCAGGACAGCAACATCCCCAAATCTTTACCTCGCTCAAATTAGAGGCTTATCTTGGCACAAAAACGAAATAAACAAGATAAGGAGCAGTCATTACAGTATTAATGACTTCCAAGACTCAAATAAAAGTAAAAGTACTGAAAAGAAAACATTGGGTTATCTCCCAAGAGTGCTTTTCTTTAACGCCTTTGAGCTATGCACAGAAAATTGCGAATCAAGTAATATCAAGTGATGAAGCATCAAGCTCATAATTTGCTCTAAGAATAGAGTAAAAAAGTAATTTCTTTATTTTCCTAGGGAAGTGTTCCATACCTTTCTTTAGTGGGAATTGATATTTGATGGTGCCTTCCCTCATATCAATGATGGCACCTACAGTTCGAAGAAAAGGTCTTCCCAAAATAATAGGACATGAAGCATGGCATTTAACGTCCATAACAAGAAAATCAACGGGAACAAGGTTATTGTTAACCACAATAAGAACATCATTAATTCTTCCCAAAGGTTTCTTCTTAGCAACATCAGCAATAGGAACATCAAAATAACACTTTTCAAGCGGTGGTAAATCAAGCATGTCATAAATCTTTCTAGGCATGATAGAAATACTAGCACCTAGATCACATAAAGCATGGCAATCATAACCATTAACATGCATATCAATGATGGGTTCCCAACCATCTTCTAACTTCTTGGGAACAGAGGCTTTTTGCTTCAACTTTTCATCCCTAATTTTTATGAGAGCATTGGTAATATGCTTAGTAAAAGCAATATTTAAAGAACTAGCATTGGGAGTCAAAGCAAGCTTTTGCAAGAACAAAATAACTTCAGATATATTGCAGCCATCAACATCAAAATCATTAAAAGAAATAGAGCTATCATCTCCTACACTCCGAAAAATTTCAGCACTCTTTTGAGAAAAAGTTTTGGCAGTTTTAGGCTTTTTAACACAAGGAGTGGGAGTTTTATCTACACCAATCAAAGTAAGAGGATTGTTAGCATTAGGAGCAACATCATTAGAGGTAGTAATGGTATATACCTTCATCTCTCTAGCCATCTCATCTTCTCTTTCCCACCTGGCATGCAATTCCGCTAACAATCTAATATTTTCATCAATTCCAACTTGAATAGCATTAGCGGTAGCAAAAACATTGTTCTCTTTCACATCATTAGGCAACACTTTTAATTTCAGAAGTTCAACATCATGAGCAAGGCTATCAACTTTAGAAGCAAGAATATCAATTTTGCCTAACTTTTCCTCAACAGACTTGTTAAAAGCAGTTTGCTTACCGATGAAGTCCTTGAGCATTACCTCAAGCTCGGAGGGCGCGGCCCTAGTGTTGTTGTAGGAATTACCATAAGAATTACCATACATTACCATTGGTAGAAGGATACGGCCTATAATTGTTACTAGCAAAATTGTTCCTATAAGCATTGTTGTTAAAATTATTGTTTCTAATGAAATTCACATCAACTTGCTCTTCTTGAGCAACCAGAGAGGCCAAAGGAACATTACTAGGATCAACATGAGTCCTATCATTAGCAAGCATAGCCATAATGGTATCAATCTTATCACTTAAGGAAGAGGTTTCCTCAACAGAATTTACCTTCTTACCTTGTGGAGCTCTCTCGGTGTGCCATTCAGAATAATTTACCATCATGTTGACAAGTAGCTTTGATGCGGCGCCCAAGGTAAGGGACATAAAAGTGCCTCCAGCAGCTGAATCAAGTAGGTTCCTTGAAGAAAAATTCAGTCCTGCATAAAAAGTTTGGATAATCATCCAAGTAGTCAGTCCATGAGTGGGGCAATTCTTTATCATAGATTTCATTCTTTCCCAAGCTTGAGCAACATGTTCATTATCAAACTGAGTAAACTTCATAATATTGCTACGCAGAGATATAATCTTAGCAGGAGGATAGTATCTACCAATAAAAGCATCCTTACACTTAGCCCATGAGTCAATACTATTCTTTGTCAAAGACAGCAACCAATCTTTAGCTTTTCCTCTCAAAGAAAAAGGAAACAACTTGAGCTTAATAATATCACTATCAACATCCTTATATTTCTGCATCTCACATAGCTCAACAAAATTGTTGAGATGAGCTGCAGCATCTTCAGTACTAGCACCAGAAAATTGCTCTTTCATAACAAGGTTCAATAAAGCAGGCTTAATCTCATAAAAGTTTGCAGCAGTAGCAGGTGGTGCAATAGGAGTGCAGATAAAATCACTATTGTTTGTGCTAGTAAAGTCACACAACTTGGTGTTTTCAGGATTGGCCATTTCAGCAAAACGAAAGTAAACAAGTAAAAACAACTACCAAGAATTCTAATTTTTTTTGGGTTTTTTGATAAAAAGCAATGCAGGTAAAATAAATAAAGTAAAGCAAAACAATAACAAAGTAAAGGATGTGCGTGCGAAAAACTCCCCTCGTAGAAGTCTTCTCTTCCTCCCTGGCAACGGCGCCAGAAAATTAGCTGTTGCGTCCAAGTTGACGTGGAAGCAGACTATTCTTGTGCGTGGTTGATAACCAGCCCGTTGGGAACCCCAAGAGGAAGGTATGATGAGTATAGCAGCTAGTCTTCCCTCTGTTAAGAAACCAAGGTTTAATATCGATCAGGAGAGGAGAGACAAACGACTGAAGGTGATACGGAACCTGCACACACACAACCAAGTACTTTGTTCCCAACTTGCGATGAGGTTGTCAATCTCACCGGTTTGCTTGAAACAAAGGTTATGAGCGTATCGAGTGGAAAATAATATAGTATGCGAGTAAAGTAAACAGTACGAGTAAATTAAACAGGTGATAGCAATATGATGGAAATAGGACCGGGATCCACAGTTCACTAGTGGTGTCTCTCCATAGATAAAATAACACATGCTGGGTAAACAAATTACAGTTGGGCAATTGATAGAATAAAGATAAACGTGATATGTCAAGAAGATCACTATGAGATTTACTCTGGGTATTATAACAAAATACATAGACCGCCATCCAACTGCATCTATGACTAATAATCCACTTGCGGTGAATCAATCCGAGAACTCCACAAGTATTAAGTTGCGAACAACAGATAATTGCATTAAGCAAAGTGTGTAATATAAACAAAGCATATGCCCTTGAGCATATGAATGTTGTTTTCTCCCTAGTAGCAACAACACATCTACAACCTTAGAGGTTTCTGTCACTCCCCCAGATTAAATAGAGGCATGAACCCACTATCGAGCATAAATACCCCCTCTTGGAGTCACTAGCAACTACTCGGCCAAGATAGCTACTAACAACGGCGAGCATGCAAGATCATAAACAACATAGAGATAACAAAAGATAATATTCAGTACAACAACTCCATCATAAACACCAATATTCATCGGATCCCAACAAACCAAACATGTAGAATTACATAACGGTGATCTTAATCATGTAGGGCAGCTCATGAGATCTAAACATGAAGCACATGATGGAGAAGACAACCATCTAGCTACTGCTATGGACCCATAGTCCAAGGTAGACTACTCACTCATCGCTCCGGAGGCAAGCATGGCGATGAAGAAGACCTCCGGTGGCGATTCCCCTCTCCGGCAGGGTGCCGGGAAGAGCTTCTGGACCCTTCCGATCTTCGGGTTGACGGCGGCGGCGGATCGCGATGTGTTCTGGAAATCTGATCGGGTACTTAGGTTTTTTTTCGTCGGGGGGTCTTTATAGGCGAAGGGGCGTCGTCAGAGGAGGAGCCAGGTGCCCTCACGCGGGGCCCGCGCGGCCAGGGGCCTGGCCGCGCCACCCCTGCGTGTGGGGCCCTGGTGGCCCCCCTCCTACTCTCCTTCGGATCTCTGGAAGCTTCCGGGTAAAATAAGACTTCAGGAACTTGTTTCGTCCAATTCCGAGAATATTTCCTGTGTATCACTTCTGAAACACAAAAACAGCAGAAAACAGGGAACTGACACTGTGGCAACTTGTTAATAGGTTAGTCCCGGAAAATGCATAAAAGTGCCACAAAGTGTAACGAAACAATAGGCAAATGGTGTAAAAATAAGCATGGAGCATCAAAAATTACAGATACGTTGGAGACGTATCAGGCCTTTTTGTAAAAATGTAACCGACAGGTCTGGAATGAAGCAGCTTGGGGTCCTTCGAGACCCTTTTCCCGTTCAAAAAAAAAAGATGGCATCAAAGTTTCTGTCTAGAATCTAGATCCCTAAATAAAAATTCCTATCCAAAGTGTTCGTCTACTTGCAGACTTCCCTTGTTTGACATATATACAACATCAATGCACACCACGCCATGGTGAACCCTATCTCCTCGTTCCCATGAGGCTCCCTCCCTCCCTACTTCCATCCCTGGCCGTTCCTTCTCCAACTCCTGCAATCAAGGTCGCCCCCAACTCCCACTCCTACCTTCCCTATTGGTTGTCCCCTTCCCTTCTGGCGTGAGGCAACGACTCAGATGCTTGGGGATATGCGGCCATGGCGAGGTGAAGTCGCCCCGGTGGGAGACTGCGAGATCTGAGCGCTTGCGGCTGGGGTCTACGCCGGAGGAAGGACAGAGGGGCGGCGTGGGCGGGAAGACAAAGCGGCAGCGAAGGAGTTCAGGGCGGCGCTGGGTGCTCGGGAGAGAGAGATCGTGGGGATTGGTGAAGAGGAGCTGCCTATGTACGAAAACAAAGCGTTAAGTAACTTGGCGGTGGCAATTTTTGTAAATAAATGAAAATATATTTAGGTGAATTGAAAGCGTATTTTGCGACCGTCACGGATCATATCTGTAGCAATATTATTAGTAGAGATATGCTGGAAATATACCGCGCTACCCAGTACGCCAGCCACGTAACCTAGAAAAAAAAGGACAACTCACCAGGCCGAGACAAGCACGCCAGCGGCGCCAGCACGACTTAAACAAAAATATCAAGACGACCACGTCCAAGGCCAGGAAGGAGGCAACGAACCCGCGGCGCCGTTTCGTGCGTCCCTGCCGGCACCCAAGAGCCCCTCGTCGGCCTTTATAAACGGCGCTGCACTCTTGGCTCTTCCCTCCTCCTCCACCAGCAAATCCATCCAGCTCGGAGCAGCGCCAGCAGCACAGAGCTCCCGGAGCGCCACCAGCCATCCGTACATCCGCCCCGATGGCTCTCGCTCTCTCCGGCTCCGCTGCTGCCCGCGCGCTCGCCCAGCTGCTGGCTCCGACCACCAGGGGCTACGCCGCAGCCGCCGCCTCCGGCGCGATGAGGCGCGGCGCCGCGGACAGGAAGGCGGCCGGTGAGGCCGAGAAGGCCTCCACCGACGCGTCCTGGGTCCCCGACCCCGTCACCGGCCACTACCGCCCGGCCAACCGCACCGCGGCCGTCGACCCCGCCGACCTCCGCGCCGCCCACCTCGGCCGCACCTACGCACGGGCGTGAAGGCCCCGCCGCACCCTTCTATTCCCTCTCACGATAAACCGCTGAATGACAGTAACAGGGGATGTTGGAGGGAGGTTCGTCAGCGCTCCGCTACCAACATGACGACGTCCTAGGACGTGCGCGCTCTCAACAAGATAGAGCGGCGGCGGCGTCTTCCAATTCGTGTGTGTGCGTGCGTGTGATGTGGGCTCGAAGGTCTGTTTAGCGTTCTTCGTATATTACTCGATTGAACAGGCTTGCACTCCTAGTAATAATGCAAGAGATCACCGTTTTCTTCTTCCTTGATACTGCTATCTGAATCATCGTTTCGGTTTATCTAATCACCTTCCAAATGAACATCCAGTGAAGTCTTGAATCCTGATTAATCACCACAAGGATCTCTGGTGCAGATTCCACATCGCAGGTGGTAACAGCAAGAACAATAGTAGAGCCAATAACCGGCTATAAGCAATTGTCACATCATCTATAGCTAATCTAATAGCCAACTTGTATAATAGTTAGCTATAAAAGTGTGCAATTTCATGAATACATAGCCCACTTGATATACTCACAAAGTGCCTAGGAGAATGTGCAAGAGCTAGCTCTTGCATGAGAACCCACATCTCTTCTCTTTCCTCTTCTCTCTCCTCCAACTCATCATAAATATATTATTTAAATCCTTATAGCCAGCTGACTAGGCACTATTGTACTTGCTCTAACAGGGACTGTGGAAAGCTGGTCATACCACAGTCGCACCTATGTACGGTTTGCAGAGGTCTGCAGAGCTCTACTACTAGGTGTGCGTGCCTAGGTTAGGTCATCTCGACCAGCCCGACGCATTTGGACCACGGTCGTTCAATTCGATTCGAAAATAACCGAGGTTAAAAAAAATCTAGTCCAGCGGCCCGAGTTAAATGATTGTGGTGTAAATATGACCCAAATTTAGAGCATCTCCAGTCGCGCTCCCCAATTTAGATCCGACGCAAGACCGTATCAGGGGCCGCCGGCGGAAGAGCCGGCTATGGGGGGAGCCGGTCTTCAGCCGTAACCCCCAAATCGGCCCCCAAATCACAAATTCAAAATTCAAACAACACACAAATATGGCGGGTAGAATGGCCGATCGCCGATCGCTTTATGCGATCACAAATAGTCAGGGCGTTTAAACGGTTACAAACCAAAGTCTAGACGATCCTATCGTCGCAAATCGCTGCAAATCATCATATTCTAGCGAGCAAAATAAGGTCGCGGCATCACAAAGCTTAGCGGCGGAGATTAGATGGCGGCGTCGACATCGACGTCCGGTGGGGGAGTGGTTGTCGCTGGTGAAGGGGTCGATGCAGCTGCTGGGGAAGTGGACGTCGCAGCTGCTGAAGTGGATGTCGGTGGACCTCGGACCTCGTAGAGGATGGCGGTGCGCTGGGCCTTCCACCACTCCCGCACGTCGTCGTCCATGCCCGCGGTGTCGACCATGAGGATCGACAGGTCCTCCCTCCTCTTCTTCGCGGCCACATTGGCCCTGATCAGCTCGAGCTTGGCGTCCTGTCTCTCGATGACCGACGCCTACCTCACCGCGGCAACCTGCTCCATCTTGGCGGCCTGTTCCGCCCTCTCGGCAGCGTGCGAGGCCGCGTCCGCCATGCAGGCCATGATCGAGCTGTGCAGCTTCTCGATGCCCGGCGCAGCATTCCTCAACGCCTTGGCCCTCTTCGCCCCCATCGGACGGCCGTCCGAGGCTAGAGCTGGCGCCGCGTCGGGGTCAAACTTGCCCTTGGAGAGCGCCGAGCGCGTCTCGCTCCACTTGTCGCATGTCTCAATCCTAGCGAACACATGGATGAACTTGAACTCGACGTCGTCGTTGTCCTCGCGGTAAGCGGTGATCATGGCGCGCATCTACAAAAGGACGGCAATGCAACAAACAATCGGCCATAGCCTCGGAGGCCCGCTTCTTCTTGGCCCTGAGCTCTCTCTGCCGGCGGCTGGCGTTCTCGACCTGCCGGCGCTGCAGGTCGAACGCCCACTCCGCGTTCGTCATCCCCTCCGGCCGCTCCTTCTCCACCCCCCTCCTTCTCGCCGGCGGTGCAGCCGTCGGTGCGGCCGCCGTTGAGCGGGGACCGACGTACTTCTTTGGCGGCATTCTGGCAGGATCTGTGCTTTCCTTTGTTGGGGAATAGCGGGAGTGAGAAGCTCGGCGGTAGTGGAGGGGGAGATAGTGGCCAATTTTGATGGGAAAAGTGAAAAGCTCGGCGCTAATTTTGGTGGGAAAAGTGAAATATTTTCACCTAGTCGCCGACAATGCTGGCCCGCTTGCTTTTCCCCTCCCGCCGGCGCCCCCGATTGCCTCCCTAGAAATTGGGTTTCGACCGGGAGCGCCGGGTAAATAACGCGCGCCCGCCAGCGCCAAATTTTTTTTGGGGGACGCGGCTGGAGCCCAAATTTGGCGCCGGCGGCCCCCAAAGGGCCTATGAGGGGCGCGAGTGGAGATGCTCTTAGGCTCAAGATGCGTCGCCGCTTTTAGGACTGGTGTCCGCTCGTGTCTTCCCTCTTTGGCCGGGAGACGACGTGGCGGCGATTGTTGCCGCTTTGTTTCCTGTGCGCCTTCAATGGCATGCACAGCAGACTGCATGCGGCTGCTTCTAACTCTGTGTCGTTGCGCTATTTTCAAAATGTCCTCTGTGCCGCCATCAATGGCTATATGCCATTGATGAAGCCACATCCTTTTTTCCTTTAAAAGGCGCGACTGTGGTCAAAGAAGAGCACCGCGCCCACATCTGTCTTCCCTTCGTGCTCCTCCTTTTTTAGCACCGCCACCATTATGTCAGGCCATTGGCCCTTCAAGAAGGTGAAGCCCGACCCCGAGGTCTTGTCCTCGAGGAAGATGGCCAAGTCGTCGCTGCCAAACAAGCTGCATGATAGGTCATACGTCAAAGTTGCCTTTGCAAGGTCGATGTCCGAGAAGAATCGGTTAGTGGGCGTGCATGACGTCCACCTCAACGGTGGGTCACTGGTGGAAAAAAGGCCTTCAATCCCGGTTTGTAAGGCCCATTAGTCCTAGTTGTAGCAACCGGGACTAACAAAGCGGGACTGAAGGCTCCAGCCTTTAGTCCCGGTTGCTTACGAACCGGGACCAATGGGCCTCCACGTGGCCCGGGTCATGTGCTGCGGTTGGAGGACCTTTGGTCCCGATTCGTAACACGGACCGGGACTAAAGGTCCATTCGAAATAAAATTTGTATTTTCTATTTCGGAATTTTCTGTATTTTCTTTATTTCTCTATTTTTCTTTATTTCTCTAATATCTAATCATCTCTATTCTCATATCAAATTAGATACTTATGGCTCTCACTCCGTTCTCATGTCAAATTACAAGTACTTATGGTCCTCACTTCTCGGTCGGTCACCAATCCTCACACTGCTCCACCCTTAGCACGCTTAACTTCTCTATTCCTTTCCTACTAGCTTTCAAGACTGCGCTCGCGACTTCTTGATAATGGTATGCTACGAATCCTATTAACCTATACACTTTGGTAATATATAATATTACTTTTTAAAATTCCAAATAAATTCACAAAATAAGCAACAATGATTAAGTAATAATAAGCACCAATAAATTTCAAATAATCTTTATGCATAATTTAATTATTAATTTTTAATAATTAAAATATTCAAAAAGGCCAAAAATTGGAAAAATCCAAAATTCGAAAATTAATAGACTTTTTAACCACACAAGAGGGAGTACATTTTTTCATATATATATGCACTCGCACACCACACCACTCACACACACATCTAGCTAGTAGCCTTCTAGGTTCCAATAACTCCTAGCAATCTTAAAGCCCAAGCGAGCGTCTAGAGCGGCATACAACACTTGCTTGTCGCTTAATGGAACTTTGGCCCAACCATATATAAGTTCTTCTTCTGCCTCGTCGCCCTTCTTCTTGTTCTTCTTGATCCTCTTCTTCTTCTCAAGCTTTGTCCCAACAGTAGCATTGGACAGATCGTATAGACTCGGAATTGGTTTGTCGGTGGGGTTCGGTATAATCACTTGGAGGTCGTACACCGATGGAATTTGAATTCCGTATGATTGCAGCATGCGCACATCATTGCCGATAGCCGCGCCGCAGAATCTAATGGTGGGGTCCCCCAAGAAATCCCTGAGCAGTTGCGGCACATGATCGGCCTGACATATTTAGAAGACCAAAACCTCGGACGCCACCGAGAGTTGAAGGACGGCAGCACGCTGATGAGGCTTATCGCGAGGGGTGGTGAACTCACAGTCCAAGCCCACATATTTGATCGATCCGGCGTCGAGGAACCGCTTCTTGACAGCGTGGAGCCACATCTCCACCGTTGATGCACGGAGGGTTTCCGTGATGGTGAATTCCATCCCTTCGGCGGTGAGATTACACACCCGCGTCGCCGGCTCCATTGAAATGAGATGGAGAGAGAGAGCTCGATCGCCGGACGTGCTATTGGTGTGGTTTTGGCAGTGAGATGCTATGGTGGTTTTGAGGAGAGATTAGAGAGGAAGATGATGATCAAGAAAGCTTAATAGAGGTTTCTTATATACTAGAGAGATGGAGAAGAAGAAGAAGAGAGGCTGCCGGTGTTGATTAGGCCGCCGGCCGGCGCTCTCCCGATGCGTTCGTTTCACATTACCCAGCGATCGAGTAATGGCCGCAGCGATTTCCGAAACGATCGCGGGAGAGCGGCGCTTCATTTGAACTGCCCTTTAGTCCCGGCTCGTGGAGCAAACCGGGACTAAAGGGTGCCCTATAGTCCCGGTTCGCGCCACGAGCTGGGACTAAAGGCCCAAAGGCATTAGTCCCAGTTGGTAGCGCAAACCGGGACCTAAGGGCCCATTTGAATCGGGACTAATGCCCCCTGGCCCACATTTTCAAATGAACCGGGACTAATGACCCCTTTAGCCGCGGACCGAACACGTTGGGGACTAATGTGGGCGAATGGAAGCCCTTTTTTCTACTAGTGGGTGGATCATCAACACGAGGAGGGTGCCAATCCCTCCGGTGCCACGCCATAGGAGGGAGCAGCGCGATGAGATACGCCGCTGCTCTATCTTGCTGCAGAACCTACGGTAGGACCCAACCTTCGCCATGGACTCCTCATGGAAGGATAGGCCGGTGTACAAGCATCGTGCCTGAGACGCCGCACGGGCCTCCTCAGCGACAACGAGTACGACTATAACACGCCAATGAATGTGATGCAGCACGTGCTGTGGTTGCCACCACCGCCACATGAGGAGGAGGAGATCCCGATGGAGGAGTACATGCCATCGGGCCTATTGGAGGAGGAGTACATGCCACTGGGCCTATCGGAGGAGGAGGCAATCCAACTAGAGATCGAGAGAAACAAGCTCATAGCCCAGTGGGAGGGGGTCGGCATGCAGTTGCATGCGTCAGCCCACACAACGACGCGGTCATGCCGCCACCACCACAGCATGCGCACGTACCTGCACCAGCAGGCTAGGACCACACGATCTGGGAGTCCCTGCCGCATGCTCTTATGGCATCGCCCACTGGATGGGCCTACGATGCGTCGCATGCTCCTCCGGCGCCACATGCTGAATGGGGCTACGAGCCGCCGCAGCCAGATGCTACGGCAGCGGCTCCAGGGGTGCCAATGGTCCCCTAGCCGTTCTCACGGGACCCGCTGCCAGTCATCGACCTGACCAACGATGACGATGATGCGTAGGCGGCCACCGCAGCTAGAGGTTACGGCAGCGGCTCCAGGGGGTGCCGATGGTCCCCTAGCCGTTCTCAGGGGACCCACCGCCAGTCATCGACCTGACCAACGACGACAATGATGCATAGGCGGCCACCGCGGCGAAGAAGGCCCTAGTTTAGGAGAGAGGGGTTGAAGAGATGTAGGATGTCTTCTTGGTGAAGACAATGACAAAATAGCATGTCAACTCTACTTAATAAATAAAGTTAAGATAATACCTATTTTCTTAACCCGCAATACCAGAATACCCCTAGGATGCTAGGGGTACTTATATGTGTTTAACTAATACATGTTGATTAGGAGTATTTAACTAGTACTTCCTCTAATTTATATTATACTCCCTCCGTTTCAAAATATAAGATGTTTTAGGTTTGTGAAGTAAATGCATCTAGACATGTTTTAGTGTGTATATTCGTGTGAACCGACACACTAAAAGATGTCCAAATACATTTGCTTCACAAAGCTAAAACATCTTATATTTTAAAACAGAGGAAGTATTAGTTATCGATGATTTAATGTAACTTTGTACTAGATTGACTGTTGCTTCTGTTCCTTGATAAAAGGTCGTATAGGTTTCTTTGAATTTTTGTTGGAATATAAGGTTTATTATAGGATTGTGGGATTTGCTATGCTAATTTAGCAATCTTATTAGGAGTGAGTGGATTTCAATATTTACCTATTTTTCCTTTAATGTCACCTCGGATCATCCGAGGGTTTTAATGTCAAAAGTAATAAAAGTTGCTCTTTTAGTGTATAGATTAATATTAATGCAAGAAAACTATACATCTTACATCAAGGATTGGAGGGAGTATATGAAACGGTAGGTGACGAAGGAATGACAAACGGACCCCCGATATTCGCCTACCTGGGTTTCGGTCCGGGAAGGGTGCCTCACGAAAGGCTTTCGAGGCCTGTCAAGGCAGTGGCCTGGCGCGGACCAGGAGCAATGTTTGGTGTACAAGCAAGATTTCGAGGAGTCCAAGTTAGACTAGTCCTCGGTTGATCCGATCTGTACCTGGCTTGAGAGACACTCCTGAGACCTAGCCTTGACATATAAAAGGCTGGGAGGAAGGTCTCGAAACCCTAGACGCTTTTCCACCCACCTCACGCCGGAGCGCTCGACAACTTAGAGCTCTCTGTTTTCGGCTAGATCCAATCTACGCCGCCATTGTAACACCATCATCGCAACCACACCATCAATACAAAGTCAGACAAGCAGGACGTAGGCCTTTTACCTTTCGAGGGGGCTGAACCTGGGTAAATCCTCGTGTCCCTCTGCTTTCGTCTGATCGCCGTCGAGTTCGCCAGGTTCCCAATACGCTTCCTAGATCGAAAGCCCTTCGACATGGGCATTGCCGGGGATAAACCTCGTCAATTGGCGCCGACCGTGGGGACAACGGGATCTGGATCTACGGATTCGCCGGCTCCATCACCAACCACCACCAAGATCGGCATCGACACCACCGTCGGCATCGCTGCGCCGACCAACGTCAACACCACCACCAAGATCGGCATCGACACCACCGTCGGCATCGCTGCGCTGACCAACGTCGACACCACCGCCAAGATCGACACCGACATCATCGTCAACATCACTGCGCCGGATGTCATCAACGCCAACCCGACGGAATCAGGCGTCGATGCCGTTGGTTCGATCGCCATCAACAATGTTTCGCCAAGTGCTGCGAAGCCCACTCCAGCGGCGAGCGTCATCGACCCCGTCCCAAGCACGGCAGGAATAGCGTCCGAAGGCTATGACATGGCTTTCGGACTGTTCAACTTCCATGTGGACAGCAATGGAGCGATGGAACTGCTCTCCATCGGCGAATCGGCTCCGCTCGTGGCCGAAGCGACGACACCACCAGCCGTCGGGGGCAAACCCTCGGCAAGCGCGCTACTAGCGCCATCGGAGGAGGAACCGAGGCTAAAGATTTCGACCCCATCAGTAGGGTCGAACGATTTCGAAGATCCGCCTCCATCCCCGACCACCGCATACTGCGTCGACTGCGACGCATACCACTACGTGGGCGCCGGAGATTTCTCATTCCATGAGATCGCCGGCTGCGAAGATCCGTGGGGAGGCACTGCAGCCATCTACCCAACGATATCTGAGTGCGATCGGGCTCTCAACGCCCTCACGCTTTGCACCGCACCATATGACCCTGACTATGTCGAGGGATTATACTCGGACTACACGTGCTCCGATGACGACGACGACGTCTACCCCGAAGCTAAGGGGAATATCGGCAATTCAGCAAGCTCCGCCTCACATTGCGAATCTGCCGCATCTAGCAATGGCTATGTGGCCGATTACGATTCTGACCTCATGGTCAAAGTCGGGCCCTACATCGAAGGCGATGACGTCTACCCTCCAGCGTTGGGCGAAATCAGCGATGATTCGACCCCATGGACCGGAGGCCACTGCATGATGGCATCACACGGCGATGGAAACGAAAATAGAGACAACGGCGGCCGAAACCGGGCAGACAGCGGCCGCCAGGTGGTCACGCATGACCAGATCCGGTTCGCAAGAAGGGTATACGCGGGCGAGGTAAACTTCGGTCCCAACCCAAGCCCAAGCGATCTGGCGGCACTCCGTTTCGTCGTCCAGGAGCAGAAGGACCAGATCAGTGCTGACAGGCGAGTACTGGAACGGCGAAGAGAGGAGGCTGATGCGTCCAGTAGAAGACGAGCCGAAAGGTCATCCCATTATTCATCGAGCGTTCAACGAAGATCGAGATCGCGCACTCAGCCTGGGGCCGATATGCACAATATCACCCGAAACCTGGAGGCAGAGTTCAATGAAGCCGAATTGATGCCCAAGACCAAGGAAGCAGCGATCATGGCCGTGGCAGCATACATTGCCGCGAACGCATCTAACGGTGACGAACATATGCGACACCTGCGAAATTTAGCGCTCGAAGGAGTAAGGGTGCTGCAAGGCACGCCTGGCTCAATACATGGCGCGACAACAACAAGAATCGCTCCACCGCCGGAGCAAGCCAGGCACCCAGCACCGGCGCCAGCCGCAGCGCCTTGGACGCAAGTGGTCGAACCTATCAACGGAGAGCTCCGGCACGGTCTGGCCCAGCATAGAGTCGACCAGGGGCGAGCACGGCGCGAGGCTGAAACGTTCGGCGGTCCCAGCGATGGACTCTGTGGGGCAGAATGCTTTAGCCTCCTGATTCGTTCCGCACCATTGCCGAAAGGGATCAAACTCAGCGACGGCATAGTCAAATTCAACGGGCAGCAGGATCCCCGAATTTGGCTAGATGACTTCATAACCGCTGTCAAAATCAGCGGCGGATCTAGGGACAACGCCCTTCAGTTGTTATCGCTGCACCTAAAGGATAACGCAAGGGCATGGTTGAACAATCTCGCCCCAGATAGCATCCGTTCCTGGGAAGAGTTTCGGCAAGCGTTTATCACAAATTTCCGAGGCACTTCACGACGACCCACGTCATTCGAAGAACTCCGCCTATGCGTGCAGAGAACCGGAGAGAACCTGAGATCATACATCTCATGGTGGATCAGCCTCCGGAACACGATGGAAAACATCTCGCCCGAAAGGGCTATCGACTCCTTTCGGGATGGTCTCTTTCGACGCGACTTCAAGGAAGAGCTGGGACGCTGCAAGCCTAGGACCATCGACCACCTCATGAGTCTGGCAAACGAATGGGCTGATGGCGAAGACTCCATCTCGGCTCCCAGAAGCCGCCATCGGTCAGCAGAACGCGACGTCGACGCGAAGGACCAGTTCCATCCCGGATCCCGGAAGAAAGGTCGCCGAAGCCGCTACGACAACGCGGAGAACACAGACATGGTAGCAGCTGGCTACGTGTACGAGGACCGCGACGACAATCGCGACTTACCGCGCCGAGGAAACAATTACTACGGTAGTAGCAGTCGCGATTCGAAACCCAGCAAGGAGTGGCATCGACGACAGCCACAGCTGTCGGCAGAGGAGATGCTTGATAGCGGATGCCCAAGGCATACGTACCTCGACAAGGATGGAGTACGAAAACCTGCACATCTCCTCATCGAGTGCAGGGAATTCCTTCATCTCAACCGGGCACTTCAGGAGAGGATGAACACCGAGCAACCAGTGGCAGGGGCGATAGCCTACAATGCTCCACCGCCACCGCCGAACCCACCAGCAAATGTCGTACAGCAAAACCACCAGGCCGCTACGATCCAGCAAGTCGAGCAGCGACAGCCGGCCAACGAGGAAGAAGAGTTCCCGCCGCCAAGAGGTTTCGTGCCCATGATCCAGAGGGGGCGCCCGACGAATAAAGTGCAGCGGAAACGCGCAAGGGAAGTGTTCCACGGCGAGCACGCACCACCGGCCACTCCCGAATACCTGAATTGGTCCGAACATCCGATCGGTTTCGACCGGTCAGATCATCCACCAAAGATCCCACGCCCAGGACACCACACTTTGGTTCTTGAGGCGCAAATAGGGGGTTTCACCTCGAAAAAGGTGTTCATGGACGGAGGCAGCAGCTTGAACCTCATCTACGCAGACACACTGCGAAAGATCAAGATCCCGCTAAATAATCTCCTACCAACGGAGACTTCCTTCCACGGAATTGTCCCAGGGAAGCCGACGTATCCATTGGGAGCGATACATCTCGATGTCATTTTCGGCACTCCAGCAAACTTCAGAAAGGAGAAGATCGAATTCGAGGTGGTCGACTGGCCCTCGCAGTACCATGCCATCCTCGGGCGACCAGCGTTCGCTCGATTCATGGCGGTACCCCACTACGCTTACCTCAAGCTGCGGATGCCCGCAAACAAAGGACCACTGACGACCAGCGGCAGTTTCGCACGTTCAGAAAACTGCGACAAGGACTTCAACAGCATGTCCCAGACCTTCGGAGTGCATGAAGAACTGCACCACATTCGGGAGGCCACCGTCATGGACATCGATCCGCCGGCGCAGCAGAACGCCCCAGAGCTGTCTTTCGATGCCACCAAAGACACCCGAGAGCACCAGATCCACCCGACCGACCCAACTAAGACGGCGCGGGTGTCGAACTCTCTCTCTCCCGCATAGGAAAGCTCGCTCGTCGAGTTCCTCCGTGAGCACTGGAGGATGTTCGCCTGGTGCCCAGCTGACATGCCAGGCATCCCCAGGGAACTCGCCGAGCACGAGCTTAAGATATTTCCAAACGTGAAACCGGTCAAGTAGTCTATGCGACGGTACAATCCAGAGAAGGCCAAGTCGATGGGCGAAGAAATCAATCGCCTCCTCGAAGCCAAGTTCATCAGAGAGATCAAGGAAGCCACGTGGCTCTCACCACCGGTCATGGTGGAGAAGAAGGACACGAAGATCTACAGGATGTGCATCGATTTCATAGCCTTAAACAAACACTGCCCGAAGGATTACTTCCCCCTGCCCCGAATTGACCAGATCATCGATTCCACGGCAGGATGCGAACGTCTCTCATTCCTCGATGCGTACTCCGGGTATAATCAGATACGGCTAAAAGTGGAAGACGAGGACAAGACGGCGTTCATCACCCCGCACGGGGTATACTGCTACATGACGATGCCCTTCGGGCTCAAGAACGCCGGAGCCACCTATCAACGGTGTATGCAGGCGTGCCTGAAGGAACAAATCGGCCGCAACATCGAAGTATATGTCGACGACATTGTCATCAAGACCGCGAAAGCAGACAGCTTGCTCGACGATCTTCGAGAAACCTTCGCTAACCTCGACAGATATAGCATCAAGCTTAACCCAAAGAAGTGCTCTTTCGGGGTACCCACTGGCCAACTGCTGGGCTATCTAATCTCCGAGAGAGGGATCGAAGGCAACCCAGAGAAGATACATGCCATCATCAACATGCAGCCTCCGAAGACGCTTCGACACGTCCAGCAGTTGACAGGTCGACTCGCAGCGCTTAGCCGCTTCATCAGCAAGCTTGGCGAAAAAGCGCTCCCTTTTTATCGGCTGCTCCGGAAAATGGACAACTTCACGTGGACCGAAGAGGCGCAAGCCGCGTTCGAAGATCTCAAGCGCCGTCTATCGACCTCCCCAGTTCTTGTCACGCCTCGAGAAAAAGAGCCCATGTTGCTATACATTGCGCCTACAAATCAAGTCGTCAGTTCAGTGCTTGTGGTCGAACGCGCAGAAGAGGGCAAAGAGAACGGCGTACAGAGACCCGTGTACTACCTGAGCGAAGTTTTGTCGCCGACCAAGCAAAGATACCCCCATTATCAGAAGTTGGCATATGCCATATACATGACGGGGAAGAAACTGCCACACTATTTCGAGTGCCACTCCATCATAGTAGTGGCCTCGAATCCAGTCTCCAGCATCCTCAATAACCCAGACGCCACAGGGCGTGTCTCGCTATGGGGAATCACGCTAGGACCCTGGGAAATCACGTACCAACGCCAGTCCGCGATCAAGTCACAGGTCCTACCGGATTTCATAGCCGAGTGGACAGAAGCTCAGATGCCCGAGCTCCCAGACCTGTCGAACAGCTGGACCATCTTTGTCGACGGGTCCAAGCGGGTTTCGGGGGCAGGGGCGGGAGTGGTCGTGGTGTCACCGCAAGGGGACAGGATGCGCTACGTCCTCCGCATGCGCTTCCCGAATCCCTCCAACAACGAGGCGGAATACGAAGCCGTCCTTCACGGTATGCGCATGGCGAAGGCATGCGGGGCCACCCGCATCAAGATTCATGGGGACTCGAACCTCATCGCCCAGCAAGTCATGAAGGAGTGCGACGCAACCTACGCGAACATGATCGCATATCGCGCCATGTACGACAAGCTCGAAGGCGAATTCGAGGGCTGCGAAGTAACGCACATCGGCAGGGAAAGCAACGAGGAGGCAGACAACCTGGCCAACATCGGCTCAAGGTGCCTACCAATACCGCCCGGAGTCTTCTTCGAAGAGATATTCAAACGCTCTGTCAAGATCAAGCCAGCAACTGACCCGGCGTTAGCAACACGTCCGGGGGCTCGGTCGGTCAATACCGCTCCGGCAGCAGGAGCAGCAGACCTCCCGAAGGATGCAGCCGCGGTCATGCTCGTCGAAGCAACATGGACAAGACCATACTTGGCATACCTAATGCGGGGCGAGCTCCCAGAAGATCCCATCCATCGCCGACAAGTCATGCGGCGCTCCAAGGCCTTCACGATAATCAATGGGGAACTCTACAAGCGCAGCACCACAGGAGTGCTCCAACGGTGCATAGCGCAGGAAGATGGGATTGCTCTCCTTCGGGAAATCCACGAAGGAACCTGTGGACACCACGCTTGCAGTCGAACCCTCGTGGCCAAGGCTTTTCGATCCGGATTCTACTGGCTATCCGCCCTCTACGATGCCAGGAACATCGTCCAGCACTGCGAAGCATGCCAGTTATTCGCCACCAAGCCGCACGCGCCGGCGTCCGAACTGCACACCATCCCTGTGGCATGGCCCTTCGCACAATGGGGACTCGATCAAGTGGGGCCTCTCCCCAAGTCATCCAGAGGAGGTCATACCTACCTTCTAGTCGCAGTGGACAAGTTTTCCAAATGGATAGAGGCTGTTCCGGTCACCAATCAAGAGGCGACCACGGCAGTCAAGTTCTCCGAGTCCATCGTCTACCGATACGGCGTCCCGAACAGCATCATCACCGACAACGGCACCAACTTCACTTCGGGCGAATTCCAGGACTTCGCCAAAAACCTTGGCATCAAGCTCAAGTACGCTTCGGTGGCGCACCCCAAGTCTAATGGACAAGTTGAAAAAGCCAACGGACTTGTATGCGGAGGCCTGAAGAAGCGACTGCTTCGACCCCTCAAGCGCGCAGCAGGCGCCTGGGTCGAGGAACTGCCATCGGTGCTATGGAGCCTGCGAACAACACCCAACTCCTCGACAGGTTACACACCCTTCTTCTTGCTTTTCGGAGCAGAAGCAGTGCTACCCACGGACATACGCTACAGCGCGCCCCGCATCGCCGCCTACGTCGAGGAAGATGCGGACAAGGCGTTAGCAGACGCCCAAGACCTGCTGGACGAAGCTCGAGACGTCGCCCTCGTTCGATCGGCGGTCTACCAGCAGAGCCTCCGCAACTACCACAGCAGACGGGTACGCGGACGCTCTTTCGAGCCGGGCGACCTTGTGCTCCGACTCAAGCAGACAAGCACATCGAAGCTGGAGCCACCTTGGGAAGGCCCGTATCTTGCCCACGAGGTCATCCCGGGAGGAGCCTATCGTCTACGCAACCCGAAGTCGGGGAAAGACGTAGAGAACCCATGGAACGCCGCGCAATTGCGCCGCTTCTATCCTTAGCTAGCAAAGCTGCCTCCTCTACCCCCTATAATATGTAATCAAGTGTCGGCAGCAGTCCGCACCCAACATTGTGCCTTCGGCACCAAGCAATAAAGTTCAAGTTCCTCACTTTATGAGTTAACATATTTGCATACCCACGCTCGGGGGCTCAGCCTTTCGACCCACGCTCGGGGGCTTCGACCCACGCTCGGGGGCTCAGCCTTTCGACCCACGCTCGGGGGCTTCGACCTACGCTCGGGGGCTCAGCCTTTCGACCCACGCTCGGGGGCTGCGCCCTCTCGACCTATGTTCGGGGACTGCGTTCTCTCGACACATGTGTGGGGATTTCTCGCCCTCCTAACCTACGCTCGAGACTTCCACCTTTTTGCCACGGACGAATACGGCGCGTATACACAATACATACACAGAGTGAAGATACAAGCACAGCCACAAGACTAACTCATGGTGCCGCGGCACCCTGGCTCGCTCTCTGTCGATCACTCTCAACGACAATTTGACGAGCGATACAATCACCTGTGCCTCTACAAGCGGCATAGTGGTGCTCCATATTATAGCGACCACTGGGCGACGGAGGAAGTGTCTTCAGAAGCTCTAGGTCAATCTCAGGGTAGTGAGCACGCACGAAAGCAAGTGCAACCACAGCCCCGCAGCGCAGGTGCTCCCGGACAAAGGAATACACAGCATTCCCATTCTCGAATCGATCGAGCAATGTCGGCAGGCCTTCGGGCTGATTGTTCAACGGGAACATCGCCTGATGCACCAGCGCGAGTGCGCTCCGGCTCGTCTTAGACAATGCACCAGCTTGAGCAATCCTATCCTGAAGGAGGGTCAGTTTCATGGCTTTCGACCGATCAGCCCAGAAGTTGTCAGCAACAGAATTGTCATATGTCTGCGCAGCAACAAGATGCGAATTCACGCACCGGGCTTCGGCAGCACTGTCGAGGCACACATCTGCGAAAAGAGGTCGAAGAACAAATCCTACACACTCAAGTCACAGCACACAGCGAAAGAGGTCTAGAGACTCACACTTCAGAGATTTTCCAAGATTCTCGATCTCGTCGAGAAGAAATTTCTCGCAGTCCGCAGCATGCGACGCCTTCGACAGAGCAACATCGACCTTGGCAGTAACCACCTTCAGTTGACGCTAAGTATTTTGGAGTTGGTCACGCAACGATCGAATCAGCGACAACTCGCCCGAGGAAGGAGTTCTTCGCTGAACGGCACCAGAAGTACTGCTAACCGTTTCGTACGAAACAGGCCAAGCACCAGAAATCAGCGAAGGATCCTGCACGAGGAGTCGAGCATCACATACAAGCATTCGGCAGCCAAATGACAAGCAGATAAACATAACAAAGGAGCAATTTTTACACCAGAAAGAAGTCCTAGTCAGGATCATTGCCCTCGGCATAAGACCACGAAAGCTAATTACAAGTGGGCGAGAAGCATTGCTCGCACTACGCTGAACTACCAGCCTTGCTAGACGGTGCGCCGGATGCGCCACGCCTCTGAGCCCTCGCCGCTGCACGCTTCTCGTTCCTCTTGGCCAGAAAACTCGTCATTCGGGCAGCCAGTTCTCGAGCACGGGCAACATAAGTCTTGGCGGACTTGTCGCGTCCGTCCTTATCTTTCGGGTACGTGCTCGTGACCTTGTCAGTGTCGAACTCCATGTCGTGCATCATCATCATGGAGAAGACAGACTCGGAGCCAATAGTTACATGTCGGCGTACCGCGGCAAGTAAAGGGTCTTCACCATCCGCCTTCACTGCCAGAGCTTCGAGGATCCCCGCCATAGTGTCGCTGGTCGAGTCGGGTACAGACGTATCCTGAACGCGAACAAGTGTCGACCGCACCCGCGCTAGGAGGTTAGCAACCTCTCGACTCAGGCGTTCGACGACGCCGACACTGGATTCGATTCCAGCGGGCTCCTTCATAGCTCCGGCATCCAATTCGGCAGCAGCTACAAGTGAGAGTAGACCACCAGGTCAACAATGGGACTGTTCGGCATGAAAAATAATCCAGACAAAGCTCGAGAACTCACCACGCAAGGCACCAAGCGAAGTTTGTAGGCGTTGGTGTAGTTCTCCTTCTCTCGTTTCGGCGTCCAGGCAGCTTTTCTTCGCGCGCTCCTGAGCTTCAGACGATTCGACCTTCAGTCGGGCGATTTCGTCGTTCAGCTCAGTGACTTTAGCCTTCAAACCCGAATTTTCAGTGGCAAGGTTGTCCAACAGAGATTTTAGGGAAGTCTTGTCAGCAGCCGCCTGAGCTCCGATCCCTAAACATTAAAAGGGTGTCGTCAGAAAAAGAAGTGTCATATCATACACAAAGTAAAATTTTACAAGTAAGGTGGCAGTACTCACGACGAGTTTCGTCGAGCTGCTCGGACAGCTTTCGGTTCTCTTCCTCTAAGGCGAAGAAGCTCCTGCAAACCTTCGACAGGTCCCTAACAATAGGCTAAAGAAGGCAAGGCAAAAGATTAACCTTCGAGTCATGGTTTGGAGGGCAAGCCTAAGTGTAAACACTTAGACTCACCCTCGGGGGCTACTAATGGTCAAACACGCGAAGCGCAAGCGGAAAATCTTCGAACTTACATGGTTGCTAGGACCAGAAGGTCCGTCAGACGAGGAGACAAGCACGAACTCATGTTCCGACGCCTTCTTCTTGGGGGAGGTCGAAGGCTTCGTTAGAGCGGCTTCGGGGGCGGCAATGTCGGCAGCCCTCTCCTGAGAGTCTGCAGTTTGTTCGAGGGCGTCGTCGTGGGGTCGGACCTGGTATTGGTCTTGATCCCCCGGACAGGTTGACGTTTCCTCGGTAGAAGATCTGAAACAAGCATCAATGTCAGAATTGGACAATCAAGTTGAAACGAGACCGCAAGATGTGCGAAGGAAAACTTACGATGCGTCGATCCCGAACTTCGGAAGGGTTTTCCTCTCTGTTCGAGGAGGAGGACGGCGGCTCAAAGGCGAAGCGGGGATCGCACTGTTGCCGTCATCACCCGAAGTGAAACGGGTGTCATCAGGGTCTTCCGAATCTACAACAACGTCCGCAATTCATTGTCTCTTTGGGGCCCTCGGTGGCGACGGAGCAGCGGAGGTCGATTCCTCCAGCGCTTCGGTGAAATCACGCCCCGGATATTCGCCCATCTCGGGCTGGGGCGGATAGCATCGAGCTATGTCGATCACCTGCGCGGAGATGTACACTGCATTCGATACTGGCCGATTCGGCTGTGAAACAAGAAAGGGATCCGATTAAGGTCAAAGTCGTACCTCGGTGCGGGGAAAGACCTTGCTGAAAGCCACTGCGCCGAAGATTTTCGGCACGGGATCTTTCTTCTTGATGTTCGTGACGGCGCGTACGCACTCGTCGATCTCGGCCTCATGCAGCTCGTCCTGGGAGACGCGGGTCGAATCCCGACGATCGCTGTAGTCCCACATGCAGTGGGCTCGAGCAGCGAGCGGCTGGATTCGACGCTCGATGAAGGTCCGGATGAGCTGGATCCCCGAAAGCTCCTTCTTCGGAGTAGCTCGAAGCTGTTGGATCTTCTCCATCAGCGGCTCCATAGTCTTCAGCTCCTCGTCTGAAAGGTTGTGTCTCCAGGAGACACGAGGTCGAAGAACGCCGGTGGGATGGAATTCCTCGAGTCCGAAGTTTTCGCCGTCGGAGGATTTGTCCTTGGCGTAGTACCACTTCGTCCTCCACCCGGGATTGTTTTTGGGCGTTTGGAGGTTGAAATATTCGACGTCTGGGCGCACTTGGACGCCGAAACCGCCGGTTTGATATGGCAGAGGGTGCCGAATAACGAAGATTCGGCGCCACAGTGCCCAGTGGGGTTCGATCCCCAGGAAGCATTCACAGAGCGTGATAAAGCACGCAATGTGAAGGATGGAATTGGGATTCAGGTCGTGGAGTTGAATCCCATAAGCAAAAAGAAGACCGCGGAGGAAGGGATGCGGGGGAAGAGACAAACCCCGCAGCAGGAAAGCGATAAAGATTACCCGGAATCCGAGAGGTGGCCGGGGAACGATCTCCGGGCCGGCGGCGAGCGATTCCGCTGGCGCGTTCTTCAGCAGGCCCATCTTCTCGGCCTGGGACAACTCCTTGTTCCCGACCTTGGTCTGGACCCAACGGCCAACGGCGGAGCCTTTGGCGTCGGCCGTCTTGGCCTTCTTAGCGGCAGCAGCGGCGCCGACGGCGGTGGAGCTCCTCTTACCCATGACCTCAAGGCGCAGCGAGGGTTGCGGAAATGGAGGTGAGGAAGCAGAGCTGCAGGAACAGTGCGCGAGTAAGAAGACGGTGGCGGCGGAGTAGGACGGACTGTTACCCTGCTGCCGTTATTTATTCCACCTCTGGGAATCTGCGTCAAATCTCAGCCGTCCACGGCGAAGTGGAAACGACTGAGCTGATCCACCCATACACGTGTCAGCACGAGGGCACTGCGGCGTCCACCACGCACGGTAATTAAGGAAACCGCGCCGGTTATTTCTCACCCACGCGCGGGACGTGCGGTCAAACTCTGTCAACGGTCGAGACGCGCGGCCGGGGGGCCCACCATGCGTCTAGTCCTGGCAGGGTCAGGTCATTCTTGCAGAAGATGATGTGACAACTCGACGAGGCGTATCGTCAGCGATGATGCGTTTCTTTGGGTAGGTTGATTCTTTCCGACTCGAAGGGCAAAGATTGGCGAAAGTTCTTTCGAGTTTCGAAGGTATGTACCTCTTGCACTCAGACGGCCTTTCGACTGGGTTTTCTTCGAGGTCTTTTTTGCTCCTCTCTTCTGTGCCATCCGAATATACACAGAGTTTTTCGACGGCTATGTCTTTTGCCCCTTCGAGGGAATTTTTTGGGTCGAAATTGTATTCGAATCAACTTTTCGGGCCGGCAGCGCCTTCAAGGTATTCGAGGAAGGACTTTGCTCCCTCGAATTGCTCCTTTCGGGCCAGCAGCGCCTTCGAGACATTCGAAGCGGGGCTTCGGTCCCTCGAATCATCTTCTCGGGCCAACAGCGCCTTCGAGATATTCGAGGAAGGACTTTGGTCCCTCGAATTGCTCCTTTTGGGCCAGCAGCGCCTTCTGGATGTTCAAGGCAGGGCTTCGGTCCCTCGGATTATCTCTTTCGGGCCAGCAGCGCCTTCGAGATATTCGAAGCTAGGCTTCGGTCCTCCGAATCGCCTTTTTGGCCCAGTGGTGACTTCAAAGAATTCGAGCTCGAGTTATAGACCGTCGAGTCATCCTCTTTTGAACCTTTCTTTCGAGCTATCAACGCTCCTCAATCAACATGCCCGAATCTTGGTGGCAATATACCAGTTCGGATGCCGTATGTCAAATATGAAGGTAAGTCCACGGTTTGCAACACTGGATGGCCCGGTATTCGTATCAAACGCGCTCTGCCGGAAATTTTCCATACCTACGGTATGAAGCTTGCACCGATGGACGCATCGGGTGCCTCACAAATGAACTGGGCTCCGACTTGGTAAGTCCAACGCGGCTCAGGTCGGGGTAGCACCAGCCCACGCGGGTTCGAGTCGGGGGACTCGAATCTGAGTAAGCTAACCGAATGTCTTTGCAGCAATGCAATTAACTGAGACCCGGCGTGAGTCTCAGGCCGGTTATGCGCATCCCTCTGTAAACCCAACATAGCACTTTCGAGGCTCTAAATGAGAGTGGCTCGAAAATCTCGTACCAAAACAAGCATACTACTCCAATGACCTCTGTACATTTGCAGCTTTACAGGCCAAGTGCTCATATCGGGGGCAGCTGGGAAGACTTTCGGGGGAGTCCCTGCCATAGTCTTCGGCTATCCCAGGCACTCGGGGGCTACTGACGAAGGAATGGCAAACGGACCCCCGATATTCGCCTACCTGGGTTTCGGTCCGGGAAGGGTGCCTCACGAAAGGCTTTCGAGGCCTGTCAAGGCAGTGGCCTGGCGCGGCCCAGGAGCAATGTTTGGTGTACAAGCAAGATTTCGAGGAGTCCAAGTTAGACTAGTCCTCGGTTGATCCGATCTGTACCTGGCTTGAGAGACACTCCTGAGACCTAGCCTTGACATATAAAAGGCTGGGAGGGAGGTCTCGAAACCCTAGACGCTTTTCCACCCACCTCACGCCGGAGCGCTCGACAACTTAGAGCTCTCTGTTTTCGGCTAGATCCAATCTACGCCGCCATTGTAACACCATCATCGCAACCACACCATCAATACAAAGTCAGACAATCAGGACGTAGGCCTTTTAACTTTCGAGGGGGCTGAACCTGGGTAAATCCTCGTGTCCCTCTGCTTTCGTCTGATCGCCGTCGAGTTCGCCAGGTTCCCAATACGCTTCCTAGATCGAAAGCCCTTCGACATAGGCATTGCCGGGGATAAACCTCGTCAGTAGGAGTTAACTATTTTCAATATATGTACATCGATCTGTTTCTCTCCTTTTTTTGAACGGCATCGATCTGTTTCGAGTTGGGCATATCTCGTGGTCGCCAGATTACAGCAAGGCAATTATAGTATACAACGTGTTTATTTTGGTGATTAGGCTCGCCATGATTTGAAGGAACAGAAAAAGTTTGGTCACATTTGACACCGCCAGCATGGTTGATATGATTCCGATGGCATCGTTAGCATGTGTACATTAAAAGAAATAGACAAAGGTGCGCTTATGCATGAAATTCTGTCCTCTTTCTCTTTGCCGAGCGGCCAAACTTGGAGAGATGCTGTGGACGTCACCAGAATCTGGAATCGGCTCCGGTCCACCGAAACGCCGACCGCGTCAAGTCCCCGCATCATCACGGATCTCTTTTTTTTTTCCGTTGTTTTTTGGTGATGTTGCCGAGTCGGCGGATACGACCTGTCCAGATGCACCGTCGCTCTGCCGCCCGCCCTCGGGACTCGGCAAAGGACAAGCTCCCCCGTCCACGGGGAAGGCTGCTCCAGCCAGAAGCAGTCGACATGTGCCTCCAAATTACTCGTCCCGAGGGGGAAATTGGTTTTGTTTTCGTGGTGCTCGTAAATTAACCGCGTTCTACCTCGAAGAATGCGTGGACAGGTACTAGTGCAGTGTGCACGCTACCTTTTTTCAGTGGAAAATATACCACGCTTCTTAGTACGCCAAACATAAATCATAAAATATAGACTAAGAACAAGTACAATAAAATACAGTCATCAAGCTATAACAATAGGCATTTTAGGAGAATGGTATATGGATCATATACTTATAAAATAGTTTATTTTAATAACTAATTATTGTAGATCTTAATTATAAGATTGATTATATAGGTGGCTCAGATGATAGCACTATCTTATAGCCCGCGGGGCTAACTCTATTATTTTAAACTCTAAGAGCATCTTTATAGGCGCTTCTAATACGCCTTCCAATAGCGGTATTGGCACGCCGACATTTATTTGGGCTTATAGCGGTGGTCCTGATAGGAGACCGACACACTTTAAAGTCCAATAAAACAACATCGGTCCCAACGCGCTAGGAGCCGATTGGAAGCACTGGCGAGTCGCGCCACGTCGAATCTGCCAAGGTGGCGGTCAAATTTTAGGACCACTATCGATTCTAGCACGCACCTAGATGTTCCCCGCCGTTGTTTCTCGCGCACTCTTTCTATCGAAGAAGCGCCTGATTTCTGCCGAAGGCGCAGCTATGAATAAGGCCATAGCCGCTCGGGAAGGGGACACCAAAAAAACTCCGTTCTCCACAATAATGGCAGACCACCGAGCGACCTAGGCTAGGATGAGGAAGATGTTGCGGGAACGTTTTCCTGATGATGACCTCATGGTGAAGATCACTGCGAGGGAGGCCTTCAACGCCGAAAAGATGGTCGCGTACGTTGCCTAGCAGGACACCGCAGACGATGAGCAGCGCGTGCATCGCATTATGGAGGTAGCGAGGGCGGCTATGGCGGTGGCCGAAAAACGACAAGAAGAGGAGGACCGGCGTGGGGCGATGGCCCCTCGCCTCCTCCAAACCCAGACAGGAGTACGCAAAGGACAGAAAGGCCTTCACTGACTACCTTGAGGACGCCGAGCGCCACCGCCGCCGCCAGGTGAGGGAGGACTGCCAATGTCATCACCAGTAGGCTAATAATCGTCGCTTCGATGACGGTGTTGGCCCATCCGGTGCCGCTGCTGGCCCTGCGGCTGCCATTACATTTATATTTAGAATCTAATTGTAATTTAGTTATAATTTTGTTTGAATAATGTGATCTATGTACTAGTTTGAATAAAGTTTAGTAGATTGAAAATTTCAATTACCTTGATGTCGGCCGTATTGAGAGGTGCAGTGTGAAACGACTCTCTCAATACAACGGTACCATGTGCCGGTAATCCCAATAAACATCTACCAACATTCTGACATTTATTTTAGAAGCATCGATGAAGACGGAAAGTGCTTTTGGCTCTCAGGCAGGCACGAGTGATCTCTCTATTTTAAAAATATTAAAAATTATAGTTTTAAGTTTTTAAAAATTATGAAAATTAATTAGGGCATAGTCAATGTTGTAATCTACTACAAAATTATTTATATTATGAGCTGCACAAAAATAATAAAATATGATAAAATTTGTAGATTTGAAATATATATACTCATCATCTAGACGTTTATTATTTTTATATAGCCCAAAATACAAATTATTTGAAAAAGTTTTTTTGCACACTGGTGGAATAATTGATGGCTACATACGATCAGATTTTTTTAAAACTTAGAAATATGATTTTTTATATATGAAAAAACGAGATCAGTGGTGCCTATGTGCACCAAATTTTACTCTGATGAAGAGCTCTAACGGAAACACAAGAGAGCACGGCAACTTCGTACTAGCACCTTACCAAAAAAAACTTCGTACTAGCACCAAGAAAAGAAAGAAATGAAACACGACTTGGCTTGCTCCTCCTGATCCTGTTCCAAATCATTGCTCCTAGGTCCTAGCCACGCGTCCATCTCACTATCTCAGTAATTTCGCAGTAGTGTAATAAACAAAAATATCAAGGCGACCACGTCGAATGCCAGGAAGGAGGCGACGAACCCGCAGCGCCGTTTCGTGCGTCCCTGCCGCTGGTCGGCACGTCTCTCCCGCCACCCAAGAGCCTCCCGTCGGCCTTTATAAACGGCGCCGCGCTCTCAGCTCTCTCATCCCCCTCCACAAGCAAGCCCATCCAGCTCCGAGCAGTAGGCAGCAGCACAGAGCCCCCGGAGCGCCACCAGCCATCCCACAGAAGATCCGATGGCTCTCGCTCTCTCCGGCTCCGCTGCTGCCCGCGCGCTCTCCCAGCTGCTGGCGCCCTCCACCAGGGGCTACGCCGCGGCAGCTGCCTCCGGCGCGATGAGGCGCGGCGCCGCGGACAGGAAGGCGGCTGGTGAGGCCGAGAAGGCCTCCACCGACGCGTCCTGGGTCCCCGACCCCGTCACCGGCCACTACCGCCCGGCCAACCGCGCCGCGGCCGTCGACCCAGCAGACCTACGCGCCGCCCACCTCGGACGCACCTACGCTCGGGCTTGAAGGCCCGCTCCAGCCTTCTTCTCCCTCGCAGGATAAACCGATGAAGAGTGACGGTAACAGGGGAGGCTGGAGGGAGGTTCGCCAGAAAGGAACAGCGGAATCAGCCAGGAGATACTATATGAAAGGAACAGCGGCGGCGTCGGCGGCTTGCCTATTTCCAATTCGTGTGTGTGCGTGCGTGTGATCTGTGATGTGGACTCTGTGCCCTGTTTACCGTTCTTCGTGTTACCCAATGTTTTACTCCATGGAATGGAACAGGGCTTGTGCCCCTAGTAATAATGCAAGAAATCACCTCCTTAGCTAGTTCCGTGATACATCTCGATGCGTAGTACTGCTAGCTATCTGAATCATCGTTCCGATTTATGTAATTAGTAGTATCTTCCAAACGAACATCCAGTAAATTTCTGATCAATCACCACAGGCACTGCGGAAAGTTCATCATGCCACGGTCGCACCTACGCACGGTCTAGAGCGCTAGGCGCGCGTGCGCTAGTTTAGGTCGCGCGGCGCCGTCGCTGACCGCCAACAGTTTTCTCGCCGCGAGTCGCGGGCAGCATGGCGGGCGGCATGGAATAAATCAGGTCCACTCTTTCGATCGGACGTCACCGTTCATGACTTGGTACGACGGCGACCGGAAAGCATCGCATCGCGCCGCACGTCGGCCTCACGGACTCGAGTGCGCTATCTCAAAGTCTCCCACGGTGTATCAGTGACCCCGTCGTGCCAAAAATATCCCAGTGTAACAGCAGACCTCGAATTCGCGAGCAACATGTTTTTTGAGGGAAAGCACATTTACAAGAAAATCTGGGCTTAACCGATGAACATATTTCTCGTGTTCTTTTCTAGGGCTTTCTCGTGTTCTTTAAATGGGTACTATTAGTGTCGTACATAAGATACAATTTTGGGTCGGCCCGGCCCAGCACTTCAGAATACACTGAAGCGAGCGCACCGCACCCATTGCTCCTGTTTTGTTTCGTTGGAGCCGAAGGAAAGAGAGCGAGGAACCCTAACCCTAAGGACGAGATTGGGGAGGGAGAACTGGAGAAGGATAGGCAGGCGGCGGTGATTTGTGTCGCCGACCTAATCCTAGTTTTCCGCAGGCTGGCGACGATGGCGGCCCTTCTTCGACACGGGGCGAGGAGGGTTGGTGGCTCCGTGGTGCAGCGAACGCGGGCAGCGTTAACCACGCCGGCGGCTGTGGCGGAGCGACGCCAGATCAACACCGAGGTACCTTCAGCGAAGCTTATATATTTTAATAACATGATTTCAGGCTATATATGGAGAATCAGGGACGTCGTAGCGAGCTATGCTCGAATTCTTATGGAAACAAAAACATGTGTACGAATTCAAGACTAGCTGTATAAAGCAAACCTGTTTTTCCTGGTCAAGTTGCAAACAGATCACTAGCTGTGTATTTTCTCGCAGTCTACTAGCAAATTGCATATCAATTTGTTACTCAACGTACCCCACATTAGATGTTTATTCTGTTGTTTGCTGCAGTTGATACTATAACAACTTTTCTCTCCCTAGTCACAGTCTGCATTGAGGAAAGACCGGCAAGCCATGTTGCGTGAAATCGAGGAGAAGAAAGAGGAGCTGTATGATCTCCTATCTTTTTGGAACGGGACTTCCCTGCTGCCTTCGACGTACCAAAACAGAGAGCTGCTCAAGTTTCTTTCTGTGCGAGTCAAGCCAAGACCACAGGACCCCGAGTGGTACAGTACAATGTCAAACATCATATAGATATATAGAAAACTGGTGCTCTGTTTCTTCCCCTCCTTTTTGATAGGAGTTGATCCTCCTTGCAATCTCATTCATTTGATCACCTACATGTAGGTGGCGGATAAGGCAATCAAAAAAGTCGCAAGATTTTGGAGATGCAATATTTTTTGTTAGCACATGCATTCTAGGCTATCACCTATCAGTATTGGTCTTTGTTGGCTCGAGAGAAGGAGGTAGCCCAGATCGCGAAGAAGCAACAACAGTGAAGAAAGCATCGTCTTTGACGTTGAAGCAAAGATGATGGACATTGTCTTGTTGATCTGTTGAGTAGAACTTGAGCATACAAGTTTGTCAATCTGTTGGCTATTTGGTCAGTCTTTGATTGAAATGATTCTAGGGTTGTACTTGTACATCATCTACTCACTAGAACTTGAGTACAAATTTAGACAAAGTTATCGAGCCTAGGAGCTAAGGAAGCGACGAACCCGTGGCGCCATTTCGTGCTTCAACATCGTCGTTGCCACATGGACCCGTCTCTTTCGGCACCAAACTGCATTAAGGAAAGACCCGCAAGCCATGTTGCAACTCTCGACACAAATCTGAAAACCTCCCTCGTCCGTCACTACTCATTATAAATGGCATTGCAACTCTCGACACTCTCATCCTCCTGCACCAGCGCACCCATATACCTGGAGCAGCAGCACAGAGCGCTACCAGCCGTCCGAAGATCCGATTGCTTTTGCTCTATCTGGCTCCGTTTCTACTCGCACGCTCGCCAAGCTGATGGCCCCGGACCACAAGGCAGGGATGAAGCTAGATTTTTTTTTGGCTCATGCCTATATTTTCCCTAATTGACTGGGGTCATCTTGTCTAAATGATCACTAGGTGTTGCTAATTAATAAAGACGTACTCTTAGGTTTTCACTGGGTCAGCTGACCTAGCCTCTCTAAGGCAGCTCTGTCTCTGGGCTAGGCCCCTCGCACGATAATAGGAACCGTCGATTTTAAGCAGTTCTACAGAAAGAAAGTTTCTCTTAATTTGGCTAGATTTGTTTTGACGATGTAACAATTTCTTAATTATCAATACAGGCTCTAAAAAACAAAGCCATGTCAAATGGGGCATGACAACTATTGTTAAACACGTTAAGACAGTACAGCGGCAGAAAATGTTGAGTTAATTAGTATAGTTGACGGGTTTCTCTTTTGCAAATTCAAGCTTGTCATGATTAAAGGAATAGAAGAAAGGTAGGTCGCGTTTGACACCCTCAACATAGGTCAGAACTTGAGATTGGTCCAACAACGTTAACCTCGTTAGCACACATGATAAATTGAAGAACATCAATCCAAAAAAAAAGGATAATAATTCGCCGTTGCATATAACTCCAGCTTTTTCTTTCTCTTTGCCGAATGGCAAAACTTGACCGGATGCATATGGACGCGAATTTTTTTTTTATTGCACTTTTTTTTCAGCTATTTCAAAACTAGTATGATTAGTTTAGCATTTACGAAACTAGAGCACCGTGTTGTCCGGCAGATGCGATTCCGACACATCACATCCGCCGGACACGAAAACGCGCCTTTCGAGGCATCAGACGCACGCCGGCCTGACCTCTCGCACCCGCCGGATGCGAGTGCGCCTTTCGAGGCGGGCATCACACCTCTCGAACCCGGCGGATTCGACTGGACAGCGCGGGGGCCACGTCGGCACTGCTGTCGCGCCCGCCGGTTGCGACTAGGCGGGGTGCGAGCAGAAAAACGGTGCGCACCCCCCGCTCGGCAGCGCACTCCCGCACTCGCTTGCTTCGCTCTTCTCTCTTTTCTCTTCTCAGCTTCAGCTCTAACCTCTCATTTTGAAATCTTGTTTCTTCGATTCTGAGAGCATTTCTTGATCAAAATCAATGAAATTTGTTGCAAGAAGTAGAGGATAGCCCGATCTACAAATGGGTTAGCTTTAGGAGAAATTTCGTTGGTTCATTTTGTCGCATTTTGGTATAGTTGGTGTTAGTTTTCCTGTAGCTGTTCATCTGTTCTTGATATTGTTCTTGTTGTTCTTATGTTCTACATGTTGATTTCGTAGCTGCAGAAGAGGTGTGACGTGAGGCTGTTGCAATGTGGTGATTTTGAAGCTTGAAGGGTAAAATTTTAATATCATACGGTGGTCGTGTATATTTTGTTGATATAGTTTAGCGGTGTAGAGATATGGGCTTAATTATGAAGAAATAATTATGGTGCGTATAGTGGCATGTAGATGTAGTGTGTGTAAAAAAAAATTGTAGGTGTTCTAGTGTTCTTGTTGTATTATGTAGCGTTCTTGATATTGTTTTTGTATTCTCCAGATTATAGTGTTCTTGTTGATTCCGGTGCGTTCGAAGTGGTGTGACGTGAGCAAGTTTTGAGGCGTTGATTCGCACGCTACAAGGGTAAAAATCTTATTCTCAAATGGTGGTAGTGTAATTTTGTGTATAAATATTTTAGCGGTGTAGTTGACAGAAATAGGATTTTTATGTAGCAGGAGTCATGTCTGGATTAGTTAGATTTGTTATTCATTATGGGTACGGTGCAGTCCGTAGCAGTGATGCTGGAGCTGATCTTAGTGACTTTGAGTATCATGAGGTGGAGTTAACTGATCCTCAGAGTATCCGTATTGGGGAATTCAAAAGGATATTAATGCTGTTCTTAGGATGGGATCAGGAGCTGTACACTGTCAGCTTACAAGCATTGTGGAGCAATTCAACTAGCAATATATATTGTCAGTTGAAAGAGATAGAGCGTACCTCTCAGTGGGTGGGCTGGTTGAAAGGGTGTGAGCGGCGGCAAACATCCCTGATCGCCCTTGTGGTTGCGAAGCCGATTACTGTCGGAGGGGAGGCCGAGTCAAGCCACAACAACCAGACAATTGGTTTTGGTTCTTGACAGAGCATGCAACCAGCTGATGAGCCTGCTGTGGCCATGTCATATGCCGACGACATTGGGTATGAAACAGGGCAGAGCAGTCATGCATTAGGTGCAGCGGCAGATGATGCAGGTGGCGAGATATTTTCAGACGATGAAGATGAGGTTTTGCAGCAGCAGATGGAAGCTGAAGATGTTGATGGAGATGCTGATGATATTAATTCATCTGACTCAGATGAAGAAGATGAAGAAGATGATCAGGATGAGGCCCCGATTCCGAAAGAATGGAATCAGGACTTCTCAAATTTAATGAGAGTGAACGAGGGGCACGATTCGGCATGGGAGTATCACCCGAACAGCATCTCAGTCGGTTCATTATATCCCGACAAGCAACGTCTTCAGGATGCAATAACTAGTTGGGCAATGTCCACGCAGAGGGTATTTAAAACAGTCGCGTCAAATAAGAAATATTTGACAGTGGAATGTACCAACGAGAGATGTTCCGCTAGGGTGCATGGCTACCTCCGCAAGAATGACACCTTCTGGGTGGTGAGCGACCACGTGCAGCACACATGTATTATTAGAAACCAGTTGGTGGATCATAAGAACCTGAGTTCCACTCTCGTAGCTCGACTATTTCATACACAGATAGTCGAGGGCAAAGCTATGGAGGTAAAGGCTATCCAGAAGACAGTGAAGCAGAGATACAAGTATAACATATCTTACGGTAAGGCCTGGAGGGCTAAGCAGAAGGCGTTGGAGACGCGATTTGGGTCATTCTTTGACTCGTACGACTCGGTTGTCCGTATGTTGCACACATTGCAGGAAAGAAATCCGGGCACCTATGTTGACATCCAAGACTCATGGTTTGCGGAGGACTCCACTGTGAAGGTTTTGGAACGAGTGTTTTTCTCGTTTAACATATGCATCGAAGCATTTAGATACTGTCGACCGGTGATATGTGTGGATGGAACATTTTTGACAGGCAAGTACAAGGGTCAGATTTTGACGGCCATTGGACAGGATGGAAACAACCAAATCGTCCCACTGGCATTTGCTTTTGTGGAGAGCGAAAACACGGAGAGCTGGTTGTGGTTCTTTAGACAGTTAAAGATAGCAATTGTGAAGGAGAGGCCGAATGTTTGCATCATTCATGATAGGCATGCTGGTATACTGAGGGCGGTGAAGACGCTGAAAGAGGCCGGTCCTGATGAAGAAACACCATGGCTTGACTTGCAGAGCCGGTGGTGCATGAGACATCTAGGTGCCAATTTTTTCTCACAGTTCAGGAGTAAGAATCTTATGAACCTATTCAAAAAGTTATGCAAGCAAAACCAGCAATGGAAGTATGCTTTTCTCACAAAGAAGCTGCATGAACTAACTGGAGAGCATGTGAAACATAGAAAAGCAGCCCGCGCAGCCGCAGTAGCGGCTCATGCAGCTCTAGTAGCAACTCAACAAGAAACAACATTACCCCCAGAGGAAAAACCAATTGGACTTTGCGATCTGCCCGGATTTGATCCCCCCCCCCTCTTAGGAGGCGTCCTGGGTCTCGCATAAAGAACTTTGCACAATAGATAGAGCATGAGCCTGTGGAGAGGTGGTCATTGCTTCACGATGCTCATGGAGCTAGGTTCGGCTGTATGACCACTAACCTAGCTGAGTCATACAACTTTGTGCTTAGAGGAAATAGGGCACTCCCACTAACAGCAGTTGTGGAGGGAATTTTCTATTGCACACTGAAATATTTCAAAGAGAGACGGGAGGAGGCTGAAATGCATAATTTGAGAAATCCGAACACACCATACTGTGAGAAGATAGCAAAATATATGGAGAAGAAGATAGAAAAGGGTAGAGGACACATGGTCGTTGCCACCGGAAATGAGGAACTGAGGTTTGAGGTCCGTTTACAAACGGACAAGTTTGGTACTGGCAACATCATGAGGACTCATGCAGTGAAAATTGGAACTGAGGAGTTTCCAACTTGTGAGTGCACATGCAACAAACCAAAGTTACTTCACTTACCTTGCTCACATGTTTTGGCTGCGTGCGGGATGCTTCAAATGGACCCAATGTCCTTCGTGTCCCCCTACTACGGGAGCATGGCTGTGGTTTACACTTGGACTGGCGAGATGCATGGATATCGTGCTATCGGTAATTTCAACATGGTAGATCCAGGGGAAAGGAAGTATATCCCAGATCCTAGTCTAAAGCGCACGAACAGGGGTAGAAGACAGTGTAGGCGCACCCAAAATGACATGGATGAATCTGAAGCCGGTGGACCAACTCGACAATGCTTCCTATGCAATACATGGGGACATAAGGATGATAAATGTCCCACTTTCTACGCTAACCGAGCTACTCGAGGACGTTCGAACCGTGGAAGAAGAGGTCGCGGAAGAGGAAGAACGTAGATAATATGTGAGGAACTACATTTTTATTAGAATTATGTGAGGAACTACGTTTTTATTTGTAATATGTGAGGAACTATATATTTATTTGTAATATGTGAGGAACTCCGCCGTATTTGTAATATGTGAGGAACTATGTTTTTATTTGTAATATGTGAGGAACTCCGCCGTATTTGTAATATGTGAGGAACTATGTTTTTATTTGTAATATGTGAGGAACTACATTAATATTTGTAATATGTTGTACTAATATTTCTTGTTCATATGTTCAGGTATGGATTATCCATCTTTGCTTAATGACCGCGTTGAATATGATCATCGGGGCAGATTGCTGAAATATTATGGATTCCACGATAATACTCATCGTATCGAGCCTCTACAGTGTCGCACTCCGAATAAGTACTGGATGATACACCCTGCTTGGGTAGACAGGTACAAAGTCATTTGTATTGATATTACTATTAATTCTTGCCTTTTGATTATCTATTACTAATATGTTTATATTTGTTTGTAGGTTGAAGTGGGCTGGACTTCTACCTTTCGCACGACTAGTAGAGTCAACCCGCGAGGACTTGGAGGAGCATCCTCGTCATGAGGTGATAGAGACCGAGAGGAAGATAACCTTGGATAGGGCTTTGCTCAGTGGCTTAGTGGATCGGTGGAGACCGGAAACCCACACGTTCCACTTCCGTTGGAGTGAGATGGCTCCTACTTTGCAGGACGTCTCATACTTGTTGGGACTTCCGTTGGCTGGTCATCCCATAGGGCCATTGAAAGCACCTAGAAATTGGGCGGCGGATCAGATTGCTCGTTTTAACGGAGTCCGTGGAGACGTGGCATATCCGGATATAGATTCCTCGCATGGGCCTAAATATGCTTGGTTGAGAGAGTTTCAGGTATATTACTGCATTGTTATTTCATGCAATCTATTTCGAAATTTGGTTGCACTATAATTTCATATGTTTTCTCATTCTTATCTTTGCAGATATGGAAGTTTCAACAGACTACTGAAGAACAGATTACTCGATCCTTGGAGGCGTACCTGATGTGGTTGTTTGGGAAGATTATGTTCATAGATAGTCACGGAGACACTATTTCTACGGGTTTCATCCCTATTGCACTTGAGATTGCTAATGCAGTGACTCCGGATGACATTATACCGAGGAGTTGGGGTTCTGCCTTGCTAGCATGCATGTACAGAGCTATGTGTATTAGTTGCCGCAAGAGTAAGCCAGGTTCTATCCTCCTTGGATGCCCACTTTTTCTTCAGCTATGGTCGTGGGAGAGATTTGCAATTGGACGGCCAGACATTAAAGTGAGTGACCCATTTCCTACTGACGAGATGGTGGATCCTGATGACATCGATATGCCAACTATTGCTATATTTTGGACACGTCGAAAGGTACATGCGTAACGATATTGTTTTCATTTTGCATTGCTAAAATACGTGTTTCACAAACTAACTCTTAATTTTTACATACAGAGACGGTTTGCCTTTGACCAAGTTAGGGGCTGCTACCAGTCGATTACCGAGGCATTTGATTTTTACCCCGGGGATGCGGTAATCTGGGACCCATATTCTCCTGCAAGTATCGCAGCTAGATATCCTGGTGGGCTTTCTTATTTGTACACAAGAGATCATGAATACTGGCTTACAAAGTCTAAGATTGTGTTTGATATATTTGTAGAGGAGATGTCTCAACAGAGGGTTATGAGACAATTTCATCTTCTTCAGGATATAGTTCCACCTCCAGCGGATGAGCCCTTACTAGCAGAAATCCATGAGTAAGTATTGTTGACTGCTGCTATTTTGTATAAGATACATACCTGCAGACTCCTTCTATTTTTTATAAGATACATACGTGCAGACTGCTGCTATTATGGTGCTAATGTTATAATTTGCAATAACAGGTTAAAAAAGAAGGGCACAAATAGGACCGTGGAGAAGTGGCTCACATTTGTTGGGAAATACATTAGAGAGTGGGAATATGCGCGGAATAATGTTTGGTCCTCAGATGTTCCATTCGATCCTCAACTCTTTGAGGAGTATTGTAGGAGGTACAACAGATGTACCCGCATATGTCTCACTAAGGCAAGAGACCCCAAGGGATATTTTGAACCAGCACTATGTGATATGTATGATGCAGGATCGTCGGCAGGGTCAAGAATACAAGCTGTAAGTTATTACAATTAAATGTTGATATGGTAAACTCTCTATTTTGTAGCTAATCGTACATATTATTTTTTATTCAATTTTTATAGACCGATGAGGTTCACGGAGCCGTTAATGATATTTACAACTTCACACGCTCTCAGTCTACGTCGTCTCTAATTCCACGCCAACCTGTTGTCACCTTTCTGGGCAAGCTGAAGAAGAAGCTACGTTCTATTATTCCACTCTCATTTGCCGTACTACTGATGATGTTCGTCAGAGAAGTGGACAAATGGACCCTCATACTTGGACGCCGCGTTCACCGCGGTATCCAGAAGTGCCTACGCCTCCAGTCCCTCTCAGGCATGCTCCACGTCCACGTCTTGATCCACAGGGGAGTATGAGGCCACCTTCTACTGTTGAGCCTAGACGTTCAGCTTCGCGGCGCTCCACGTCGAGACAGAGGCCACCTCCTCCTGATCAGGCTGGAGGTTCAGCTTGGCAGCCTGATCCTTACCAGACTGGAGCTTCAGCTGGGCCTCAGCAGCAGCCTGCTCCTGATCAGGCTGGAGGTTCAGCTTGGCAGCATCAGCAGCAGCCTGCTCCTGATCAGGCTGGAGGTTCAGCTTGGCAGCATCATTACCAGCCTGATCCTTACCAGGCTGGAGGTTCAGGCTATGTGCAGCAGCCGGAGTATGACTACATGAGCCAGCCGCAGTATGGAGGCATAGCGTCGCAGATTTTTGGTTATACTCCACAGATGTCCATGTCAGAAGGTACGTGTAGTTCACAGTTGTTTTATTTCTTAAGTTATACATAGCCGTAATTTCCTAATATATTTTCTTGCATTGCACGCTACAGCACAGGGAGGGACGTCGCCTATACAGGGATCAACTTGGATGACTGGTGACATCGTTATTAACTCGGACCCTACGGGTGGTTATATGGCCTTGCTTACTACTCCTCCACCTGATCCCACACAGCAGTCACAGACCGATAAACAGGAGGTCGAGAGCACTCAGTACTATCGAGCGGCCCCTAACAGGTATGGATGGACGACGCCTCCGCCACGAGGACCACCACGTGCTCCGCGCCGTCGATGATCTATGTGATCTTTGTATCTTTGTATCCTAATAATTTGTATTCATATTCGTATTAGATATATATTTGTAAGCATATTTGCAGTTCTTATGGTACTACTAGCCTATGATGTATGAGATTCATTGTACTACTGCCCGATGATGTATGAGAAACATATATTTGTCACGATTTATTTCCGACTATTTGTTCCCGCCAATTCTTTCCCGCTCGTTCTTTTCTGCTAATTATTTCCCGCTCGTTGTTTCTCGCCAACTTCATTCCCGCTAATTTTATCCCGCTCGTTCTTTCCTGCAAATCGCTTAATATAAATGCAGCTTCTAAAAATAACTGAGAATGATAACTCAAACAAAAACACCCGATATATTTGCCGCAACTAAAAACTCTGGAAAATTACAAAATAACAAGCCGTCGGGTGCACGTTGCCTAAAACAGTTTTCGCGGTCGCCAGCGGGGTGCGCGTAGCAACGCAGAGACTAATCCTACCCGCCGGATGCGATACCTTTCCATCGCGTGGGGCCCATCGCCTGCAAAAGTAATCGTATCCGCCGGATACGATTTCTACTAATCGCATCCGCCGGTTTCGACGCTGCCCTATATCTGTAATTAGCTGCAAATAAATCCTAGTTTTAAAATAGCTGTAAAAAAGTGCAATATAAAAAAAAAATCGCCATATGGACGTCATCAGAATAGAGTAGTGGTCCACCACGCCATCGTTTTCCATGCCGATGGAGACACCTCCAGGAGTCGACGCATAGTCCCCTACATTGTACCTCGAATTTACCCTTAGATCGCGAGAAAAGATCTGTTTTCGTGGTAAACATAGGATAATCGTGGTCTACCTCGAATTTACTGGTAGGTAGGGGGAATGGTTTTATTTTCGTGGTGCACACAACATAACCGCGCACTGCATCGAGTTTATTTGAAGTTGGTTTCGTTCTCGTGGTTCTACCACGCTACCTAGTACGCAGCCTCCAAAAATGATTAGCGAGGCTACTTAGACGTAGAGTACCAAGAAAGGAAACAAAACGTAACACTACTTATGCTTTGTAGTTCACGCGTGGCTGCCTCTACATCCATGCTGGAATTCAGTAGAGTCCCACGAGTCAATCGACAAAAATGAGAAACGAGGTCAGTTCGCGTCAACGGGCAAAGGCGGTGTGCGGCCTATTATGCATGGGCGCACCGGAGAGAGGCAGAGGTGGCACCCGGCGGCAACGACGGCATCTCGCGGACGCTCGGCCTGGACATGCCAGAGGTAGACGAGACATATGACAGATGGGTCATGTCAGTTAGACTAGTGAACTGCCTTTTCTCAAAAAAAAAAATCTGGCACATCAATAAGAGGGAGCACGATTTAAATTAGATCAGGATTGACAAGTTTAAGTTTCTGTTTCGAAAATTAGGAGTTAGGGTTTGATATAGAAAACAAAATGAAACACGACTTGGCTTACCCGTCTCCACTATACCATGTTCAAAATAATAGGTACTTACTCTACGGTAGAAACACGCTCGCGTCGATTAAAACGGTACGAAGAGAGTAACTAACTTTTCCAAGACGTGGTCAACTTCAGTAGCTCACGACTTCACGTGGAACGTGTCCAGCGAACCTAGCGAGCGGAGCGGGACGTTTTAAACGAAAAAATATCGCGAGCCGACTACGTCCAAGGCCACCCCAGGAGGCCAGGAAAGAGGCGACGAAGACAAACCCGCCGCGCCATTTCGTGCTTACTGTCCGTCGCCGGCTCGCCGCCACGTGCCCTCCCCGTCTCTCCCGGCACCCAAGAGCTATGCAAATCCAAAAACCCCGCTCCCCCGTCCTCCCCCGGGAACCGGCTCCTCTGACATTGAGAACAACGTCAGAGCAAACCCAGAAGCAAAGTCAGAGAATTTTGCCACTATGCTTTTAATTATATATATACTTTGTCTAATTACTGTAATAAATTTCTGTACCATAAATCATCTAAATTATTATTTTACATCATAAGTTTGACTGCAAGTAATAGTAATAATAATAATAAATACATACCTCAAATTTGCACTATATGAATTTATATAAATTATATTAAAAATAAACAATATGAATTTGAAGAAGCAAAGTTAGAGCACTGTGGCTTCTCTAAGACTACTCACAATAGAAGTATCATAGTTAATATCATGCACTACATGTAAAAAGCTGATATGGCACCATAATTAATGAGGAAAAAGATGAGTGTGGTATCGTATCATATCATGATACCGTATCATAGCATGTCAATCTAGAAAAGTTAGTGGCAAATACATCTTGTACACATATTTGCATTGAGATTCTACAAAACAATAAATATGATGAAACTATGATACTACTTTATGATATTATATATTGTAAAAGTAGTATCATAAACTAATATCATATGCATGATACTAGTGTATAATACTCCCCGTTGTGACTGGTCTAACTTTGCTTCTTAATGTTCCCCTCCCCCGTCCGTCTTTATAAACGACGCTGCGCTCTCGGCTCTCTCATCCTCCTCCACCAGCAACTAACCCCATTCAGCTCGGAGCAGCAAGCAGCACAGAGCCCCCGGACCAGACCAGAGTACCCGATGGCTCTCGCTCTCTCCGGCTCCGCTGCTGCCCGCGCGCTCGCCCAACTGCTGGCCCCGACCACCAGGGGCTACGCGGCGGCGGCTGCCTCCAGCGCGATGAGGCGCGGCGCCGCGGATAGGAAGGCGGCAGGTGAGGCCGAGAAGGCCGCCACCGACGCGTCCTGGGTCCCCGACCCCATCACCGGCCACTACCGCCCGGCCAACCGCGTCGCCGTCGTCAACCCCGCCGACCTTCGCGCCGCCCTCCTCGGCCGCACCTACGCACGGGCTTGAAGTCCCTGCTCCACCCTCGTTGTTGGGGAACTGGTGTCTACCAAGATGGCAGCAACCCACGGTCTTGTGCGCGTTCCCGCGAGGTCGCGTGTTCGAGCCTTCAGCTCCGCGACTTTGCGCCTAGAGCTCCTCCTTCTTAATACAATACCGCAGGGGCTCCTCCCGATGCTGGTCTCGTTTTTGAGAAAGGCCCTGTGGCCAGCCAGGGTTCGAGCCTCAGCTCTACCTTAATTAAAATGCCAGTAGGGTTCCTCCTCCATTGGTCTTATTTTTTTTATCTTCTAAAGTAACCGCCAACATAGTTCTGATTTGCCATAAGAAACACGCACACAGGGTCCTGATTAATCACCACCGTGCCACCCATGCTAAACGCGCGACGTCAAGCGTGTTACTCGCACAAGATCCCTGGCGTCGATTCGCCATCGCTGGTCGTATCAAGGCCGATCATCGTTACCGGCAAAGGTGATGGTAGGCGCACCGATGGTGGCACAGGGTCGAACGGTCTAGAGCGCTAGGTTAATTAGCTCGCGCGGCGCCGTCGCTGTCGGCCATCATTTTCTAGCCGCGCGGCGCGGGCAGCATGGCAGGCGGCATGGAATCAGGTCCACTCTTTTGTGATACTCTAGAAGACAGCGACCGGAAAGCATCGCATCTCACAACACGTCGGTGTCACAGACTCGAGTGCGCTATCCTGTGCATCTGTGACTATCACGCCAAAAACGTCTTCCCTCAGTGCCGCCGTTAATCCATGGATCATGGGACGGAGGGTTGATAATACTTTCATGATTCAGCAGCTGGTAATATCCTGTGAGGATATCTAGGAATATAAATGGATAGGATAATTTCCGTACCAAATCCATCGCCAAATCCATATTTAAGAATTCATATCCGGTATATAGGAATCCGACGGATAAGGATATCCGATTCCGAACTGAAGACCCGAATACGGTATAGGATATGGTATGCAAAATAGCGTTAAATATGGATTATCCAAAAATTAATTAGGATAATCCGATGGTTTTTTACCGAATAATCCGATTTTTTCCGAAAAGGTTAAGACAATATAGCATAACTCGTAGTTATTATGTGCCGAGTCGTTCAATAATCATTCAACTCACTTATATAGTCATTGTACCATAGAGATTACACATTTATTTGGCTACTAGGCTACTCAAATATGTGTGAATATTATCTTAGGTCTTGTGTGTATATTATTATGCATGTTATATTTATTCATTTTATCGTGTTATCATTTTTATTCTATGTATTTTTAGTTGTATGCTTATTAACTACTTTTAAACGTCACCGATCTGATTAGTTTTGTTTCCGCTCCGAGTCCGCTCCATTTCCGTTCCGAATCCGCCATCATATAAATTAATTTCCGAATTCGTATCCGATCACTATCCGGTCCGCTCCGAATCCGATGAAAACACATGGTAGAGGATATGGTAAAGGTAAAATTCGATCAGATCCGTTTACACCCCTAAGGATATCTGACACATCTTTGCACCCTCGTACAAACAACGTGATGAAAAGTGCCGACCAACAACGTGCTCGCAGAGCCAAGTAACGAGAAGATAGATCGTGCTCACATGATGGCTAGCGACCCTAGGAAACCTGGATACTAAGCTAGATCAACAATATCTTGAACCGGAACAAAGACAGAACTGCCAAAAACCTCAAATCCCGAGCTTAAAAAAATTCAAATCCCAGGAGTGCGCCAACTAGCTCTCGAAGTGTGTAATACTACTATACTACTGTAGCTGGAATTGGGCGTATATGAATCACATACGACCATAGGAGCAAAATGCAATTTTTTATTTGATCATCCCATGAGGTCAGGACACCTTTCTAATCGGCACTAGCAACTACTGTAGTAGATAGATCAGAGCGCTTCTTTCTCGATGATGAATATTTTTGGAGTCCAATTTTCTGGCAATATTACAATGAGACAACGTCAACAACACCTAGCTGGCTGCATCACACGCAAAATAGACACGACCTAATCTCACACCAACACGAAGGGCTCTTCCAAACTTCTGATTTCCAGCATGGATGAAGGAGGGGCACACGGGATATCGACGCCACAGGGCGAGGGCATTCAGCTGCATCAGTCACCCAGACTTGAAGAGCAAGACGGCTTTAGAGTCGATGTAGAAGTAGACAAAATAGTTCGTCTCGTGCGTCACGTACGACCCTGCAAAAAAGCAGTTTAAATTACTTAGCAACATGGATTGCACAAAAGCAGTGAAAAATACTTAGCAACATGGATTGCACATTTGCACTCCTTATGTATCTCGTGGATATAGCAAAAGTGACCAAGATCATTAGAGAAGTTCTGTAGATTGACTAGCTGAAGGTTACAGAACATGCTTTCAGGATTTCAAGCTTTCAGACGGATCTCTGAGGCAAACCAACGGCCATGTATGAGGCAATGGTTTATTGCCCAGGATCAAAAGATGAAACTCGAGGCATTAAATACCAAAATACACCACTAACCTCTTTAGGTATTAACCAAAACTTCAAAAACAGCATGGAATAATGGGAAGCACATGGCAAGATTGACCGGTTAAAATTATTATCTTCGGCCTTTTTAGCAGCTTGGCTGTTTAAAACATACTGACAAGTCAAAACTGACATCAATCTCCCTACACCAATCAACGGCACAGGTTCAGAACAATTCTGATTATGTCCCCATCGATTATCGCTTTTGCATTCCCAAGCAAATGCAGAGGCCCCTGAAGTTCACCACAATCATACAAAAATATAGCGTAATGTGGGCTTTCTTTGGAGGTTTCTACCTTCAGCTCATGGGCCACATAAACAAAAGTCCCAGGCGTTTAAACAAAACTGAAGCCAAACTATAACAGAAAAACTCCAGTAGAACTGGGTTGCGGTTCTTTTGAGTGCTTTGAGAAGATGACACCCCTCTAAACAGGTTGTTATACTCGTTACAGAAGCAAGGCAAGACGAGACGACACACAAGCTAAACCTTAAGAGCTCAACAAAAGATCACACGTGCCAGTTGAATGACAGCAGGTACAGTTGCCACAGTAGTGGTTACTGAAATGGTATGCAAATGACCAAATGTAGAAAGAGAGCAGCAAATAAACACACAAAAATGAGCCGCTATTCCCGACCCCTGTCTTGCTCACTCTGAGCGAACCGGGGGCGATTCGCCCGTACGCCGTTGGCCACCCCCTCGTGAGTCACTCCCTCTGCCGGTGCCGCAGTGGCGGTGGGCCTCGTGTCCTGAAGGGTCACGGGGGCCTCTGGCGGCATCCCCCACACAGCAGAGCCGGAAAGCCGGGGCGGCTGACCCGGAGCTGGGTGGCAGCGTCCGTGCTCCTTGGAGCTGGGTGGTGAGTGGTGCGTGGTGGTTCTGACTGTGCGGGCGGCGGAGTCTCTGGCAGGTGCAGGAGGTGAACTTCCCAGCAGATTTTTCGGCCAGATCTGTGTGGGTCCTCGGCCGATCTGTCGCTGGAGCTCGCGGGGATGGCGTTGGCCATGCCTTGGGCGTGGTAGGGAGCTGGTTTTCCTGAGGCGGCTTCTTCGGGCAGCGTGTGGCCTCGTGGTGCAGGGTTCGGCCTGTGCGGAGCAGTCTTGGAGTTTCCGGGCAGCAGACCAGGGCAGGAGGTCTTCTTGCTGGAGACGATGTGCTCACCAGGAAGAGGATGAGGTGGTGCTCAGTGGTTGTCGATAAGAATAAGGATCTGCGGCGTTTGGTGCACCGACAATCTGGCCGCTTTGCTGCCTGTGATCTGTCTGGTTTACCCTGTTCTCGGGGGTGGCATGGAGGAGTTCCGGGCAAAAGCCCAGCACCGACAACGTCCTTTTCGGTGCCAGCAGTGGTGGCGCCCGGTGTCATTTTTCTTCTTGGAGACGCTTGCCATGGAGCTCCGTCTGCACCCTCAAGAGGGTTGGGCTCTCCAGGAGAAATCCCTAGCTCCTGGTTCCTGGGAGGGCGATGGCGGCGTCTACGTCACTTCCTTCTTGGAGGCATCGTCTTGGAGAGTTCTCATTTGGCGGCTTCCGTGTGTTTCTATTGTCGATAGGACGGTGGATGTCGTGGCAGCGGCCCCAACTAGATGACGTTGCGAGCCGAGGCGGCGGCCTCGGAGACCATGTTAGGCAGCCATTTCATGTGGTGGAGAAGTTGCTTGCATGGATTGGGTGACAATCTTATGTCGCTAGTGCAGCGAGGTTGCCGGCTTGGTCGACGCGCCTTAGAGGAGGCGGTTTGACTTTGAGGCCGGGCGGCCCCGGATGTTGGTGTGGCGGCCGTGGTCTACGAGCAGTTTGCCCTGTGCAGCTTGGGCTGCGGGTGGTTGCGTTGTGTGATGCCGCAGCTAGAGCGCGAGCGGTGGTATGCCAGGGCGGCGGTCCCGAAAGGTGGTGTTGGTGGTCTGCTGGGCGTGGAGGAGTTGCTAGATGTCGGGGTGGCGGCCCCAAAAGCTTGTCAGTGCTAAGTGCTTTGAGACCTTGTGCCGTGTGGGCGACGAGGCGTTCTCAGTGTTGATCGTCGGCGTCGTGAGGCGCAGCTCTCCTGGAGGGTTGACTTCTTCTTCGTTGGAGCGCCCCGTGTTTGCTCCTCCCATAGCACTCACGGCGTCTTCTCTCCGGCTTGGGTGGATGTCGTCTCGTCTTGGTTGGGTGGTGTTTGGGCTTGGCCGTGGTTGTGTTCGTGTGGGCTTCGCCCTTGTTGTATCGGTTTTAGCCCGGTTTTCCATTAATTAACCGGGCACTGTTCTCAATTAGTGGAAAGGCAAAGCTTTTGCCACGTTTCAAAAAAAAAGGGCCAAAGCAAAATAGCGAATATTCTACGAGAAATTACACAAACCATACCCTATTTATGCTAAAACATAAGATCTGCTAATGCAATCTGCCAATATAAATGTTCTTACAATTTCTACAAGTCGTTGAGAAGCGATTGAAGGTAAACTTTCTCTAGCACCTGTACAGTCAATTAGCGACACCTAAAATTAACAAGCCTTGTTGTTTCACTTCGAAATTATTTTTTGGGATATGATCAGTCACTATGACATGCTCTGGAACTACAAGATCTTCTGAAGGTCATGCGACGTGTGATTTGGCAGCTGGTACCGTGTCATATGGAGCATCATAAGTCTAGAACAGATAATATGTATGATTTAAAAAAGTTACTAGATATATCAATTTAAAGCCGTTGCCAGACTAAACCTGTCTTCCCAACACACCTTGGTTCAAATTGTAACTTACTGCACCTTTTCATATAGGAGTACTTCTTGCCGAACTCGTGTAAGGTTTGTTCAACAAAATAGGCATAGGTGCCACACATAGGTAAGGTATGCCAAAGGAAACCTTGTAAGTTGTTACAATTTTATTTACTCACTGACATACACAACTATCAGAAAATGAATCCTAACTATGGTGTGGTCACGAACCAAAAGCCCACCTACCCTGATCAAACAAGTATAACTCGGAAGTGTTGCAAACTGAAGCAAAATTAGTGGCCAACCAGATAGTACTAGTGCTAAGAACAACAGTCAATCTACAAAAAGGAAAGTTAAGGTGTTGCTGAAGATTAGATTAACAAAACATAGCAAAAATAATATAAAACAAAATCTGAAGAGAAAGATCGAATTTCAACAAGATGTGGATTCAGATAATCGTGAGGGTTCTGTAGTGATAGGCCTAATGGCTATTATTGTAGTTTGGACAAGAGTCACAAGACCAGCTTTAGACCAAGATAACCACACATATTCATCATAGATGGAATAACTTATTGGGTAGTGTGGCTGCAAAATACCAAAAAAATGCTCTCAGGAAGCTTTAAGAAATTCGATGATAAAGAATGGTTACCTCGAGTAAGATAACCCCTTTTTTGTAGCAGAGTTGAAGAATGTATAACTAACAGTAATCATATGCAGTGGTCTGTACACGCCAAACAGTTGATTAATCTTTTGTTCTTCTAGAACCACTTCGCGATTTGTATGAGCTAATTGCTATAGAGGTCCCTAATCTTTCTTTCAGTCTAAGGCTAATTGTGAAGTTCTGTTAATGGGAAATGATATGTTGCCTCTAAGATGATGTCGCATACTGTGTGGCATGCCACATCATCCCTCTGTCCCAAAATAAGTGACTCAGTTTTGTCTAGATACGGATGTATCTAAACGAATTTCAATGTGTAGATACATCTAGAAAAAGTTGAGTCGCTTATTTTGGGATGGAGGGAGTACAAAAATCTGGTGGCATGTCAATACCTAGTCAGTTGGAAAATCTAAATAATATGCCATGTCATTTTTCAGTGCATCTCATTTTCAGATAGACTGGCATGCCAGTGACACTAAGTACATTCTTCGAATTGAAACTTATTCCAATTCGGTATACACAAGAAAGTGAAGCATATAACTCCAGATCTCTCAACTGAAAATGCAACTAACTGAATACCAGCTACGCAAAGTTGGACTTGGTTTATACCATCCAGAAACTAATCTATAGACAAGCTGCCTGAATCAAGCTTCAACAAACACCTACATCAGTATAAGAAATAACATCGAAACAATGAGCCCCGTGAGAAAGGTATCACACTACTTTAGCTTAATCCTAAAAGGCAACTTGATTTGCAGGACAGCAGACTATTATCCAAACATGTTCCGCCCCTAAATCCTTCTGAAATACACAGTCTAAAGGGTCACGTCTTCTAATGCTTCATCTGACAGTCATCCACAGAAATTATACATCATTCAGTGCCACCTTGGAGATATATATTCATCAACAGAAGTTCATGGTCACTTGGAACAACCATTATCCATTTTACTAGGATCATATTATGAAATTAACCGCAGATGCCCAATGGCCACTCTGAAACTAGCCACGGCCCGCAAACTACATCGAACCAGAACGGGAAGGAAGAGAGAGCATTACCGAAGTTGCGGCCGACGATGCAGTGCCAGGTGGGGCCGTGGTTCTTGTCGAACTCCTTCTTGATGTACTCCGCGATGTCCTTCTCCATGGTGTGCTTCTCGAACGCCTGCGCAGAACAGATACTAAGCAAATTCCCCCACACCAAACCCCGGCGAGACAGCGCGAGGACAGAGGGCCCAAATCGAGAGAGAATCCACATGAGAAGAGGGTGGGGAAAGGGGGATTACGACGCGGGAGATTTCGAACGCCTCCTTCTGCATCTCCTCCTTCATGTCGGCGCTCTTGAGCTGGATCTTGTGCACCGTGGGCGAGGCGGCGGCGGCGGAGGCCGGAGACGGGGAGCCGAGGGCGGCGGTGGCGGAGGCGGCGATGGGCTTGCGGTCGGCGTCGGCCGGGGACCGCGCGGCGGCGTAGGAGGGCGGCGGGTGGGAGGCGGCGACGGAGCCGAACTCGCGCTTGACCTCGTCGGCCATCGCTGCGAATCACACTTGGCTGGTGGTGGAAGGAAGGCTGGAATGAGTTGGAGGAGCTCGGAGGCGATTCCTTTCTCCGCTCCTCCCTTTTGAAAGGCGACGGTGGCAGACAAGACAGAGTCAGTCAGTCGACTGGACTAGGTGGGGTGCTGCTTCATGATTGCGCGAGAAGGGCCGGGCCTTCCTTCCAGCGGAAGCTAGACGTGGAATGTAGATCCAGGCCTGTTATGCGGCCTTTTGACGCATTTCATGCGCACAGTACGGCGACTGACGGAAAGCTGAGTTCACCTGAAACACCAGTGAAGTCGGATGATCGCTGAACAATGCCATGGGAAGTCGACAATCTTCATCTGGTTGCTGTGGAACTGTTAATCAAGGCGCTGTTGTGAGATGTGGCGTCCCCGACAGTTCAGCATTATCATCAACTGAAGAACTCGATGCTACATCTATGCAGAAACAAATTTCGCTCGGCAGGACGACGTTGAAGCCATGTGTGCCAGTCTTTCAGCGGCAGCAGAACCGCAAATCCCTTTCAAGATCCCCATTGGCCGCTGCAACAATCAAGCTGCCACAGCTTCTGTAATTCAGAACATCTCATGTAACCGTTTCAGGTGGGTGATTTCTGCCGGTCTCAGCAAGCAAATTTCACAGCCGCCCACTGGTTACGCTTTGATCCTCTGCATAGAAATAGGACGGCATGGGAGTTCACATAAATTCTTCTACGAAAACCAGACCGTAATTTTATTTGCAGAATATACTCGTGTAGTATTAGACCAAGTAACATATGAAAGAAACTCAACGTATAAACACCACCGACCGAAGTACTCTCGAAAAAATAGACAACACCAAATCAAGTAGGCTCACACAATTTTATTTGAATACTTCATGGTATATATAGTCGACAATTTAACCATATAAACATCATCAAAGAAAGTAGGCATCCCGAGACATCGCTTATATCATCAGAACTTGCTAAAGAACTCGCAAAGGTGTTCTGAAACCTCGTTAGGCTTCTCCTGGTTGAGGAAGTGACCCACTCCCTCCAGGATAACCACGTCCTCCAGATTCGGCACGTTCGCCTTCAAGCCACCCTTGTGAATGTAGTCTTTCACCCCCGGTGTGTTGTACGTAAGGTCCAGGTCCCCAACAATAAATTTCGTCGGTACTTTTATTGGGGCTCCAGTCCATGGTGCAGAAAGCTCCCAATTCCTGCACGAACACAAACAAGTTACGCGGTGTCTCATGTATGCCTGAGTTTAACTCTGGCCAATGCCTTCACCATTTAACTTTTGAACTGAAATTTGGCACAAACGGTTATGTAGTTCAGACATGCATATATCAACTTAAAGTTGCTGAAAGGAGCAATTTCGTCAAATTTCTCACTAGGTTCCTTTCTTTTTAGGTTAAAGCTAGCATTTAGGATTTTTGGAAGTAACTCCCCCACAAATATGATGTGAATTCTACATCATAAAGACATCAGTGACCAGTTGAAATGATTATTCCATGTTAAACAAATAACGTCCTGTAAACCAAACTATTTTTTCTGACTAACAACAATATATAAAGCAGTATATGTAAAACCAAGACAGTGAGAATGAGCCATCGACGACATACAAGTCCAGGCATCTGTAGAAGTTTAGCCCTCCTGTAAACCCTGTCTTCTCAAATTTGTCAGCGTAGTAGGAAATGTCTTCTTCAGACAACCATGCAGGGAGAGAGCCATCTGAATCAAGCGACTCAATGAATGTCTTGCCCTTGGATAGAATGATAGGTTCTGCCTTGCGCATTCCAAGGATCGCCTTAAACTTGTACCTATTGTCGTATAGAGCAAATTCTTCTTCAGCAATTCCAGGGTCCTGCATGCATAATTTGGTAATTAGTATCTCCAACAGTTGTTGACAAACCAAATCCAATGCATTGTTGGGGCAGAGGAAAACTATATCTGAGAATAAATAATTAAACAATATTATCTGATTCCACGCTAGGAGACACTTTTAACCTGAATCTGCAGGTAAGAATTGTTGAAGCCCTATACTCAAAAGGTAAAAGCCATGAGATTACATAATAGACAACTACATTTTAAGACCTAAGTCATTTAAAGGTTTTAAAGCCAACTGTACTACTGTAATACACCAGATTGTTAGCTTTTACAGCTCCGCGGAAAGATGTTATGTTCAAGTTCAGTGATATCTTTTGTGCTTATTACTAAGATAAGATATTTAATTGATACTTAGGGATAATAGAACAATTTGTGTGCATTGTCATGGTTTAATTTAATTTAAAGCAAGACCAAACCATCTAAATGCACACATCTCATGTGTTTATGTCATATCAAACATGTGTTGTAGCCTCTGAAATTAAATGGACCACTGTCATGGCTTCAGCAATTGAAATCTTTACAAGAGTGAAGATAAAGATCTACGCAGTTGAGCGGCGAATAAAGCGTCAACAGAAAACATGGCATCTATCAGGAAACAATATCTTGATAATGCGGTAAGTAAAATTTTGTGTTTCGTCAAAAGTACAATGCTAAGTGTCCGATCTCCATTCAACCACGATCTCTAGTTCCTCACTAAGAAGATTGGTATTTAACTTACCGAGATTTTACCCTGATATGCCCATTATTTCGGGGACAATGCTAGTATCTGATTCCCATTCAACCAAGAGCTCTAGTTCCTTAATATAAAATTGGTACTTAAGGTGCCTAGGCTTTTACCCTCATAAGGACATATGTGTAGTTGTGCAGCAAACAAAGCTTCAACAGAAACACATGCTTTTATTAGGATCCTTACACACTCTGTATCTTAGATACGTGACAGTGTCAAGTTTCTGGCTTAAAAACAACAATGCTAAATATCCGATTACCATCAAACTAATAACTCAGTTTCTTAATGAAAAACAATATTTCAACCTCCAAATCAAACAATACAAATTTTTGTTTCGTGGCCATGTTTGCATTGTTATATCTGGAATTCCGAAGTCAATGACTGACAATATAAATTAGCTGCTTCCGAATAATCTACTCCTAGTTTAGTTCTCGCAACAGCGGCAAATCAAATCCCTTGTGAAGCATCAATAGCAACCCGCAAGCAACAAATTTCAGAGAATTTAGGCACCATGCAAACAATTGGCTAACATGATGTAATTGTTATACTGCCTACACATATTAACCGGTAAATTGTCTGTGAAACCAGTAAAACCAACACTTCCTGGTAATGTCGTCAGGACAGAGAAACACCAACCCATTATACCACTGGCTCTATGATTAAGGGGCCATAGAATTTCACCTGGAAGCGGCACATGTAGTGGTCTTCTCCGCACACGGCCCTGATGGCCTGGAGTGGAGTCCCTTCGGCCCGGCGCGGGTGGTACTCCACGCTGAGGTTGACGAGCGCCCGCACGAGGTCCGGCCGGAGCAGGCAGAGCTGCCACGCCACGATTGCGCCCCAGTCGTGCCCCGCCACGAACACCTGCCGCGCGAGGCCGGGGATCAAACGAAAAAGAGACCTCAGCTAGCTTAACAGGGAGCATGGCCGGCGAGAGGAAACGGAAGGCCGAACGGGTCCGACGGTCAAACCTGGGGCTGCCCGAGGTCGGCGATGAGGGCGACGAGGTCGCCGACGAGGTGGAAGGTGGTGTACGCATCCTTGGCGGCAGGGGCGTCCGAGTCGCCGTAGCCGCGCAGGTCGGGCGCGACAGCGCGGAAACCCCGGGCCGCCAGGGCGGCCATCTGGTGGCGCCAGCCGTACCAGAGGTCCGGGAAGCCGTGCACGAGCAGCACCGCGGGCCCGTCCTCCGGCCCCGTCTCCGCCACGTGCAGCCGCACCCCGCGCGCCACCTCCACCGTCCGGTGCCGCACGCCCTCCGGCTCCATCGCCGCCGCCGCTGCTGCTCGCGGCCCGCCGAGGGATTGGATTGATTAACCGGCGGTCTTCGGGATAGCCTGCGCCCGCGCTGCTTCGGGTGCGTCACCGGTCGGTGGTTTGAAGCTGTGTGGCTGAACGGGACGATAAGGGCATGTACAACGCAGCCGCTAACACAGGCGCTAGGGATTAGAATCCTGGCCGTTTCACCTAAAAAGGCTGCAAATCCTGGCGCCTGGCTTGCATCGACGCTTGAACTAGAGTCGACGCTTTAGCGATTCCTCTGGACAAAATAAGCGCGGAAGGCAGCGAGCGGCTGGCAGTTTTGCGCCCGTAATTAGCGTCTTGCGTTGCAAGGTAGGACGCTTAGGGATAATTCTAACTTTTTGGTATTTATTTTATTCACCTAAGCGCCCATATTAGCGTCCAGGATTGTACAATTTCGTGGTTGGTGGGGGCCGGCGGCCGGCCGAGCGCCGGCAGGGATGTGGTTTTTGGGAGCTTTGCCGAAATTTCCCCCGACCTTGGACTTGGTTGAACCGGTATCGCGTCTGGCTTCCCTCATCGCTTCAGGCTTGAAGCTGGAAGGCTGTGTACAAGGTGACCGTGACCCGTGGATGCCTCATCGAGAGGGGAAATTTGCCCTCTCCAAGACTCTGGATCGCATGAATTTAGACATTGTTACATGAAAAAATCCTTGCCATGTACGGTGAACTCACATAAAAATCCTTGCAAAAACCAAACGGACCCTAATTTTCGTAGCTGCTTTTCCTAATGCGACCTGCTTTTGCTATTGTATTTCTCACAGCAGATAGACCCCTGCTTCCACCGCGGTGACTTTCGGTTTCTCGAAAGAATTACCCACCACTGCCCTGATAAGTCATACCGATTCAATTCTTTTCTTTCCTCTGCCCCGCGTGACCCCTCTTCGTCTTCTTTCTCTCGCTCTAATCCGCATCGGGAGGACACAAACCGAGGGATCCCGGCGATGCGCGCCTCCAGCGGCGCCCAAACCTCCCCTAGTATGCGTCCTCACCTTCACAAATCTCCTCCGGCCACACGCACATCTAGACCGCCTCGTGAATCCGTACCGCCTTGAGCGCCGCCCAACCTCGCTCCCCACTCCCCAGCAGGTCCACTTCTCAAGCCCCCTGCTGAATCCCTCGACGCCGCTAACGCCAGCCGCTGCAGGTTCCCATGGGGGCATCTCCCAATCTCGGACCTCGTGGAGGATCTAGATGCCGGAATGCCGCTGCCGCCTGCTGCTAGTAGGAGCTCTGCTTGGGCCTACGTCTGGTCGCGACTCGCGACCAACCTCCAAGAAGCAACACGACGCGATCGCCGAGTCCGGCATGTAGTTGCTCGAGCGAAGCCAGATGCTCTTGAATCATGTGGCGAGAGTTTGACAGCGACTCGATCTGAATCATTCTTGCCTGCATACACACAGTACGATTTACGAACCAATTCTTGCAAATTGATTGCTAGTACCTGCGTACACATCTGGTTGGTCCATGCGGTAGTATCTCTCCAATCTTAACCGCAATTTGCAATTTCGCTGATCTGTAAAAGTTCAGAAGAGGTACTGACACGGCTGTTTATGGACCGGGAAGGATAAGTGAAACAAAAGGCTCATTTTTTCTTTCAAAAATGTTCTTTCAAATGTGGAATTATGTACTCCCTCCGACTCATAATACCTCGAAAATACAGATGTATCTAGCACTAAAATGTGTCTAGATAGATTCGTATTTGCGAAAGGTAATATGGGTCGGAGGAAGCAGATAAGTACTTTACATTCAACTAACATATATAGATAGTTTATCTAGGTCCCCGAGAAAATAAGGACAAATCGTATCGAATTTATAATTTCACAGTTATCCCAACCAAACAACTTTATGCTTTTTCACTACAGCAGAATCAAACACACCCTTAATCATTTGGTTAGCGTTTAGCTTTTTCAAAGCAAAAGCAGGTTATGAAAGCTAAACCAAACGGACCCTAAGTTAGAGCTCGTTCAACTTCTGAACTGTTTTATTTTTATATTGTTATTTGTGCTAACACGAAAGTTGCAGCTGAGATTTATTGGTTGCGAGTGTGGTTGCAAATGAGTTTTTCCATGCGACCGAGAAAAAACATTCCTGGCTATTGGGTTTCTACCGTGATTTGTGCTAGCAAGGAAGTTTCATGTGCGTTGCATGTGATATTTTTGTTATAAGTGGATTGAAACTGAGTTTTTCCATATGCAAGTGGGATGCAACCGATAAAAATGTTCATGACCGTTGGATTTGCAATTTTGCATTGTGATTCGTTCTAGATAAGAGTTGCAAGTAGGTTGCAACTGAGGTTTTTCAGTTGACGATAGGTCGCAACTGAGAAAAAAATATTACTAGCAGTGTATTTATGTCTGTGATTTATGCTAGATGAGAGTTACAAGTAGGTTGCAACTAATTATTTTCCAGTTACAAGTAGGTCACAACTAAGCAAAAAATATATTACTAGTGTTGTATTTATGTTTGTGGCTCGTGCTAGATGAGAGTTGCAGGTAGGTTGTAACTAAATTTTTTCAAGTTGCAAGTAGGTCGCAACTGGAAAAAAATATTAGTAGCTTTGTATTTTTCTATCTGTGATTCGTGCTAGTGGGAGTTGCAAGCAGGTTGTAACTAAAAAAATCTAGTTACAAGATCGCAATTGAGAAAAAATTATAAACTAGTGTTATGTTTGTGTCTATGATTCATGCTCGATGGGAGTTGCAAGTAGGTTGCAACTAATTATTTTTCAGTTACAAGTAGGTCACGACTAAGCAAAAAAAAAAAAACTAGCGTTGTATTTATGTGTGTGGCTCGTGCTAGATGAGAGTTGCAGGTAGATTGCAAATAAATTTTTTCAAGTTGCAAGTAGGTCGCAACCGGAAAAAAATGTTACTAGCTTTGTATTTTTGTATCTGTGATTCTTGCTAGATGGGAGTTGCAAGCAGGTTGTAACTATTTTTTTCTAGTTACAAGAAGGTCGCAATTGAAAATAAATTATAACTAACGTTATATTTGTGTCTATGATTTGTGCTAGATGGGAGTTGCAAGTAAGTTGCAACTTTGTTGTAACTTAATTTTTTCAATTACAAGTAGGTTGTAACTGAGAAAAAGAATTTCTAGATGTTGGATGGGTTGCAGTTTTTTTTCCAAATGCAAGTAGGTTGGAATCGAGAGAGAAATATTCTTAGCCGTTAGATTTGCGTCGTGGTTTATGCTATACTAGAAAGATACCTCGCGCATTGCAGCGGGTCTCTTTAATATATTTGTTTTCTAAGGAGAAGGACCCCAACCATTTATTTTCATGAGATAAATATTTATTATTACCTAAAGTCACAAATAGAGATGCAACAAATGTTTTAACGGACTTCACATTGCATGATAAAATCTATCTAAGCTTTAAGCGTGGTCACGACCCCGCGTTCTGAGGTACTTTCGGTAAGTATGTTTCAACCGTTGGATAACTAACTTGAGAGCATCTAGATCGTTGAACAAGGATGTTGAGCTGAACTTTTTTTACTGCGACTCGGGCGTCTCCCTTCAATCAATTGGATCCATACAGTGTACTGGCCCGCAACACAGTGACCGAACTCCCACTAGATCGTGAAAATGACTGCAGCCCCTCGATCCCCAGCCACGATACCCTGTCCCCCAACCTCCTCTCCCGTGCTCTCTCTCTCTCTCTCTCTCTTCTCCTAGAACGCAGGGTTGCTCCAAATCAGGCGAGCCGCTGACACCCTGCCTCAATTTCCTCCGCCGGAGTGTGATCCGTCACCTACCCAACCGGCTCCCGGCCTGATCTGGCTGATTCCGACACCTTCACCCTGCCATGGACGGCACCATCCCAAGGGCGCTGGCCCAGGGAATGGCATCCAGACAGGATCGACGCAATCTGGGTGGCGGATCAATCTTCTGTGGGGCGGCGGTAGCGGCAGCCGGCCGCCTTCTCATGTTGCAGCTTGCCCTTTGGTTCTGGAGGCCCAGATGTGTAGCACGACAGGCTACCAGCGAGAGCGTTGATGCCATCTGCCAGATGTGTGTGGCTGGACCATGGGCCCATGCTGGCGTGGTGTGTTTGGTTAGAAAGATGGGAGCAAGCGCAGTGGAGCCTCTCTAGATGTTTTATCTACTTTAGTGACGTGATACGTCTCAAACGTATCTATAATTTTTGATGCTCCATGCTTGTTTTTACACCATTTGCTTAGTATTTCGTTTCACTTCGTGGCGTTTTTATGCATTTTCCGGGACTAACCTATTAACAAGATGCCACAGTGCCAGTTCCCTGTTTTCTGCTATTTTTGTGTTTCAGAAAAGTTACACATAAAATATTCTCGGAATTGGACGAAACAAAAGCCGAACATCCAGATATTAAACGAAGCTTCCAGAACACCGAAGAGGAGTCAGAGCCGAGCCAGGGGCCAGCCTCACCATGAGGGGGCGCGGCCCAGCCCCTGGTCGTGCCCCCTATGGGTGAGACCCTACTGGTCCACCTCTGATGCTGCCCCTTCGCCTATAAAGACCCCCCGACGGGAAAAACCTAAGAACCCGATCAATTTTCCAGAAACACATCGCGATCCGCTGTCGTCGTCGACCCGAGATCGGGAGGGTCCAGAAGCTCTTCCCGGCACCCTGCCAAAGAGGGGAATCGCCACCGGAGGTCTTCTTCATCGCCATGCTTGCCTCCGGCGCGACGAGTGAGTAGTCTACCTTGGACTATGGGTCCATAGCAGTAGCTAGATGGTTATCTTCTCCACCATGTGCTTTATGTTTAGATCTCGTGAGCTGTCTTACATGATCGAGATCACCGTTATGTAATTCTACATGTTGTATTTGTTGGGATCCGATGAATATTGGTGTTATGTTGAGTTGATGTGCTGAATCATATATCTTATGCTATCTCTATGTTGTTTATGATCTTGCATGCTCTCCGTTGTTAGTAGCTATTGAAGGGTTTCACAGCATAGTAAATCAAAATTTTCCTACGAATACGAACAAGAAAGCCAAGTGAAAGAGCATTTCCCTAATAAATGTATTTCGGTGTTTGTTAACAACATTTGGTGAATTAACCATGCTATTAAAGTTCTGCAGATTTTCTAGGTTGATTCAGGATCTCGCAGAGGTTCACCCCAAAAAGGAAGAAAAGATCGGAGCTGTGGGGACCCCGGTTTACCACCCGGAATTCCCATTATGCATACAACTCACGATCCCATGATCAGTATGTCGTGAGTCCACATAACCGAGCTGATATCAAAGTTACATCATCCATTACAGTACCGAATATAAAGTCTTACAATTGGTCACACGACCAAGACGGATAATGCCACGCAGGGCAAGTTTACAAACTAAGCAGCGGATACCAAGCAGCGTTGATGTCCCACGTCATGCCTACTACCCTACAGGCAACTGACTGGGAGACGTTCCTAGTTCGCACCGGCGTCATCGCAACCATCGCCACCTTCCTCGCAGTCTTCTTCATAGTCTGACCAAGTTAATAGCCAGGGACAAAGCCGTGAGTACATTTGAATTGTACTCGCAAACCATCTAAAGGGGAGAGGACAAATATGCAGTTTGGCTGTAGCAAGGAGAAAGGCTCTGGTCTAGTTTTTCCTATCTAGTCAAATTCTCGTGTCGATATAGCATGTCATACGACATCTCTATATCCTTGTTAAAGAAGAATCTTTGTAAAGCATCTTTAGTAAAAGCTCTAGGAAAGGGGGAACTCATTTTCAAGAGAAGAGCCGGGGGTCAATCAAACATGACCACCCTCCTTAATAATTCCGGTCAATCACACATGACCACTTTCCACCTTCGGCAGTACCCTCCAAGTACTCCGAAACCAAGCACGTGCCATGGCAGTACCCTCCGAGTACTCCGTCCGGCATTATCTCCTTTTCTTTCTGAAATCCACTTTGAAAAACCAAAACCGACATTGGGCTAGGCAACGGTCGTCCCAACCGTCCATGACCGAGGACTCGGCTATTCGAATAGAATTTCACTCTGCAGAGGTTGTACACTTTACCCACACCATCCGATAAATCCACCGGGATACCACCACGGACCGTCATACACAAGTATGCGGGGTTCGGATAATCGATCATAGCCGTCCATCTATCCACCTTAATACGGGCGCCTACCCTGTGGAGTATACATCCCCGGCAAACCCTAGCCGTCTACCTCTGCCGAGCATAGTTCCAGTGCCACGGCGGGAGAAACCCAAGTGTCTTCCGGCCGGATAAATCCCGATGGATCCCGATTTACTATTGCCCATAATCTGGCGGCAATCCGGATTCCGGGGTCCTCCAGACCCGTATATAGTATGAGGCTCCCCGCACTAAGACAGATAAACTTCCGACTAAGCCCCGTCCCATACCAGGGTAATGTGGTTGCACGGGTTAATTGTTCTGAGCGAACGCCTAGTGATCACCAATGTCATATTAAAAACCACCACCTCCTTGTCCTCCATTTTGACAAAAACCATTTTTGAAATCACTTCAGTGGGGTAGGTACTACCCTAAGGTTTTCAGAAACATTTTCGTAAACTTTCATTGAGTGTTCCCAGTCCTAGAGTTTTAGCTCCACTAGAACGTTTATCAAAGGCATTGTTGCTAACCAACAAGCCACTACTCCAGGGGTATTGGAATAGGTAGTAAAGGGGTCATCTCGATGGATGATAACAACTTGACTCGCGGAGCTTGAGTCAACAAATAATTGCTACAGGAACTATAGCAACATAAATCCATGCACTTTAATAAAATGGAAGGAGACATGCAAATTTGTAATTTGGGTTCAGATATGCATCAAGTTAGATGGCTTGCCTTAGTAGCTTGTCCCTGGTCTTCTTCTTGATAATCAAAGATTTCTCCCTCCTCGGTACACTCCTCGTTCGATTCTATCGCCGAAAAAAAAATAAAAGCACACAATAAGCACACATGCATACACAAGTCACAAGCATTTCAGCACTCATACCATCTTATCAAAGAGTATCAGAAGCAAACAAGTTTAGAAAACAAACAAAGTTTTAAAGGTTCTTAATTAACAAGTTAAGCCTACTAGACACTAGAGTTTCTTAAGTTGATGTGAACACCACCACTTAGCAACCAATTCAAGCATGCAGGCATCCAGTGAACCAAACAGCACACCAATCAATATTGCAGGTTGACAACAATCTTAAGAGACTACCAAAGTTGGATTTATTGAAAAGTAAGATGTGGTCTAATTCCTATGAATTTAACAATAAGAGAATAACACTAGGGCACCAAAATAATCCCCATATATTCTCTGAATCTCAGAAAAATATGAGGTAAAGTGCTCTGGAAAGCTCTTCAAGAGCATGATCCAACAAAGTTGGATTAAACACAAAATTCTATTCCTACAGAAAATGGTGATTTTTTTAAGAGTAAAATACACACAATGCCATTTTAATTACTACTGCAAGAATAAAGGTCCTAAAATAGCAAAACCAGTGAGTCAAGCAAGATATAACACTAAGCTACTTCTAGAAATTGGATTCACTCATAAATTCATAACCTACTGCAAGTGGGAAATTAAACTATACTAATTAAACTATTTTCCAAATTAAATACCACTGCAGATATATGTGTCCTAAAATACCAAACTTAGTTTGTCATGCAAGTAAACACCTGAGAGTACCTCTGGAAATTGGAAACAAGGCATTTCAATATATAGAACTATAGATTTGCAATTTTGACTAAAAGGGTGCTTATTTTACAAGATTTAATTCAAGCAATTTATACATGGGCCAAAGATGTATGCATGCAATATTTCTAGGTAGTTCACAACAAGAGGAACTCACAGGAATTTGAATCACTCAATTTGGACCTGTAATTATTTTTCTATAATTTTTGCAAACTAGCAGATCAATCAAAAAGTTTAAAACGAAAACTCTGAAAAAAAATAGCTTGGCCCGGATCTGGCGGACCTGGGCTGCCTGGCGCAGGCCGGCCCAAATCGCGCAGGCGCCACGGGCGGGAAAAACAGCCAGCCGCGCTGACAGGCCTGGCCCGCTGTCAGCGGCCGCGGCGGCTGAATCGGTATCGGGCAACTGGGGCCGTCGGATCAAGTGAAGATCGACAGTCCCCAGCCGTCTTCTTCCTCTGGCCCGGCCGACGGGGAGGAAACCCTAACCGGGGGCTGGCGGGGGCTGCAGCTCACCTGGGGGCTTTCCCCGGCGACGAGGAGGTGCTGGGGAGACGCGGCGGGCGACGGCGACCTCGGGGAGGTGCTGGATGGTCAGAAGGGTCCTCGGGGTGCAGTTCTGCGCGGCGGCCGTGGCTAGCTCTACCTCGGGGCTTGCAGGGATCTCGGCTCCGGCGTCCCTGGATCAAGAAAAGGGCAGGGTTAGGCAGCTGAGAGTTAGGGGAGTCCATTCAGGAAGAAATAGAGGGAGGTGGGTCTGAATCGGCTGCACGGTGTCCTTCTTCCTTGCATAACAAATCTAGGGTTTGCTTCCTTCTCCTCTGTTAGAGGCCATGGGGTGGTTCTGGGTGTCCTGGGAGGGCAATGTGTTGGTGTGGGAACCAAATGGGGGTGCAGAGAGGGGCTGGAGGAGCCAGGGGAGTTATAAACCAAGGGGGAGTATGTAGGTCGGTTTGGGCAAGGTGGGGTCTATGGAGGGGCTTTGGTTGGTCCAGGAGGACGGTGGGGAGGGTGAGAGGGTCCTATTGGATGCCCTGGTCGGCTGGGAGCAGAGGGGTGAGGCTGCAGCACCATTTTTTTATTGATGGCAAAGCTTTTGTTGACCTTTCTTCTCTCCTCTCCCTCCAAACACTAAGGGACAAAAGAGAGGGGTTGCTACAGTACAATTCGACCATAGGGTGGTGAAGGTGCTGGAGAAGGCTGGGTGATGGTTTGGTGAAGTTTCAAATGTTTTTGAAATATTAGGGTTGATGTGGTGATGAATGCATGCATGATCCACTATTTAGATTTTTAGTTTGCTTCACTTTGCTCCAAACAAGGACAATGCAAGCATGGATCAGATGGTGCCATTTGCCAAGCTTAAAGATAAGTTAAAGTTGTAGGATTTTTGGTATTAAAGAGGATCACCAAAATTTGGTACCTAGAAAGTTGGTCGAATTATGCTACTCACAAGGCTTTGAAATTTTAGGGAATGAGAAACTAGGGTTTTGGGGTTCATAGGAGAAGGCATGCATAGATGGATTATATGGGCGTGGTATGGTGGGATTAACCATATTAACAATTTGGAGGAGTTTATTTGATGCTAGCAAGATCACCAAAATTGGAAATGTGAAGATTTGCACTATACCACTTGGGACAAGTTTTTAAAATTCTAAAGATGAACCACTAGGGTTTTTGGGTCCATGGGTTCCTATAGTAATAGGAGAACATGGTAGGAGATTATAAGATGCTTGATGAGAAGAAAAAGTTGCATGGAATAATATGGTTACCAATCATATGCATATTGTTAAGCAAGAAAGATGAGATAGAGAAATAGTTATTCTTGATGGAGGAAAAGTGATATTTTGCAAGAATAACATTTCCAAATGCTAGAAGAGAGGAAATGAATTTATGGAGAGATTTTATGATGAGTGTTGACTAATTATCAAGAGGGTCAAGGAAAACTAGAAGGTGAATTCAGTTTTTGATTAGGGTTCAAAACCTAGTCACATAGATAGGAGACATACGTCAAGATGCACATGCAAGTGCATAGATAGTTAGGGTAGATCAAGAGGAAGGGGAATAGGTCAAAGAATGGCCTCTGAACCATTAATTTCGAATTCTAGAAGTAGGAGCAAAAGTGCATATGATAATAGTCAAATGGTCAGTGATTTGATTAGGGCCAGAAACAGGATTAGAGCAAGTATCAGATGGCCTCGAATGGCTAGGTGGCAATGGAAAGAATGGAAGATCACATGCCAAATATGAGTTCTAGGAAGGTACATTGCCATGGTTAGAATAGAGGAGCTTAATATAGGTGTTGGAAAATTGAATCTGTTAACAGACACTAAGATAGTCTACACACTAGGTGTTTGATGAAATGACTGCAAGAAAATATTTTGTGATAGCTGAGAGGAGCCTTCTAAGATGGGATGTAGATGATTCTAGTAACACCAGGGTGCTTTCCTTGGGCTAGTTTGATTATTTTTAAGATCCCTCAAAATGGTGCTCCTAATGTCTCATGATAAGACTAAGACATTAGAGTTAGGAATTCAGGACTGAGATGAAAATAACAAGATAGGTTTGATTTGAAAGATAGAGTGGAAATAACTTACATGGGACAAAATATAAATTGATGAGATTTGAAAAGGTTAGGCCACATGCCTAAATGAGGATTATATCTACACCCAAACAACTCATCAAAGTCAAACAGTCACACAAAGTCAACTCATCACACAAGGTCAATCATTTGCAGCTAATCTAGCAATATCAGAAACAATGATTGAACCAGTGCTCAATGATCATGCCCAGGTCAAGTAGAGAAGAGTTTCAAATAAAGGAGTAAGGCTTTGGGTAGATAGTTTTAGAAGCAAATGGAGACATAAATATCTCCTCTGTAAAATCTTCTCAAAGGTGTTTGAAATCCTTTTATAAATATCAACAAAATAAAAGTTTGTAAAGTAGTGGGACCACTCTACTTTGTAGGTCCAGATAATTTTGTAAATACTTAATTTTGATAAAAGCTTTATCTAAAAAAAATAAATCTTGGCGCTTATTTGGATAAATAAAAATAATTTGAATAAAAAGGAGAGTTTGCCAAGATAATGGTTTTGCAAAATAGCTAGAAGCATAAATAAGAGCATGATCACAAGGGCACAAGGGTGGTGTTGGTTCACAAAGGTGTTCAATAAGCAACTCAAGCAGACACCATTAACATAGCACCCAAGATAAACAAGCAAGAAGCAGCACTTCCAGAGGTTTGCTCAAAAAGTTTTTGTTGGCCCTCAATTTTGGCTCACTAAACACGACTTAATCAGGGTTACAAAAAGTGGGGTGTTACAGGAGCCCGTAGTCCAGTAGTGGAGTTAGGGTTTGGTTGTCTTGTAGGGTGCTTCGCGAAGGTGGAATTGGTGGAGAGGGGATCCACGAAGTGCTGCTGTTGCTTCTTCTAGGGCGGAGACTCCGGCCCTGGTGGCTGGAGACTCCGGCCTAGGGGACTCGCCCAGGCAATCCCCAAAGTCGGACGCTTTAGATGCCCGTCCGGAGTTGGGCCGGAGACTTTCTGTCTCTGGCCGGAGACTCCGGGTCGGCATGCTGAGGCCGGAGACTCCGGTCCCTAGGGGCCAGAGACTCCGGTCTGTCTGGCTGGGTTAGGGTTTGCTAAAGGCTTGGACGAGTCAGAGACCAGGCCGGAGTTGGGCCGGAGACTTTTGTCTCTGGCCGGAGACTCCGGCCCTGGAGTCACTTAGGGCGGAGACTCCGGTCCTCCTGGCCGGAGACTCCGGTCCTCCTGGCCGGAGACTCCGGCCCTAGTCGTCCAGCAACGGCTACATTTCGTGGAGGACTATATAAAGCCTTCTTCTACCCCAAGAAGGGGCTGCGGCTTCCACTCTCTCTCCTCTATTGTTCCAAAGCTTCAAAGCACTAGATCTCTCTCCCTAGCCAATAGAACTCAAAGCCCTTTTGGGATTTGAGGGAGAAGACCTAGATCTACACTTCCACCAAGGCGATTTGTTTTCCCCCCTTGCTTTGTTGAGGGGCTTGTAACTTGTGTGTTCATCGGATTCCTAGCCGGAAGAAGCCGTCCTCCAAGCTTAACTTTGTGTGTAAGAGCTTGGTGGGCCTATTGGGAGCCTCCAATTGAGTTGTGGAGCTTGCCCCAATACTTTGTGTAAAGGTGTCGTGCCGCCTTCAAGGGCATCGCTTAGTGGAGCGTGAACTCGCCTTTGTGGCTTGTTCACCAGAGAATAGGGTGAGCCTTTGTGGCATTGGTGGCCTTTGTGGCACCACACCTCTCCAACATAGACGTACTTCCCGTAACAAGGAAGGAACTACGGGAATACATCCTTGTGTCTTTGTGTCTCCATTGCGGTTACCTCTATCCTTTACTCATACCTTTACTTATATTGTTATTGCTAGCTTGCTTGTCACTCTAGGTAAATTCACTTAGTAGCACATCTAGAGAATTTACCTTCTTGTCTAGCCTTAACTTGAAAAGAAGTAAAAATTTGGGTAGCTCCTATTCACCCCCCCTCTAGTCGCTCATACGATCCTTTCAATTGGTATCAGAGCGTGGTTTCTTATTCGGGCTTAACCGCGTAAGAGTTTGAGCAACTATGGATGGGGATAAGAGTAAAGAAACTCCTCCCGAAGATACTCCTCCATCTATCTCTTCCTCTTCAATCTCACGTGAGGAGCATTTGGCGTCCTTGGACACAATGCAAACCACCATGAGATTGGAAATGAATGCTATGTTTGAGGAATATTTTGGAAGAAAACCTTCCGGGCCCACCGACCCAAACACCACACCTATTGTGGAACTCTCCTTGGCTAAGGTGAAGCCACCTAACAATGGCTCCACCTCCGCCGAGAATAAAGGTGACCCTCCTAAGGAAAATGATGGTTCGGCAAAGGGTGCTTACATTCCACCCCCTAACACTTACTCCCCTCCTCCGGTCCATTATCCTATGCCACACATTAACAACATGGGATCTCCACCTAAGCTTGATTCTCGCAATTTTATTAAATGGCAAGGTCTAATGAAATCTCATATTTCTAGCTCTTCTACTCATTTGTGGAGGGTCATACAAAATGGCTTTGCACCTCATGATCCTCTCAACTTGACCGGAAGGGAAGAAGTTGATGAGCAACTCAATGCCACCGCCAAGCATCTCCTTCAACAAGCCGTACCAGATACGCATGCGGTACACATCAACAACTTGAGCACCGCCAAGGAAGTATGGGACTATCTCACTATGCTGTTCATTGGGAATGAGAGTATTCGGTCCTCCAAGTTTGATGAGCTCAAGAGTGAAGAGAGGGATTTCATTATGCGTGACAATGAGACTCCCGATGAGATGTATCAAAGGATCTTGGCTCTTGCAACGGCCTTGACCGGGTTTGGGTGCAAAGACAATGGTGATGACTATATCAAGCGTATGTTCATTACCTCCATCAACCCAAGAGAACCCATGCGGTCCGAGATAATCCGTTCAAGACCAGATTTTGGGAGTATGACCTTAAATGAAGTTCTTTGCGAGTTCACCGCCTTGTCTATCTTGAAGAAGAACGCGGAAGAGACTAGAGCTCGTGTTCTTGCCAGACAAGGAGTTCACAATCTTGCTCTCAAGGCCAAGGTGGTGTCCAAGAAAGGTGAAGGAGAAGAAGAGATATATGAAGAAGAGTGTTGGTCTCCGGAAGATCTCAAGTTTGCACTCCATGAACACTTGGCTCTCAATGCAAATGCTTTTTGGGATGCCAACAAGCACAAGACGAAGGGATCCAAGTTCAAATCCTTTCCAAGGAAGGGTGGTGACTCTAAAGTGAGGCATTGCTACAATTGTGGAGGAATCAAGCACTTCATCGCCGAATGTCCTTATGAGAACAAGGAGGACAATGAAGGCCGGCTCATCCCCAAGCGCCGGTCATCAAAGTTCTATCCATCCAAGAAGCATGGGAACAAGGACAACAAGAAGAAAGGGGAAAGGGTGTTGGTGGTTCATGAGGAGTATGACTCTGGGTCCGATGATGATGACTCCGTTGATGAAGAGAATGGAGAAGTGGCCGCCATTGCCATTGTCTCCACTACACCTACATCCCTCTTCAACTCACAAAATGAGAACACCACCATCACCACCCACAAGTGTCTTATGGCCAAGGCCTCGGAGGTAACCTCATCACCTACTCCTTCATCATCTCATTCCGATTCTACTTCTATGGATGATGTGAGTAGTCTTAAGATTAAGAAAGAACTAGTTTCTTGTGATGAATTTATTGCTAACATGAAGGGGCCAACCAAGATATACTTTGAGACACTAATGTGTGAAATTGGTGATGCCCATGACACTATCAAGGAGAAGGAGGAGTTGGAAAGATTAGCCGCCGATGATATTGGCTCTCTATCAATTGAGCTCGAAGAAGAGCAAAACTTGAGAGTCTCTTTAGAGGAGAAATTATTGGGACTAGAAGAGTCTCATAATCTAATCTTGTCAAAACTCACTAAAGAACGTGACCATGCCCTTGCTATGGTCAAGTTGCTTAAAAAGGAGAAAGTTGAATTTGACGTTGGTCATAATGATCTTCGTGAGAAGTTTGAGAAGCTTGAAGAAGCCCACAAGGCTTTGGAAGGCAAATTCTCTCATCTCACCAAGATTCGTGAACAACTTCAAATTCAACTAACTATTGAACAATCAAAAGTCCCACCAATGCAAGTTATTGAAGTTCCTTGTTCTTCTAACTCTATTTGTGATCATAATGATATCATTGAGGAGAACAATAGGTTGAAGGCCGATCTTGCTAAGGGCCTTGCTACTTGCATTCAAGGAGAGAAGAATCTCAATGATCTCTTGAACAATCAAAGAATGTTCAAGGGTAAGGAGGGCCTCGAATTTGTTGCCGAGTCCTCAAAGAAAGGGATCTTGGTTTGGTGGCCAAGCCCTCGAAGAAGAAGAAGAATAAGAAGAAGAACAAGAAGAAGTCTAAGCCTGCTGCTGCTCCTACTCCTCATGTCCCTTTTGATATTTGTTACACAGAGGAGGAGTGGGAGGAGCTCAAGGGAAAGGAGAAGGAGGAGAAGGTCGAAGTGACCAGAGTCTCCGGGTCAAAGGGTCCGGAGTCTCCGGCTAGTTCATCTAGCCCGGAGTCTCCGCTCCCAAAGGTTGGAGTCTCCGGCCCTACTCACAATGATTTTGCAGGAAAATATAACCCTCATTATGTTCTTCTTAGGGATTATTATGGTGATGTCTATGCTAAATATGTTGGTCCCTCTGATGGTTACTTTGAATATGCTATTTGGGTACCTAAGATTCTTGTGACTAACAAAAGAGGACCCATCCAAAAATGGGGACCTAAAACCAAGAATTGATCTCTTGTAGGACATTGCTTCCGGAGGAGGAAAATGGATTATTGATAGTGGTGCCACAAGCCACATGACCGGAAGCAAAAATATTGTGAAAGATCTAAAGCCAAATACTTCAAATGTCACAGTCTCATATGGTGATAAGTCATCCTCTAAGGTACTTGGTTTCGGTAAGGTGGTGATCACTCCGGACGTGTCCCTAGTGAATGTCATGCTTGTCGAAACCATTGGTTATAATTTACTTTCCGTTCATCAACTTGCTTCTATGGGCTATGCCACATATTTTGATGTTGATATTATGGTCGTCATGTGGAGTAAGTCTCTCAAGGTTGCCTTTGTTGGGTATGTCGAAAATGGCTTGTATGTGGTGGACTTCTCGGAGAAACCCACTACGGCCGCGATATGCCTAATTGCTAAGGCCGACGTGGGATGGCTTTGGCATCGCCGGTTAGCCCACGTCAATATGAGAGCTTTGCAAAATCTCTACACCGGCGGCCACATACTCGGACTAAAGGATGTTTCTTTTGCCAAAGATCGTGTTTGTAGGGCATGTATTGAAGGGAAGATGCATGAAACAAGCCATCCAAGCAAGACTATTATCTCTTCCAAGAGGTGCTTGGTGCTCCTTCACATGGACCTCTTTGGACCTCCCACTTATGCAAGTCTTGGTGGCAAGAAGTATTGCTTGGTGATTGTCGATGACTATTCAAGATATACTTGGGTTTATTTCTTTGAGTTCAAGAGTGAGACCCAACAAACCGTCAAAGACTTTGCCACCGAAGTTGAGCGTCAATTCAATACCACCATATTGACTATAAGAAGTGACAATGGCACCGAGTTCAAGAACTACTCCCTAAATGAGTTTCTTAGTGATGCGGGTATCAAACATCAATATTCCGCTGCATATACCCCGCAACAAAATGGAGTTGCCGAGAGGAAGAACCGGACTCTTATGGATGCGGCAAGAACTATGTTGGTGGAGTTCAAGTCTCCATACAACTTTTGGGCCAAAGCTATTAATACCGCATGCCATGCCACCAACCGGCTTTATCTCCGCAAGAACTTGAACAAGACTCCATATGAAATTCTTACCGGGCAAAAGCCCAACATCATGTACTTCCGGGTATTTGGTTGTAAGTGTTTCTATCTCAAGAAAGGTGTTCATTTATCAAAATTTGATTCTAAAGCTATAGAGGGTATCTTTGTTGGTTACTCCACGGACTCACATTCCTATAGGATCTATAGCAAGTCCACCGGGCATGTTATAGAGACTTGTAATGTGAATTTCGATGAAGATAATGGTTCCTTTGTGGGACAAAGTGGTGTTCGTGATCTAGGTGACGAAATTCCTCCCCAAGCCATAAGAAGAATGGGTGTCGGATTCTTCCGGCCCATTGAGGGACACCTTTTGGCCGAAGGAGAAGGACAATGCTCTACACAAGTGGAGCCTTCACCTGCTGAACACCCACAGGACATTGACCAAAGACAAGCTGCGCACCCTCAACCTCAAGATCATCCCACCGAGCAATCTTGCCCGGAGTCTCCGGCCCATGTGGTCCGGACTCTCCGGCCTATACCGGAGTCTCCGGGGGTGATCAAGGCCTTGATGAAGATCCTTCGGAATTCCGTGGCTATGGGCCACTTGATGATCAAGGCAATCCAACTGGTCAAGGCGAGGACCAGAACAGTGATCATGAAGATGATCAAGTAGTCTCTCAAGAATCTCCTCTTAAGGCTCGCACTCGCCGTGAGAAGAAGCTTGAGTCCATTCTTCGACGAAGAAGCATATCCTTGGAAAATGTTGTTGGGAGTGTTCGTAAAGGTGTCTCCACAAGGAGGCAACTTTCTAACTTTAGCTCTCATCATGCTTTTGTCTCTTGTGTAGAACCCAAGAAAGTTTATGAGGCGCTTGAGGATCCGGATTGGCTTGATGCCATGCATGATGAACTCAACAACTTCGAGCGCAACAAAGTTTGGACTCTAGTAGAAAGGCCTAAAGATTGCCGTAATGTCATTGGGACCGAGTGGATCTTCAAGAACAAGCAAGATGCAAATGGCATTGTCATTCGTAACAAGGCAAGATTGGTGGCTCAAGGTTTCTCCCAAGTTGAGGGTATTGATTTTGGTGAAACTTTCGCTCCCGTTGCCCGTCTTGAATCCATTCGCATCTTACTTGCATATGCATCACATAATAACTTTAAACTTCAACAAATGGATGTTAAAAGTGCATTTCTTAATGGTCCCTTAAATGAATTGGTCTTTGTGAAGCAACCCCCGGGATTCGAAAACCCTAAGTTTCCTAACCACGTTTACAAACTTGATAAGGTGCTCTATGGCCCCAAACAAGCCCCACGTGCGTGGTACGAGCACCTTAAAGAGTTATTGGTTGATCGTGGTTTTGAAATTGGGGTGATCGACCCCACTCTTTTTACTAAGAAGGTCAATGGGGAGCTTTTCATTTGCCAATTATATGTTGATGATATTATATTTGGTTCTACTAACAAAGCTTTCAATAATGAGTTTGCCAAGCTCATGACCGACAAGTTTGAGATGTCTATGATGGGGGAGCTAGAGTTCTTCCTTGGATTTGAAGTCAAACAATTGAAGGGAGGGACTTTTGTGAACCAAGCCAAATATACCCAAGACATGTTCAAGAGGTTCGAGATGATAGGAGTCAAAGGGGCAAAGACTCCCATGCCAACAAAGGTTAATCTTGATCTCGATCCTAATGGTAAAGAAGTGGATCAAAAACTTTATAGATCTATGATTGGTTCCTTGCTTTACCTTTGTGCATCTAGACCAGACATTATGTTAAGTGTGGGAGTTTGTGCACGTTTTCAAGCCACACCAAAAGAAAGCCACTTGGTGGCAGTCAAGAGAATCTTTCGATATTTAGTGAATACCCCTAACTTTGGTCTTTGGTATCCAAAGGGAGCAAGTTTTGATCTTGTAGGTTACTCGGATTCGGATTGGGCGGGAGACAAAGTGGAACGGAAATCAACCTCCGGGGCTTGCCAATTTCTTGGTAGGTCTTTGGTGTGTTGGTCATCTAAGAAACAAAATTGTGTGTCTCTCTCTACCACCGAAGCCGAATATGTAGCCGCGGCTAGTTGTTGTGCACAACTCTTATGGATGAGGCAAACTTTGAAGGATTACGGTGTCATTTTTGACAAAGTGCCTCTTTTATGTGATAATGAAAGTGCAATCAAGATCGCTCACAACCCGGTGCAACACAACAAGACGAAGCATATTGAGATTCGTCATCATTTCATTCGGGATCATGTCAACCGTGGAGATATTGATCTATCTTATGTTGGCACTCATGAGCAACTTGCCGATATATTCACAAAGCCTCTTGATGAAGCAAGATTCCGGGAATTGAGGCATGAACTAAATATCATTGATTCAAGCAATGTGGCTTGAGCTAGGTGCATTTACTCCCATACTTCAACTTGTGTGTTGTTCTAGATGTGGGCATGGAAATAGGGGGAGTGCGGTCCTAATTGATTGGACTATCCCTCCCCCCCATAATGCCAATAGTAAGCGTATTGTTCTATCTTGTCATTTGTGACATTTTTGAGCTTAATCGATGAGTCTAGGTTTTGGGCCCAAGATATATCTTCGCGGTGCCATACCTATATACTCATACATGGTGGCCTTTTGGTCACCAACCTCCCTATTGGAGGAGTTTCCCATTTGATTTTATTGTCTTATCTTTTATGGGAACATGCTCATGTTTGGTCTTATTTGATTTTATTTGCATGTTTGCAAACATGAGCATTTTGTACCACACAGTGACATTGTTTCCATCCCAAGCCTATCTCATCCTCAAACATACTTAAACTCTAAATGACATGTCCTTATTACACCATAAATGCTGATCTTGGTCAATGGGGTCGGAGACTCTGGGGCTTACAGCCCGGAGACTCCGGGGTAAGTACCGGAGACTCCGGCCGGGCAGTTTCGAATCAATAACTAGGGCACGGGGTGGGGAAGAACGGTTCATTCTTCCCCATCCACCCCCGTGCCCCTGCTCTCTCCCTGCCGCCCCCATTGCCCTAGATCACCCCCCGGAACCTCTCCAAGCTTCGGGATCCGCCGTGCCACCGACAAAACAACTCCTCGGAGGTGTGGGATCATTCCCACCGATCGATTTTGTGCCATGGACTCCGGTAAACTTGCCCTCCATCTCCTCCATCTAGTTCTCTCTAGATCTATGAGATGTGCATGTTTCCCTTAGTTTGATATGGTGTACTACCTTCTAGTGGCTATCAATCATCTTCTTAGCAACTTTATTGTGGATTTTGCACTCGATTTGTTCAATGTTGTCTCCTAGGCTCGGGCTCCTGCATCCAACCGGAGACTCTGGCCCCTGTGGCCGTAGACTCCGGCCTGGACGCAAAGTCTCCGGCTTTGGCCGGAGACTCCGGCCCGAGTCCCCGGAGACTCCGGCTAGATCAGGCCTGGGTGCACTAGTCACAGCATAGTTGCTTACTTTTTGATTCTAGGACATGTCACCTCAACCTTTGCTATCTTCCTCACTCATTCATAGGTGCAAGTGGTTCTCGGAAACCGGCCGCTCACAGCAAGGACAAGTTGGTTGTCAATCCCGCCACTGGGGCTCTTGCTCAGAGGTCTGTCATTGGTCAGCAAGCTAGGGATGCTAAGAAGCTCAAGACTAGGATGGCTGAGGAGGAACGAGCTGAGGCAGCTAAGAAGATCAAGTTCGATAGCCTTGTGACATTGGAAGGGCTGTCATCATCTGAATATGTTGAGATGAGGAAGAGGGACATGTACACTCTCCCGCGCAACTCTCGTGACCGTTGCTTTGTCCGCAAAGAACAAGAGCTGATCATGAAGGAGTTCTATGCTTCTCTCAAGAAGTATCCGGTTTGCCCTCAGACGGTCATGGACTTCTCTCATTTTGCCAAGCACAGTGCATATTTCGGAGAGGCTGTGTGGATCACTCACAAGCTTGGGCTCCATCCACTCATGAAGATTCAAGAGTCCTATAACATCACATTGGTCCATCAGTTCTTTGCTACCTTGGTACTTGGGGATGGTGAGGAGATCCCCATGACTTGGATGACCGGAGAAGAGGTTTGTCACTCCAACTTCATAGACTTTGCCGCTCTCCTTGGGTATGAGTTTCGTGGTGCTACTACTCCTAGTGGCATGAGGATGCATGTGGATGGAGAGTACTATGAGAAGAAGAAGCTTGCTCCTCTCTACACCGGGGATGATAAGAAGATTGTTATTGGGGGCACCCTTGGGCTATCCAAACGGCCCAACATCTTGCTCCGCATATTCTGGGCCTCCATTGCCCCTCAAGCCGGTAACTTTGATGCTATTCGTGGGGCCTTGGTGAATCTCTTGGCCTACTCACATGAAGTCTATTGCAAAGGGGAGACCGCACATGTTGAGCCACTTGATGTGATGGATTTCATTCACAAGGAGATCAATGATTGCATTCTCAACAAGAAGACTTCTCTTTATGCCCCATTTATCATGAGGCTCATCCGTGCTCAAGGACTCAACTATCCTCTTCTCAATGCAAACCTTGTGAATCACAAGGTTGTGAAGCTTCAACGCAAAGAACCCACCGGTCACTCCAAGGAACCATTTGCTCTGGTGAGAGGTGAAGATGATGATGCCTTTGCCGAAGGAGTTTCAACTAGAAGGGGCCCAAGGATGAAGAATGCTAGCAATGCCGGCTCTAGCTCCAACAATGAGTTTGATCAAGAATATAAGAAGCTCAATTGGTTCCAAAGGAATGTGCTTTGCATGAATGTGGACATCCGTCACAAGCAATATGAGAGCTACATTGCTCAAAAGCACATAAATGACAATCAACAAGTTCTTCACAAGGAGTTTCGGAAGTCTCAACCGGGCTATGTGGAATCACCTCCTTCCTCTTCATCATCCGGCACTCACTCCTATGGCAAGTGGAGCAAGGGTCTGACTGACTGGCAAGCCTTTGAGGAGGTCACCTCTGGCACCTCCAATATGCATCATGGCAAGAAGCCCATGGCTTCTGATGATATTGAAGAAGGAGATGAGGACTTCAATGCCGGTTCCGAGGACGAGCCCGAGGTTGAAGACGATGAGTGATCTCATGGGCGTGTAGCATCGCTCTTTTCCCTTTTTGGTGTCTCGATGCCAAAGGGGGAGAAGTAGCTCTATTAGGATGTCTTCGTTGGGATTTGCCATGGGATGGTTTATTTGGATTTGGATTTCATTTGCTTTGGTCGAGACACAACTTCATGGACTTTCATGTTGTGTCTCATCTATCTTAGTGTTGAACTATCGTGTGTGTGGTACGGTATTATTGTGAGACTTAAGTTCCTATTGCTAGTAAGACTATTATTAATATGTGCTATCTTGTTAGTCTTACTTATATGCTTGTGGTTAGTCTCATATATTATTACTTGCTCTTGGTATAATTGTGAAATATATAGGGGGGGGGTGATGATCCTTACTTGTGTGGACTCATGTTCAAATGCAAATGGTGTTGTGCACACAAGTAGGGGGAGCTTTGGCTATATATTTTAATTTATTGTGCTTATATCTTTCAAATCCGTATGTTGTCATCAAACACCAAAAAGGGGGAGATTGAAAGAGCATTTCCCTAATAAATGTATTTTGGTGTTTGTTAACAATATTTGGTGAATTAACCATGCTATTAAAGTTCTGCAGATTTTCTAGGTTGATTCAGGATCTCGCGGAGGTTCACCCCAAAAAGGAAGAAAAGATCGGAGCCCGTAGTCCAGTAGTGGAGTTAGGGCTTGGTTGTCTTGTAGGGTGCTTCGCAAAGGTGGAATTGGTGGAGAGGGGATCCATGAAGTGCTGCTGTTGCTTCTTCTAGGGCGGAGACTCCGGCCCTGGTGGCCGGAGACTCCGGCCTAGGGGACTCGCCCAGGCAATCCCCAAAGTCGGACGCTTCAGATGCCCGTCCGGAGTTGGGCCGGAGACTTTCTGTCTCTGGCCGGAGACTTCGGGTCAGCATGCTGAGGCCGGAGACTCCGGTCCCCAGGGGCCGGAGACTCCGGTCTGTCTGGCTGGGTTAGGGTTTGCTAAAGGCTTGGACGAGTCAGAGACCAGGCCGGAGTTGGGCCGGAGATTTTTGTCTCTGGCCGGAGACTCCGGCCCTGGAGTCACTTAGGGCGGAGACTCCGGTCCTCATGGCCGGAGACTCCGGCCCTAGTCGTCCAACAATGGCTACATTTCGTGGAGGGCTATATAAAGCCTTCTTCTACCCCAAGAAGGGGCTGCGGCTTCCACTCTCTCTCCTCCATTGTTCCAAAGCTTCAAAGCACTAGATCTCTCTCCCTAGCCAATAGAACTCAAAGCCCTTTTGGGATTTGAGGGAGAAGACCTAGATCTACACTTCCACCAAGGCAATTTGTTTTCCCCCCTTGCTTTGTTGAGGGGCTTGTAACTTGTGTGTTCATCGGATTCCTAGCCGGAAGAAGCTGTGCTCCAAGCTTAACTTTGTGTGTAAGAGCTTGGTGGGCCTATTGGGAGCCTCCAATTGAGTTGTGGAGCTTGCCCCAATACTTTGTGTAAAGGTGTCGTGCCGCCTTCAAGGGCATCGCTTAGTGGAGCGTGAACTCGCCTTTGTGGCTTGTTCACCGGAGAATAGGGTGAGCCTTTGTGGCGTTGGTGGCCTTTGTGGCACCACACCTCTCCAACGTAGACGTACTTCCCATAACAAGGAAGGAACTACGGGAATACATCCTTGTGTCTTCGTGTCTCCATTACGGTTACCTCTATCCTTTACTCATACCTTTACTTATATTGTTATTGCTAGCTTGCTTGTCACTCTAGGTAAATTCACTTAGTAGCACATCTAGAGAATTTAACTTCTTGTCTAGCCTTAACTTGAAAAGAAGTAAAAATTTGGGTAGCTCCTATTCACCCCCCCTCTAGTCGCTCATACGATCCTTTCACCAAGATCTAATCTAGGATATGTAATCAACGAGAGAGATAGATGAGATCTTCATACCCTTGAAGAAATTGCACAGCGTAAATGTTCAACAGAACATGGATGATGTAGTCGTACTAGCCGTCTCCTCCCCGCGATCTGATCCGATCCTTCGCCGCAAGTGGCGGCGCCTCCGAGAGATGCACACGTACGGTGCAACGACATCTCCTCCTTCCTTGGTCCAGCAAGTATGGTGGAGAGATAGATTGGATCTGCAGCACGACGGTGTGGTGCTTATGGTGGAGAGTTTCTACGGCAGGGCTTCGCCTACACGTAGTCGGGAGAGAGAGAGAGATTAGAGGGCAGCAGTTGGCCGGCGGCTAGGGTTGGGGTTAGAGGGAGGCTGCGCCCCAGCCCTCCCTTATATAGGAGGCTGGGCGGCCAGCTTGGCCCCTCCTCCAAGCCCTAGGGCCGGCGGCCAAGGGGTGGAGTGGGGGGCAAGTCTTCCCCCTTCCTTCTAGAACTTTCCCCTAGGGTTTCCCCTTTGGGCTGGCCGGCTGGGCCTTAGGGGCTTGGTGCGCCTGGCCCAAAGTGGCCAGGACACTTCCCCTTAGGCCCATGCAGGCCTCCGTCAAGTGGGCCCATGTTGGCCCCACTCCGGAACCTTCTAGAACCTTCCGGTACAATACCGATAAACTCCGAAACGATTCCGGAATCCAAAAACTGCTTTCCTTTATATGAATCTTATTCTCCGGACCATTCCGGAACCTCTCGTGATGTCCTGGATCTCATCCGAGACTCCGAACAAAAAAGTCATTAACCAATTATCCATTCTATCCTAGCGTCGATGCACGTTAAGTGTGTGACCCTACGGGTTCGAGAATATGCAGACATGATCTTCTATCAATAATCAACAGCGGGATCTGGAAACCCATATTGACTCCCACATATTCATCGATGATCATATCGGATGAACCACGATGTCAGGATTCAATTAATCCCGTATATGTATTCCCTTTGTCACGCGATATTTTACTTGCCCGAGATTCGATCGTCGGTATCGCCATACCTAGTTCAACCTCGTTCACAGCAAGTACTTTACTCGTTCCGTAATCCAATATCACTTCGTGATTAACTCCTTAACCACATGCTTGCAAGCAGTGTTGATATCGATTACCGAGTGGGCCCGAAGTATATCTTTCCGACTTGGGAGGGACAAATTCCATCTCAATACATACAACCCAACAAGTATTTTCCGATCACCTGAGAGACACCTTTATGATCACCCTATCATAGGATGACGTTTGATGATCTCAAAGATTTCTTCCAATACCAGGGAGTTGTATTATCTCATGGTCTAAGGAATACAATACTTGACATAGGAAAAGCTTCGCAAAGATGAACACAATGACACGATCTAATTGCTGTTCTTTATTTGGGTCTGTCCATCACATCATTCTCCTAATGACATGACCTCATTATTAATTGACAACTCATGTCTATGGTTAGGAAATCTTAACCATCATTAATCAATGAGCTAGTCCATAGAGGCATACTAGGGACGCGGTGTTGTTCACAAACCACACAAGTATTAAAGTTTCCGCTTAATACAATTCTAGCATGGAATATAAACATTATCATGAACAAGAAATATGATAATAACAATATTATTATTACCTCTAGGGCATATTTCCTTCAGTCTCCCACTTGCACTAGAGTCAATAATCTAGTCATACTTGCGCCTTTAACACCTATGGCATTCCGGTGTTATTCATACGCGTTGCACGTGGTAAACCTTATCTACGGGTCTGACACTTTCAGGTCCGTTTGTATTTGCATATTCTTTTGCGTTAGCACGCAATACTCATCTTGTATGAGATGGCATCGTATAAACTTGGTCTTCTGATAAAACCTTCGTTTCTTCGCTAAAACTATGTTGTCACTATTGTCATACAATAGAACTACATAGTACTAGCACACTTGGAACTACACCTCCACGATCGGATCGTAGAAATTTAATTTTCCTGTTACGATGGTTTTCCACTTTGTTCTGAAATTCTTTGAACTTTTCAAACGTTTCAGATTTATGTTTCATTAAATAGATATACCCATATCTACTTAAGTCATCAGTAAAAGTGAGAAAATAGCGATATCCACCGTGCGTCAAAATACTCATTGGTCCGCACACATCGGTATGTATGATTTCCAATAAGTCTGTTGCTCGCTCCATTATTCCGGAGAACGAGGTTTTGATCATCTTGCCCATGAGGCATGGCTCGCACGTGTCAAATGATTCAAAATTAAGAGACTCCAAAAGTCCATCAGAATGGAATTTCTTCATGCGTTTTTACGCCAATATGACCTAGACGACAGTGCCACAAAGAAGTTGGATTATCACTATCTACTTTGCATCTTTTATGCCGCTTCTAAAGCGATTATATACTTAGCCCTCATTGCAGTGTCTGCCACAATGTTAACATTGGAACTCATCCAAGTCATCATGGAACTTTCTTCCATCTTATTGTGCCACCTTCTAACTCAAAACAAATAGCTTAAAATTGAGATAAAATTTTACCTGTATATGTGACAAAGCCAATGTAACACATTGCAATGAACCATTTGTCACTTTTGCATACAGAATATATTCTTAGTTCTTCAAAAGTACATAAGAATATTCTTACTATTGTCCAACGATCATCATATGAATGCTCGTAACCTTTTAGAGCATCGGACATATCTGGATCTACATATCATGGTATACAAGATTGATAAAATCATTCTTGCGGTTTCACTCATCAAGTGTCAAAACAATTGATTCTTGCTCCAACCTCTTCCATGCAACAAGAACCGTTCTTATTATTTCCATATTGAACAAATTCAATATTTCATCTATGTACTCTGGCAAAACTATATTAGTGCCTCAATCTATCTTCATAGACATTGATGCTTAATATTCTAGTTTTACCTAAGTCTTTCATCAAAAACTAATTTTAATGAAAACTTAACAATATCAAGAAAAACACATTATTTCTAATAAACGATATGTCGTCCACATAAAGTATTAGAAATATGTCTGATCGCTCCCACTTACTTTCTTGTAATACAAGCATCTTCAAATATCTTGATGAAATTAACACTTTAACTTTTTCATCATTGAAGATTCCAATTTCGCTATGCTTACTTCTACCATAGAAGTTTGCATACATATCTAGCAACCTTTGAATCAACAAAACCCATTGGGTCGTGTTAGTTACACGTCCTTGGTGTGCATTCCGGTAGAGGAACGTTGTTTCGTTTATTCAACTATCATATCTCAATATGTAATTGTTGCTAGAAAAATCCATATGACGAAGTCAGGGCCCATCATCGCTTCTTTGTATATTGTTGGTTACTATTATCTAATAATATCTCGTCCTCAAATCTTGCTATTTGATTACGACCAACTTGGTTAAATAGGAACTTCGATGCCATGACTACAACATATTATAGACGCGTGAGCTATGAATGCAGTTGCCGCTTCCAGAAAATTTTCTGGTGCTGCGCTACTCTGATTATCTTACTCAGATTCAATAACCTCATCAAGTTCTATCTTCCTCCCACTTAAACCTTTCGCAAAAAACTCCTTCATAAGAAGTTCACTTCTTTCAGTGACAATCACTTTTAATTGGGTTTATGGCAGAAGAAACACCCATCGACATTCTTTGGGATAACCCTACAAAGACTTACTAATCCGATTTTGGTTGTAAACATTTTACTTATGTCATGCATACCAAAATTTAAGAAAAGACAACTATAACTTGTACGGTGTCATTTCAGCGGATTATGATGGTGCTCTATTCAGTGAAAATCGGTAGTCTCTAAAGCATAATCCACAAATTATATTGGTAGTTTTATTTCATCATTGATCTAACCATGTCAAACAAGGTTTGATTATATCCATCGAAAACTCCATACTCTTATGGTGTTCATCACGATGCAAGTTTGTGGAACAATTCCTCTAACTCTTAGATGCTTGCTAAACTTGTAACTCAAATATTCTTCTTTATGACCCAATCATAAAAACTTGAATTTTTCCTGTTACAATAATTTCTACTTTATAAATTGAACAATTTCAATTGTTTCATACTTCTATCTCATCAAGTAGATATACAATACATCTATTTGAGTCATTGATGAAATAGAAAATACACCATGATCGACTTCACACCATGGACTACATACATCAACATGTATGATCTCCATTTAGTTAGTCGCTTGTTCTGTCCATGGCCCATGAACGAAGTTTAATCATCTTTAGGAAAAGTCTCACAAGCGTCAATCAAATCAAAATCAATTGACTCGAAAATCTATCAATATAGAATTTCTTTCATATTTTGTTTCCAATATGACTTAAACGGCGGTGTCAAATATAAGTGAAATTCATTTTGTCTTGCGACCTTTAGCATCAGTGTTATAAATGTCTATTTCACCAACAAGATAATAATAATCTATCCATCGATTATGGAAGACGGTAATAATTTGAACAACCATTGCTCTCATAATACCAGAACAAAATAACAATTATTAAGTTCTTAACAAATCTAGAAGGCTAGATTTTATGCCGACGAAAAACACAATAACACATTTATTTGTTTCTCGATGCGCATTGTTACCACATTCTTTTGCTAGTTACTTAGGCCATCGTAGTTCTTGTATTGTTGCTTTGTATGATATTTCATACCAACAATCTAGTATCCAATACCCAAGAATTACATTATGTACTAGCAAAGAATACATCTATAACATGTATATCATTTATATACCTGAGATGGACTTTTCCAGTCTTTTACTTTTCTACCAAATATTTTGCAGATCCTATTTAGAATTTCCTCTCTATTTAGAAGAATCTATCAACATCAATAGTGGCGTCAATCATTTGACATAGGGTCCAAAGGATGTTAGTCAAATACTAATAGCCCTGGACTTTGCACATTGAGGTGGATCACCATCATCATATAATTGGCGTTCTTCTAGATTCCATTTTTAGTATCTTTGGTATAGCAAAAACAATTTAGCCAATACCCTTTCATTCATCTTATCATGACAACTTTCATGATGAAACTACTATAGCTTATAAGGATGAATGCAAGTATAATATTAGTTCCCAAACTTTTGGGTGATCGGGACGCCTAGCATCTTCAATCTTCGCATATAGTCATACAATATGAGCATATGTTCTTTTACTAAATTATACTTCATCATTTTTGCAAACAATCAAAGTTTTAGATATCAAATATCTTTCACTTCTTGTTTGTTTCTGAAACAATTCTTTCAGCTCGATGATCACATTGATTCTCAAACAATTTTGAAGATCAATTTATCATGAAGGCAAACATATGATTTTTAGATACTAAGCTTGAATCGTTTCTCTTAGATCAATACAATTTATTAAATCGTATGGAGCAAGCAAGGTTTGCTAAAATTTGCAATAGGACTTAATCTTTAGTCTTGACATTAAACGGCACTAGACCGAAAAGTGATTATCCAGAATTCTATAGTTCTTTTAACTCAATTAAGCTAAGTGTCGGTGGGAAACGGTGCCAAAGACTATAACGACTTATGCAAATACATCAAGATTTAGTTCATGATAATTAGTTCAAGTTAATCAAATTACTAATGAACTCCCACTAAATTCAACATCCCTCAAAGTTGTTTAGTGAAGCATGATCCAAATTCACTACACCGAGACCGATCATCACGTGAATGATGTAGCTTTAATGGTGAACATCAACATGTTGATCATATCATCCATATGACTCATGCTTGACCTTTCGGTCCATGTGTTCCGAGGCCATGTCTGTACATGCTAGGCTCGTCAAGTCAAACCCAAGTATTTCCGCATGTGCAAAACTGGCTTGCACCCATTGTATATGAACGTAGAGTTTATAGCACCCGATCATCACGAGGTGCTTGAAAACGACGAACTTTTGCAACGGTGCATACATGGGGAGAACACAATTTTATCTTGATCTTTAAGTGAGGAATCATCTTATAATGCTACCGTCACGATCTAAGCATAATAAGATACATAAAAGGATAAACATCACATGCATATAATTTTATGTGACATGGTATAGCCAATCTCCACGCAACGATCTCCATCTTGTGCGCGCCGGCATGATCTCCATCACTCCACCATGATTGCCTCCACCATGAATAGCAACTACAACTATTGCTAACTACTTAGCGATAAAGTAAAGCTATTACATAGCGTATAAGAAGTTGACATGCAGGTCATACACAATTATAAAGACAACCATATGGCTCCTGCCGGTTGTGAACTCATCAACATGCAAGTCGTGAAACATTACAAAACATGATCATCATATACATCACATATATCACATCACATCTTGTGGCCATACCATATCACAAAACACTCCCTGCAAAAACAAGTTAGACGCCTCTACTTTGTTGTTGCATGTTTTACGTGGCTTATGGGAGTAGCAAGTTAAGAACGATTCTTACCTACGAAAAGCCACAACGGTGATATTATGGTTGCTAACATTTGTTGTAAATCACATGACTACTATAGTGAGAGAAACTGACATCCACCAGCCGCATGTGTGGAACAAGCCACACGTCAAGTGTGGAGCCAGTCTCGAGAACGAGGTCGCGTAAAGTTGGCCTGGACCGCTTCGATCTCACTATGCCGCGCCATAATAAATACACAACAAAGAGGTTTGCAACAGAAAACATCAACGCCCGCAACAAGCATGTTGCGTTCTACTCGTGAAACACATCTACGCATAGATCTGGCTCTGATACCACTGAAGGGTTTCGCAACATAGTAAATCAAAATTTTCCTACGAATATGAACAAGAAAGCCAAGATCTAATCTAGGAGATGTAATCAATGAGAGAGATAGATGAGATCTTCATACCCTTGAAGAAATTGCACAGCGGAAACGTTCAACAGAACGTGGATGATGTAGTCGTACTAGCCGTCTCCTCCCCGCGATCTGATCCGATCCTACGCCGCAAGTGGCGGCGCCTCTGAGAGATGCACACGTACGGTGCAACGACATCTCCTCCTTCCTTGGTCCAGCAAGTATGGTGGAGAGATAGATTGGATCTGCAGCACGACGGTGTGGTGATTATGGTGGAGAGTTTCTACGGCAGGGCTTCGCCTACACGTAGTCGGGAGAGAGAGAGATTGGAGGGCAGCAGTTGGCCGGCGGCTAGGGTTGGGGTTAGAGGGAGGCTGCGCCCCAGCCCTCCCTTATATAGGAGGCTAGGCGGCCAGCTTGTCCCCTCCTCCAAGCCCTAGGGCCGGCGGCCAAGGGGTGGAGTGGGGGGGCAAGTCTTCCCCCTTCCTTCTAGAACTTTCCCCTAGGGTTTCCCCTTTGGGCTGGCCGGCTGGGCCTTAGGGGCTTGGTGCGCCTGGCCCAAAGTGGCCAGGACACTTCCCCTTAGGCCCATGCAGGCCTCCATCAAGTGGGCCCATGTTGGCCCCACTCCGGAACCTTCTAGAACCTTCCGGTACAATACCGATAAACTCCGAAACGATTCCGGAATCCAAAAACTGCTTTCCTTTATATGAATCTTATTCTCCGGACCATTCCGGAACCTCTCGTGATATCCTGGATCTCATCCGAGACTCCGAACAAAAAACTCATTAACCAATTATCCATTCCATCCTAGCATCGATGCACGTTAAGTGTGTGACCCTACGGGTTCGAGAATATGCAAACATGATCTTCTATCAATAATCAACAGCGGGATCTGGAAACCCATATTGACTCCCACATATTCATCGATGATCATATCGGATGAACCACGATGTCAGGATTCAATTAATCCCGTATATGTATTCCCTTTGTCACGCGATATTTTACTTGCCCGAGATTCGATCGTCGGTATCGCCATACCTAGTTCAATCTCGTTCACAGCAAGTACTTTACTCGTTTCGTAATCCGATATCACTTCGTGATTAACTCCTTAACCACATGCTTGCAAGCGGTGTTGATATCGATTACCGAGTGGGCCCAAAGTATATCTCTCCAACTTGGGAGGGACAAATTCCATCTCGATACATACAACCCAACAAGTATTTTCCGATTACCTGAGAGAACCTTTATGATCACCCTATCATAGGATGACGTTTGATGATCTCAAAGCTTTCTTCCAATACCAGGGAGTTGTATTATCTCATGGTCTAAGGAATACAATACTTGACATAGGAAAAGCTTCGCAAAGATGAACACAATGACACGATCTAATTGCTGTGCTTTATTTGGGTCTGTCCATCACATCATTCTCCTAATGACATGACCTCATTATTAATTGACAACTCATGTCTATGGTTAGGAAATCTTAACCATCATTAATCAATGAGCTAGTCCATAGAGGCGTACTAGGGACGCGGTGTTGTTCACAAACCACACAAGTATTAAAGTTTCCGCTTAATACAATTCTAGCATGGAATATAAACATTATCATGAACAAGAAATATGATAATAACAATATTATTATTACCTCTAGGGCATATTTCCTTCAGCTATCTTGGCCAAGTAGATACTAGTGACTCCAAGAGGGGGTATTTATGCTTGATAGTTGGGTTCATGCCTCTATTTAATCTGGGGGGTGACAGAAACCTCTAAGGTTGTAGATGTGCTGTTGCCACTAGGGAGAAAACAACATTCTTATGTCCAAGGGCATATGCTTTGTTTACATTACACACTTTGCTTAATGCAGTTATCTGTTGTTCGCAACTTAATACTTGTGGGGTCTATGTATTTTGTTGTAATGCCCAGAGTAAATCTCATAGTGATCCTCGCGACATATGCACGTTATCTTTATTCAATCAATTGCCCAACTATAATTTGTTTACCCAGCATGTGCTATTTATCTTATGGAGAGACACCACTAGTGAACTGTGGACCCCTGTCCAATTTCCATTATATTGCTATCACCTGTTGACAAGGGTATAGATAATAGAGCCCGTTGATTGAGTACCCCTGAGGCCCGTTAAGCTAGGCCCAATTGTAATATTAGTCAAAATACGAGTTCATGTCATATGTCGATATTGTAATATGTGTCGGATCCCACCCGATCCTCGAGACCTGGCCACCTATATAGGGGCCAGGAGGGGACGGTGTGGGACAGATTGAAAGCAAGCCAGGTTCTACACCCACGTTTACTTTCATAGCCACCTTGTTTGACTAAGTTTACCTTCGAGTTCATCCGATGCCCTATCTCCCCGATCCTAAGTCCTTCATCTAGGACATTTGTCGAGTTTAACCCTCGTCAATTGGCGCCGACCGTGGGGAGCTTGGGCGTTGGAATCATGAATTCGACGGCTTTTTCGCTTTTAGCCAATAGCAATCCGGAAGTAGACGAAAATCAAGTGATGGAATTGACATTCGGAAGTCTAAGCTTCTACATCGGACCTTCGGGTTCAACTCGCCTTTCAGATCCGATGAAGTAAGTTTCGTCGGTGGGTAAAACAGAGAGAATCACAGCATCTGGATCATCTGTAGGCTCTTCTAGCGAGGCAAACTCGCTAGTCAGCTTAGCAGCAACAGAAAATTTGCAGGAAAAATTCGAGGAACCCGACGAAACCGGGCAAAAGACCATTGTGGAAGCAGCAGTGGACGAATCAAGGGATATCGCCAGGAGAAGCAGCGGCGTCTCCAGGAGCATACACCAATTATGCGTTATCATCACCGAAACAGCAGAAGAAGAAAACAATCACACTGGCAACAAGGAGGTCGACATGCAAGTCGACAAGATAAGGAGCAATGGCAAGAAAGAGAAGGAGAAAGTGCACGTTTTGGCCGGAGAGTGGAGAATGATCATGACAGCTGTCAACCACGGGACTGATGTACCCACAGATTTAAGAAGAGAAGTTTTAATGGGATACCAATACGCGCTACACCAGCGCAAAAAGAAGTTAAGGCAGGAAAGAGACATGATCATGAGAAGCCCGAATTACAGCAGTACACCAAGTGAAAGATATTGGAGTGAATATAGCAATTCATCAGAATCCAGCATGGAGAGACAAAGAGACCCAAAGCACAACAGGAGGACAACAACACAGATAAGAGAGGAGAGTTACACGAAAAGTCAAAGCCCGCAGCAGTCAGAAGAAGAAGAAGATTTCGTTCAAGAAACACCAGAAGCAGCGTTGGTAGCAGCACAGGCATACCTACTAACCACACAACCAGAGCCTGGGGACCCATGAGAGCACATGCATCAGGCCGCAATACGAAGTCTTGGGTTGGTAGAAGACAAACTAATGAGAAAACTTCAAGAGGAAAAGTGACACGTGGAAAAGAAAGGCAAAAAGAAGAATTCAAGCGCAAATCCTCGCGAAACGAACCCAATGATTCATCAGAAGATGAGAAGCGACAAAAAAGGAAGGAGGACGCAAGAAACATAATAGCACAAGCATGAGTAAACAACTCGCGCTATGTGTGGAGAGAGGAAAACTACGAAGACGATGAAAAAGAGATGGGCGCGTTATGCTTTACCCGTAGGGTTCGCAAAACGCGGGTACCCAAAGGTTTCAAACTGCCACATAATCAAGAAAAGTATGACGGGTCGCATGAGCCTACTCTATGGCTGTTAGATTACCTGCAAGCAGTACAGATACTCGGAGGAACAAGAGCAACAACCATGCAAAGTTTGCAGTTACACCTCACCGGCGCAGCGCGGTCCTGGTTAAATACCTTACCCAACGATTCCATCGGAAGTTGGGGGAATTAGAGAGTCAATTCGCAAGAAATTTTCGCTCAACATATAAGCGACCAGCATCACTAGAGGAAGTCAAATTGTGCATACAGAAAAGGGATGAAACCCTACGCTCTTATATACAACGCTGGAGTGTAATCAAAAATTCAGCAGAAGACGTCTCCGATGAAAGAGCAATAGACGCTTTTTCGAGTGGCCTTCGTCGTTCAGACCTAGTAGAAGAAATAGGGAGAACAAGGCCAAGGACAGTGTCTGAGCTAATGGAAGTAGCCAACAGATTTGCCAATGGAGAAGACGCGTATAACAATAAAAGGGCGTGTTCACCAGAAGTCGACAAAACAAGCAGACAAAGGCGACGATACCGCAACAGCGACAACCACGGAAGGCGAAATCAAATAGTCGCGGGATATGACGGAAGGAATAAGGAAGACTACGAAAGTAAAGAGTTTCAAGCAAGAGATAATAGGGGAAAGGAGAAATCAAGGTACTCGGGTCCCTCTGCAGAAGATATGCTGTATGGTCCTTGTCGCATCTATTATGCATACCTGGACGGGAAAAGAGTCTCCAACCATTAGATGAAGGATTGGAGAACCTTCCTAAGATTGCAAAGCGCCATGGATTCAGGCCAAGGAACACAACAGGGAGGAAAAAGCACGAGTCAAGGATATCAAATGCAGCGACTCGTGAAACAACTGGAGTCAAAGGTATACATATCAGTAATGATTCAACCAGTACCAAAGTCAAAGAAAGAAAGGAAGAGCATATCCAGACAGGTCAACCTGGTAATATCATCACCATCAGCTACTACAGAGTATCTAAGGTGGTCCGATCAACTAGTTAGATTTAGCAAAGCAGACCACCCAAGGAAAGTTCCCAGGCCAGGGCACGCGCCAATGGTACTAAAGGCGCAAATAGGGGATATGACATCGGGAGAGTATTCATGGACGCAGGAAGCGGCATAAACCTGATATATGCAAGAACTTTGAGGGCAATGTGCATTTCACCGGAAAGTCTAAAGCCAACAGATAGTTCTTCCCACGGAATAGTACCAGGAAGCACAAATTACCCTCTCAGGAAAATAGAACTCGACGTTTGCTTCGGCAGCAGCAGCAATTACCGCAGAGAAAAGCTGGAGTTCAAAGTTATGGATTGGCCTTCACAATATCATGCAATCCTGGGACGCCCAGCATTTGCAAAATTCATGGCAGTACCTTATTACGCGTATCTTACACTCAAGATCCCAGGACCCAAAGGAACAATCACGGTACAAGGCAGTTTTGAAGTATCCAACACCTGTGACAAAGAATTCAATAAACTGGCGCAAACTTTCGGCATGACAGCAGAGTACGCGAGACTAAAAGGCGAAACCGACCACAATGTGCTACCCGACATCGGGCGATCCCTGCTAGACCGGGCTTTTGATGCAACTTAGGACTCAAAGAAAATTCAGGTCCACCCGACGGACCCGAATAAGACTACCTCTATAGCAGTAAACCTGGATCCCGTATAGGAAAGCGCTCGTCGAGTTTCTCTGTGAGCGCTGGGAAATCTTTGCCTGGTGTCCTTCGGACATGCCAGGGGTTCCCAGGGAACTCGTCGAGCACGCACTAAACATTGATCCCAAAGCAAAGCCAGTCAAGCAACCGTTGAGGAGATTTGATGAACCCAAAAGGAAAGCAATAGCATCCGAGCTACACAGACTCGAAAATGCAGGGTTCATCCGAGAAATCAAAGCATCTACTTGGGTATCTAATCCAGTCATAGTCCCCAAGAAAAACATAGATGTGCAAAGAGTGTGTGTCGACTACACATCTCTCAACAAGCATTGTCCAAAGGATCCCTTCCCTCTACCTTGCATTGATCAGATTATTGACTCAATAGCAGGGTGCGCAAGGCTTTCCTTTTTGGATGCATACTCTGGCTACAACTAGATAAAGTTGAAAAAAGAAGACGAGGAAAAAACAGCTTTCATAACCCCTTACGGTGTGTTCTGCTACCAAGTCATGCCTTTTGGCCTAAAAAACGCAGGAGCAACTTACCAGAGGATGATGCAAAACTGCCTCGGAAGTCAAATAGGACGAAACATCCAAGTCTACATCGACGACGTGGTCATTACAATAAGAGAAGAGGAGTCCTTAATCAGTGATTTAGCAGAAACCTTTGACAACTTAAACAGGTACAAGCTCAACCTCAACCCGATAAAATGTTCTTTTGGGATATCTGCAGGACAACTCCTAGGGTTCCTAGTATCTACGAGAGGAATATAAGAAAATCCAGAAAAGATCCAAGCGATATTAACAATGGGCAAGCCCACAAAGTTGCACGATGTACAGAAGCTCGCAGGACGTGTTGCGGCACTAAGTCGATTCGTCGCAAGACTAGGGGGAAAAGCACTTCCCTTCTATGCATTGATGAAACAATCAGACAATAAATTTGAGTGGACAGAAGAAGCAGACATAGCTTTTGCACAACTGAAAAAAGTGCTTTCCACACCGCCGGTGTTGGTGGCACCAAAGGAAAAAGAGCCATTATTACTCTATATTGTAGCAACACATCAGGTGGTAAGCACAGTCTTGGTAGTCGAAAGAAGTGAAGAAGGGAAAACCCCTGGAGTTCAGCGGCCAGTATATTTCGTCAGCAAGGTACTATCCCCAACAAAGCAAAGGTACTCGCACTACCAGAAACTTGCATACAGCATATTCACAACAGCACGGAAACTACAGCAATACTTTGCGATACACCCAATCATAGTAGTCAACGAAGCACCACTATCCAACATATTGAACAACCCTTCAGCAACATGGCGTGTCTCCTTATGGGGAATTGAGTTATCACCCCTGGACATCACGTACGAAAAGCGAAAGGCAATCAAATCACAAGTTTTACCAGACTTTACAGCAGAGTGGCTGGAGTTACAAAATACAGGACCACCAGATCTATCGAGTGTATGGACAATGTACTTTGATGGGTCAAAAAGGGTCCAAGGCGCAGGAGCAGGAGTAGTCCTGATATCGCCACAAGGCGACAAGTTGAAATATGTGCTAAGGATGAGTTTTCCTCAAGCTTCTAATAATGAAGCCGAATACGAGGCACTGCTCCATGGGATGAAAATGGCCAAAGCATGTGGAGCAACTCGACTGAATTTTTTTGGAGATTCAAATCTCGTCGTCCAACAAGTGATGAACAAGTGTGACGCTATCAGTGACAAAATGACAGCATACAGGAATCTATATTATTATCTCAAAGGAACATTTGATGGATGCGAAGTTTCACATGTCAGCAGAGCAAGCAACGAGGAATCCGACAATTTAGCAAATATCGGGTCCCAGTGTTTACCCATACCACAAGGAGTTTTTTGGGAGGAAATCATAGAGAGATCAATAAAAAGCACCAAAGTCTCGACTACAGGAGAGCAAGCCCAGCACCAAGCAACAGGCTTGGGGGCTGGTCGCAGCGGGACAACTGAACCCGAAGAAGTCATGATGATCGAGGAAACTTGGATGCAACCATACTTGGCGTATATGGTAATTAAAATACTGCCCAAAGATATAGTACAGGCAAAAAGGATAATACGACGATCCAAGGCTTTCGTCGTGCTGCAAGGAAAATTATACAAAAGAAGTATAACACGCGTCTTACAACAGTGCGTCACCCCTCAAGAAGGGAAGGAGATCTTAAGAGACATCCACGCAGGAGTATGTGGCCATCACGCTAGCAGCAGATCCATTGCAGCCAAAGCTTTTCGTGCAGGATTTTACTGGCTAACAGCCATTGAGGACGCGAAAGACATCGTAAGAAAGTGCGAGGCTTGCCAACGTTTCGCATCTCGACCGCACGCGCCAGCAGCAGAGTTGCAACCAATACCATTATCTTGGCCCTTTGCACAATGGGGTCTCGATATGGTAGGGAAACTACATAAATCCTGGCTAGGAGGGCATGTTTATATGTTGGTAGGAGTCGAAAAATTCACTAAGTGGGTAGAAGCAGCCCCAGTGACAACTCAAGATTCCACAGCCGCGATTAACTTCATCAAGTCCATAGTTTTTCGCTTCGGAGTACCACACAGCATAATCACGGATAATGGGACAAATTTCACATCGAAGGAGTTCAAGAATTACTATGAAAGTCTAGGGATCAAATTGAAATTTGCATCTGTAGCGCATCCAAAGTCAAATGGGTAAGTCGAAAAAGCCAATGGCTTAATATGCAATGGGATAAAGAAAAGGCTGCTAGCACCCCTCGAAAAGGCCAAGCACGCTTGGGTAGATGAGTTACCCTCCGTACTCTGGAGTCTACGAACTACACCCAACGCAGCTACTCAAGAAACGCCATTTTTTCTGGTCCATGGCGCATAAGCCATGCTTCCAGTCGAAATAACTCATAAAGCTCTAAGAATCACGGCATATGATGAGGCAACTTCTACAGAAGCACTTCAGGATGATGTCGATGCACTTGACGAAGCACGAGATATAGCGCTCGCTAGAGCTACTCAATATCAGCAAAATCTGCGAAACTATCATAGTAGTCGAGTTCGTCCTCGATCTTTCGTGGTGGGAGATCTAGTTCTACGACTCAAGCAAGATGGCCATGGAAAACTCGAGTCCGCATGGGTGGGACCTTACATAGTCACAGAAGTGATACCAGGAGGAGCTTATTGACTACGAGACAAGAAAACGGGGAAAGACGAGAGTAACCCATGGAATGCAGAGCAACTACGACGATTCTACGCATAGGCGATAAAGGGTTTTTTAGTCACGACCCTCTGAACCCAGAACATGAGGCCATAGGTCGGGTTCCTTGGGACAAGTTGACAATGTATATAAATATTTTACTATACACTCGGGGGCTCAAACCCTCGTGTCGTACGAAATAATACTAATAAGTTATCAAGATTTGTGATTCTCTGAGGCACACTACAATAATGGTTGCAACTCGACATTTCATCTGCGGCGTAAACGGTTCAAAGGAACCCGATAAATATTAATGCGCACACCTCGGAACCATGATTCGTTCCCATGGTCTATTAATAAAACACATAATTCTGATATGATTTTTATTACAGATAAGCACAAGGAAGAACAACTGGATTACAGAAAAGAAAACTAGTGAAACTATTCTTCAGCTTCATACTCCTTCTGGCACTGGGTGCCATCGTAGATTCTCATGTCGAACTTCGACGTGCCAACATGGAAATCAAAGGTCATGAAAAACCCCTGATGGAGGTCATGATCCTCCGCAAATCGCGACCAGTCGCCCTTGAAGAATTGCTCACCGGCGCCGTCGTACCACACCTCCACTTCGTATGGGGTTCCTCCACCAGAGTGTTCACAGAGAACTGCTTCCCGCAGTTCTCGCCCATCCATGAATTTGGTAAATTTCAGTGGCAGGCGCTGAATTTCACGACACTGCGCGTTGCAGATGCAGAAGAAAGAATAGATTCTGGGCGAATAAGAAGAAGCATCAGGGGAAGGAGCACTTGAACATCGATGCCGCGGTGGAAAAACGGGGCCGCGGCCATCCTCGCTATAGCAAGAACAAGACTACCGCTGCAGCTTATAAATATCTGTCAAGACGCACAAAAGTGCACCTTGTCTTTGACTCAGGGCCTTGCAACGTACACAAGGGAAAAATCCACTCAAAAGTAAGTAAAGTCAACAAATGATATAAGAAGAAGTATATGGAGCAAGTTTATCTATTCTCTTGAGCCTATACCCGAAAATTTCGGCTATAGCCTCGGGGGCTACTACCACCGGGAGCACTGGGCGCGCACCCGACGATATTATTAAGTCACGGTTTGATCTTATGACATGAAAGAAGGCATATTGTCTTTGAGCCTATACTTGAAGTAAAGTTTTTCGACTATAGTCTCAGGGGCTACTCCCATCGAGAGCGCTGGGCGTGCACCCGACGATGTTCTATAATGAACAATGGAAGAAAGGATGCAAAAGAGACTTCGAAGATATCACTACTACCATCGGGAGGGAGTTTTATCAATTAAGGTGGAATAACTCGAATATTTGACACGCTAGAACAGTCAGACAAGGCCGCGACATATGATTCTCGAGTTGTGTCATCGCGACAAAACTCGAATGCCGTGATTGAAATATATCACGAAGGTAAGACCCCAGGATCCGTCCTGTGTGGCCCGGTATACGCACATGGATGCGCTCTGCTGGTATGTATCTGTGTCTATGACACGAAGAAAAATCCTGGTGGACGCACTGGGTACCCTGAGAACCACTGGGATTCATTTTTTGTAAGTCCTAAATGCAGCAAAAGAATGAGTTTGACCGGTTTTCCGAATTCAAATCCAAGGGGATTGAATTTGAAGTAGGTGGCAAGTATCTGTTCTGGCAGTTAACTGGCATCTTGATCCGTCAGAGTTGTCAGGCTTGTTCATCAAAACCCCTTGTGAGATATCATAGCAAAAAGATAAGTCAAAAGACCAAGTCAAAGATTTCAAGATTTGAAGAAATCAAGTATTGATCAAGTCGAAGAATTGAAGATCTGAGATTCAACCCGAATCTGCAATTCTGGTAGAATCTTGGGGGCTACTGACAAGGGTATAGATAATAGAGCCCATTGATTGAGTACCCCTGAGGCCCGTTAAGCTAGGCCCAATTGTAATATTAGTCAAAATACGAGTTCGTGTCGTATATCGATATTGTAATCTGTGTCGGATCCCACCCGATCCTCGAGACCTGGCCACCTATATAGGGGCCAGGAGGGGACGGTGTGGGACGGATTGAAAGCAAGCCAGGTTCTACACCCACGTTTACTTTCATAGCCACCTTGTTTGACTGAGTTTACCTTTGAGTTCATCCGACGCCCTATCTCCCCGATCCTAAGTCCTTCATCTAGGACATTTGTCGAGTTTAACCCTCGTCACCTGTTTACTTTACTCACATTGTTTACTTTCTCGCATATTACTATTGCTTTCCACTCGATACGCTCATACCTTTGTTTACAGCAAACCGGTGAGATTGACAACCTCATCGTAAGTTGGGAGCAAAGTATTTGGTTGTGTTGTGTGCAGGTTCTGCGTTGCTACTAGTTGAAGACGCGCTAACAAGAATCGTTAACGGTGCCCTTGTTGGAGTGTCACTAGGCTAGCAAGCATCACCTTCTGGAGTTTGGCTTTTTCCTGGATTCGATAAACCTTGGTTTCTTACTGAGGGAAAACTTCCTGCTGTGCTCATCATACCTTCCTCTTGGGGTTCCCAACTGGACGGTGAAATTATATCAACACCGTGCCGCATCAAGGAATTTTTCTGGCGCCATTGCCGGGGAAAAAGAAGACTTCTGCAAGAGGAGTTTCGCACGCACATCCTTTACTTTGTTTATTGTTTTGCTTTACTTTATTTTTTCTTGCATCTTTTTATCAAAAACACATAAAACTTAGTTTCCTTTATAGTTTTACTTGTCTACTTTTAGTCTTGTTAGAATGAGTAATCCTGAAGTTAAAGTTCGTACTTTTAAGCAACAAGGGGGAGAGAGTTTGAAAGATGCTTGGTACCGTATTAGCAATTCTCATCATAGGTGTACAAAGAAGCATTCTACCATGATCCTCCTTAGAAATTTTTATGTTGGTATATCTAGTTGGAATAGGTATGTTCTTGATACTCTTGCAGGAGGTAATTTTCTGGGTACTCCCGCTCTTGAAGCACGCACTTTAATAGAAAGTTTAGTGGGAGTACCACCTATTCATGTTGTTAAAACTAAGATCACTTTGGAGAAAGTTATAGAAAAACTAGGCTCTTAAGAAAAAAGTTTGCCAAATATCCTTGATAACGCTAGTCGAGTTAATGAAGCGATAGAAAGTATCGGTAAGATAATCACCGTTTTAGAAGCTAGCACTACTCTTGATAGTCAAAACCTTAGGATTGGGAAACTAGAGGAATCCATGGAAACTTTAAGTTCAATTTTCTCTTCTCTTAAGTTTAAGAAGGAGAAAGCCTTTGTTGGGAAAGAGCAAAAATTTATGTATGTTCCCAAGGTGTCTGTGCCTAAACCTCAACATGTTTTTAAGATTGGTAAGACTTTTAGTTCAACTAAGAGTGACTTGCAGGTTGAATCATCTTCAGGAACTTCTAAAGTGCCTAGTGTGGTAAGTGGTGATCTTGAGGAAACAGTTGATCTTAATGCCTCTTTCGAAAATACTTGATTTGCACTTTCTGCGCCTAGCTCAAAGGCGTTAAAGAAAAGCACTCTTGGGAGATAACCCATTATTTTACTTTCAGTACTTTTTCTTTTATTTGTGTCTTAGAAGTTATTACTCCTGTAATAACTGCTCCTTATCATTTTTATTTTGTTGTTGTGCCAAAAGAAGCCTCTAATTTGAGTGAGGTAAGATTTGGGGATGTTGCTGTCCTGAAACAGATTTTGGTACTGCACCGTAAAAATTCGTGAAAATTTTCAGAATATCTTTTTGGCCTGCGATTTCTTGTGCATATGCCCCAGGTTATATCCAAACTTTCATTAGTTATACACTTTTTGATTTGAGTAACAGAAAACCCTCTAAAAAATCGACCTTTGTCAGCTATTCTGTTTTGACAGATTTCTGCCACTATTTGTGTTTGCCTCTTTATCGCTTTCTTTTTGAGTTCTTTTGATCACGAAACTTTTGGGGAAGTTTCTACAGTAGTATATGCTTTATATGTGGTGGTTTTGAGTTGAAACCTGAAGCAAAAAGGGGTTGATTCAATATTATGCTTACACTAATGTTGCTAGTAGAATTGTGTTTAGTTTTGTATGAAGGAAGTTTTCAAGTGTAGGGATTGGAGAATGATGAGATGAGTTGAAGAATGGACAAAAGCTCAAGCTTGAGGATGCCCACGCACCCCAAGAAATATCCAAGAGGTACAAGCGTCAAAGCTTGGGGATGCCCCCGAGGCACCCCTTCTTCACCGGCAAAAATCAGGTCACCTTTCAACACACTATATTTTTATTGCTTCATGCATTATGCGTTTTTCTTGGAGCGTCAGTTGTTTTTAGTTTTCAGTTTTCTTTAGTTTTGTTTTCTGCAATAAATGGTTGGACCCCAACAAATTCCTTTTGGAGAAGTTGCCTTGCTTTTCATTTGCCAATAACACTCCGTTTTTCACTCTTATTGTTCAACGAGTGTTCTCTTTTTCAAGAACTGCATTTAGCTTTCGTTTTTTGCCTTGATTTGTGTTCAGATCTTGTTATATATTTTCATCAAGGTGTATTTTGACCTCTGGTCTATGTTGGTTTTCATCAGAAGAGTTGTTTCAAAAAGGTTTAAATGGTGTTGGAAAAGAGAAAAAAAATTATGCACAAAAGTGGTACAAAAAGGAGCTTGTTTAGACTGCGGCTTAGACTTTTGCATGTCGTGCTTGATATCGTTTTGATAGTATGCTTAGTGGTTTTGCTATAGCATGACTTGTCTCAAATGACTGAGATTGCTTAATGAGCCTTTGAAAAAATCATGCGTTGTTTTTATTATTTGGAAGCATTATTTTGGTTTTCTCCTTTGATGCTTTATTTGGGTTGACTTGGCGCATGCTCACACATGTTTGACTCATACAAAGTCGGCATTAGCCTCTATGATCATTTAGTTTTTGACTTTTGATGCCATCTTATGCTTCTTTTAATGTCGCTTTGTCGCTTTGCATGATTATGACTGTTATTGCTCTCTTAGTTGGTCGCTCCCAGTCTTTTGCTAGCCCTCATTTTGTACTGAGTATGAGCTCTACTCGTGCATCCAACTCCTAAAAACCAAGTTTGCCATTGTGTCCACTATAAATTCCTATGCATGGTATTTGCAAGCCATTCCAAGTAAATTTTCATGTGCTACCTTTCAAAACTTTCAACTACTTCTCATTTTGTGCCACTATTTTTAGCTCATGGGGACGTAGTGGTCGGAATTGTTATCTTCCATATTAAATTAAGTACCCCTCGACTAGGCAGCTTCATCTGCTCGTCATTAATTTTGCAAGGGAGCTGGTCAGACCATTGTAATCTAATTCTTAAAAAAAAAAGAAAAAGGGCACTCCTCCATGGTATGTGAATGTTGGTGGGCACCCGATGGAATCGGTTAGCCCTGATTTGAGAAAGTAAAAGGTGGGGAGGAGTGCCAAAGCTTTATAAAAGAGCACCAATGTGCCAAATTTTCAAAGAACTCAGAACCGCTCTCACTTGTTTATTATGGAAGATAGTAAGTCTCCATTGCCAGTCGTTGACATGAAATAACCACCTCTCAAAACCAAATTTTTATCTCTCTGTTTTACACATGAAAAGCTCTAGCACATGTTTAATCATTGCTTCCCTCTGCGAATGGCCTTTCTTTTACTTTTATGTTGAGTCACCACCTTCTATCTTTATGCACCGTCTAAGAGAGCATAGTTGTCATTCTGAGTATAATGTGCATTGTCCCAAAATTTTCATTGATTGATTCATGATGTCGGTTTCACTTGTTCTTAAATTATTTGTATCTAGTCGTCCTCTTAAACTTGAAGGTGTCCTATGCATTTATGTTTTGCTCTCTCATGAAGGATGAGCTGAAAACCATTTGTATGTTTTTTCATATAATTTGAACACACGTTTGACTTTCATTGTTTCATTTTTATGATCTTTTGTTTGTGTTCATTTTCATGTTATAACATGGTTGCTAAGTTTCTTCTATCAAGATTTTATCTTTCATGCCCATGTTTTAAGTTCTTTTGATCCCAGCTCTCAATGCTTTACATAGATGATCAAGATTATGTAGGTGCATGTCACCTCAAAAATTATTTCTTTTGTTATCACTTACCTACTCGAGGATGAGCATGAGTTAAGCTTGGGGATGCTAATAGGTCTCAAACGTATCTATAATTTTTGATGCTCCATGCTTGTTTTTACACCATTTGCTTAGTGTTTCGTTACACTTCGTGGCGTGTTTATGCATTTTCCAGGACTAACCTATTAACAAGATGCCACAGTGCTAGTTCCCTATTTTCTGCTATTTTTGTGTTTCAGAAAAGTTACACAGGAAATATTCTCGGAATTGGACGAAACAAAAGCCAAACATCCAGATATTAAACGAAGCTTCAGAACACCGAAGAGGAGTTGGAGCCGAGCCAGGGGCCAGCCTCACCATGAGGGGGCGCGGCCCAGCCCCTGGCCGTGCCCCCTATGGGTGAGACCCCCCTGGTCCACCTCTGACGCTGCCCCTTCGCCTATAAAGACCCCCCGATGGGAAAAACCTAAGAACCCGATCAATTTTCCAGAAACACATCGCGATCCGCCACCGTTGTCGACCCGAGATCGGGAGGGTCCAGAAGCTCTTCCCGGCACACTGCCGGAGAGGGGAATCGCCACCAGAGGTCTTCTTCATCGCCATGCTTGCCTCCGGCGCGATGAGTGAGTAGTCTATCTTAGACTATGGGTCCATAGCAGTAGCTAGATGGTTGTCTTCTCCACCATGTGCTTCATGTTTAGATCTCGTGAGCTGCCTTACATGATCGAGATCACCGTTATGTAATTCTACATGTTGTGTTTGTTGGGATCCGATGAATATTGGTGTTATGTTCAGTTGATGTGCTGAATCATATATCTTTTGTTATCTCTAAGTTGTTTATGATCTTGCATGCCTATCTTGGCCAAGTAGATACTAGTGACTCCAAGAGGGGATATTTATGCTTGATAGTTGGGTTCATGCCTCTATTTAATCTGGGGGAGTGACAGAAACCTCTAAGGTTGTACTGTTGCCACTAGGGAGAAAACAACATTCTTATGTCCAAGGGCATATGCTTTGTTTACATTACACACTTTGCTTAATGCAGTTATCTGTTGTTCGCAACTTAATACTTGTGGGGTGTTCGGACGATATCTCCATGAGTGGATTATTAGTCATAGATGCAGTTGGATGGCGGTATATGTATTTTGTTGTAATGCCCAGAGTAAATCTCATAGTGATCCTCGCGACATATGCACGTTATCTTTATTCTATCAATTGCCCAACTGTAATTTGTTTACCCAGCATGTGCTATTTATCTTATGGAGAGACACCACTAGTGAACTGTGGACCCCGGTCCAATTTCTATTATATTGCTATCACCTGTTTACTTTACTCGCATTGTTTACTTTCTCGCATATTACTATTGCTTTCCACTCGATATGCTCATACCTTTGTTTACAGCAAACCGGTGAGATTGACAACCTCATCGTAAGTTGGGAGCAAAGTATTTGGTTGTGTTGTGTGCAGGTTCCGCGTTGCTACTAGTTGAAGACGCGCTAACAAGAATCGTTAACGGCGCCCTTGTTGGAGTGTCACTAGGCTAGCAAGCATCACCTTCTGGAGTTTGACTTTTTCCTGGATTCGATAAACCTTGATTTCTTACTGAGGGAAAACTTACTGTTGTGCTCATCATACCTTCCTCTTGGGGTTCCCAATTGGACGGTGAAATTACATCAACACCGTGCCGCATCATGACGCACTGAAGGTTTCATGACGAAAGGTAATTCATTATCTTGGTTACAACATAGAGATTTCTCAAATTGTATTGAAAACTGTGAGTAGTTCATGGACTTTAGTCGCCAATTGCAGTAGAAATTGAAATGCTATTGTACTTAATTATTTTCATGTTCCTTTTCTTGTGTGCCTCACACAAGGCTTAGCATTAACAACAAAGGTACAATTGTTTTATGTCGCAAACAGGTAAGGAACATCTTTTAACAATCCTTTTTGTGTATAGCTAATGTGATCATAAAAAGACAACAGAGTCATTTGTAACATTCATATGAAAAATTTAACCACGGGTGGAGTATAGTGCGTTGGACAATTCACTCGCAACCATAACCAAAGGGGCACTAGAATCAATTGATCCATCACCGTTCCTACATCTGAATTTGAGTTCACGCCAATTTAGAAAACATATAGGGTAAAGGCCTCATACTATATAGTATATTGATTTACTGAGATTATTATTTGTTTCCCATTACACATGATTTTCTATTTATTTTCGAAAGCGATGCTTTTAATCGAGAAAGTAGAGTGCAGCATCTGCTTGCTTATTTACCAAGGAATCTTGCCGTGCTGTGAAAAGCATTTTGCTACTGGATCATGCGAGGGCCTTGCTACTCCTACCTCTGCACTTTTTTATATTTCTCAGATAATCAGTTCAGCTAGCATTGTTTCTCGAACTATGTTTGGGTCATGCTGTTAGATATGGGAAAACGTACAATATCAACATATCTTTGTTGCAGCTATATTTATTCATATTTTGTATCCGACTGTGTAAAGTGGTGCGCATCACATGCGACACCACAGAAAGTTTTCCCACTAACATTTTTTGTGTTGAAAGTGAAATTCTCAAACTGTCAAATTGGCACCCCGATCTTTTTTTTAGTGATTTATGTTCTCACATTTCTTTCCAGATGCGCGGATTTGTCTTTGCTTATATTTATATGGACAATTCTTTTTCATGCTTCTCATTTTTGTTTGGGTGTCAATCTTTCTTTGGTGTTTGCTATACGCAAGTATGCAAAATTTTGTTTTAACCCTCTTTATGTTGAACTATTCATCAATTCATGTAGTTGTAGAAGCCGGAATGATGGAATTTTTGTTTATAAGAGTATGTGAAACGTCAAACTCGCTTTATCTTAAGGAAACCAGCAAAAAGACTATTGTAGATTCAATTGAAGCTGTAGTTGATTCCATGGGTCTCAAGGTGCATTCCGATAATTACAAGGTAATTGTTGAAATTCAGCTTCGATGAGTAACTGTAGAGTGATTACTTATCTTTTTTTCAATGTTGCTAATGTATGCTAACTTCTACTGTAGTTACTGGCTTAAAGGAGGATCGTCAAAAAAATTTAGCCCATTTGCTGTTGTTGTTCGAGAGGTGACCTTTCTACGACTTCAGTTTGTAACTTGTTCACAATCAGTGTTTTGCATCTATTCTCATGTTTTGAAGTGCACTGTTATCGGATATTTGAACCTAAGCACATCTCTTTGTATAATATCACATTATCTTCTGTTTGTTTTTGTTTATCTATTTGAATACACTGGAGGAATTTGATTATTTAGATTTACATGAAGACTGGTTCAATATTATTGGTTTTACTATAGAGTAGTCAATAATGGATATACAACAAAATATCAATATATAAAATGTAATAAGAGAGCGGACATTTGGAGCTCGAGCTCCATGGAGCCTAGAATTTGAAGCTCAAAAAAATTGAATTCAAACTTTTCAAAAAAATCTGAAAAAAACTACGGTGTAGATAATGTTGTATTCTATCAGTGTGTACCATGGAGTGTCCTTTGTGAACAGTGATGAACAGTACATAGAAAACTTAATTTTGTCTTTTTGTGTGATTTTTTTATTTTTACTGAGCCCAAAATACAACGTGTATTGTTCTGAAATTTTACAGAATAATAGAGTACAACATTACCTACGTCATGGTATTTTTATAAAAAAATTATGAGATATTTATATTCGATTTTTTTGAACTTTAGAGAAGAAAAGAAAGGAGCGGGCTCCCTGGTTCCGATCTCCATTTGGAGTTTTTGGGAGCGGCCATTTGGAGCTCGGGCTCCATGTAGCTTGAATTTCAAACCTTTAAAATTTTAAACGTCTAAAACAAATTTCAAAAAATATATCATGACGTAGACAATGTTGTATTCTATAAGTGTGCAAATTTTCAGACCAAAATATGTTGTGCTTTGGGCTCAGCAAAAATGATAAATTAAGATTTTGGAGTCCAAAAACAGTAATGAACAGTAGACTGAAAACTCGATTTTGTCTTTTTGTGACACTTTGTCATTTTTTCTGATAAATATGTTCTAAAAATTTGCACAATGATAAAGTGCAACATTGACTACGTCTACGTATTTTTTTAGATTTTTTAAAACATATGAATTTGAATTTTTGAAGCACCAAAAAGGGAAAACTCAAAACGAGCTACCTGGAGCCCGGGCTCCATTTAGAGTTTGCTTGGATTATTTGCACCTAAGCTCAACACCATGTCCAATTATACCTTCATAATATAAGGATGATATATACACCATTTTCTAATGTTAAGAAAATCACCATATTGGTCCATATTCATTCTCACATGGTAAATTCATAAATTACGTTGATTTTGATTTTTCTTGCAGTGAGAGCTGTGTTCTAGATATCTCTTTTGATTTCTTGATGCACCTGCAGCTTCCAAGGTTATATTCCTCCCCAATTCCTGATGGCAGTTTTCTTTCTAGAATTGTTGGGACGGGAAAAGAAATATAGACATGGTTGCTTGTATAGTCAATACTGCCTTGATAATTGTTTGGATTATGGAAATAATACTCTGCTTAAACTTTAATCCATTGGATGTTATATCAGACCTTCACAATTAATTTGCTTATGGAGGAGGCACCTTGCTATTATTAACTGGTTTTCATATGGTCTGTTTTGCAGTTCAATGCATGTATTGGTTAACCACGTCGACACGAGGCTATGGCGGCGGCGATGACAACGAGTCTGCGGTGTCAACAACGACCACATCAACACGGATCTGCGGCATCGATGACAACATAAACATGGGGATGCAACGTCGACGGTATCGACATGGGGATGCAGCGGCAGATGATTTTTTTTGGGTATTTCCTTGTTTTCCTAAATCTATTTTGCGTCAGCAAGTTGAAGAAACCGATCTTTTTATCCTTTGATTTTTCCCTTTCGACTGGTAGTCCGCACAGTTGGTGATAAGTAGTATGATAACATTGAAGTCAAAATAGAGGAACTGGGAAAACAAACTACAGCTCCTTTCCAAATACAATATAAGCATTTATCTAGGAGTGGCATATTTATGCTCACATACAAGAAAACATCTTTTCACATAATATTGGTCTTTATCAGAATATTAGATGTAAAAATGTTTCTGTTTAAGTTGATGTACAGGTGTGCGAGAAAATCTTTGACATATGTTGTATTATGTGTGTATAGTTAGTGTTTCCTTTCTCAAGTGGACGATGTGTATTTGCTCCATTCTCAACCGGCCCAGTGACACTTATACCTACCTCACATTACCTGCATCGCATAAAAAAGGAATAACTACACACTGGTACATCGTATAGGACAGGCTATATAAAGAATGCTTGGTAGGCGGGCCGGGCGAAGCCGGTTGGTCCGTCTAGTATGTTGATACCTGAAGGACCAAGAGAAGCTGCGAATAAGCTTAAACCCATATTGTTTTGAAGAGAACTAACACAATGAAGACACGTAAGTTAGAACGAGTATAATTTAACGGGAATTGCAATTCTCATCCACAAATTTTGAAGAGCTGGCTTGCCTATGGGATGGAGTGTGGACACCTGGAGAAGATCGAAAAAGAACATGAAATCAGGTCGTCTAATTCTTGGGCAGGCAACGAAGTGACATAACCTCCGACCTTTGTCTTCCATCGCCGCCTCCATACGTACTTGCAGTGATCCCTGCTCAATATCCTCTTTATGTCGTAGAGCCTGACTCCACAAAATCTATAGCAGGATGACGAGGCTCTCGTGGACGCATCATCGGCAGACCATTCTGGCTAATGGCATGAACGATTGATGATTAAATGGCGTGGGAAAAAACGCTTGGAAACCAAGAGGCCACAATCGTAAGTTTTTCTTGGAGGAAATTAATACTGCACAATTGTCCTTGCCGATTAGTGGGGCCAAAAAAAAATTAGTGGAGACCTAGTGACGTGATAGTGCTATGTGAGCTACCAAAATATTTAGTGGATGTTTAATTGGACCGTAGATGATATAGATCGGACGGCTGGGAATATGTGATGATGTGGCTAGGCTGCATGTCAAGCCAGACAACATAAATAACATGTTAGTGGGGTTTTGCTTTATAAGAAGTATAAATAGATGGGAGTTAAAAGTAGGTTGCAACAAATATTTTCCAATTTCCACTGGGTCGCATCTAAGTTTTTTCTCGTTGCCCACTGATTGTAGTTGAATTTTTATCATTTTAAGTTGAAATTTTAGTTACTCTATTACTTCAAATAATATTTTTTAGCCAGTATGGTTTCAAATTTATAGCCTTTCGGTTGCATTCCAGTGGAAAAATTTGAGTAGAGCGTATACTTTTTATTTGAGGGCACTGGATAATTATGGACATCACTGTTGAAATATTGGGCCTTTTCATATGAGTCCATAATAGATTTCAGAAATTCCTAGAAATTTCAAAGTCCATGTGTGTGAGCCCATTTGGAATGCAGCCTAAGTTTTTGGCTGCACAAAGGCAAGGGGTGGAAGCTAAGTTTAGTCCCACATGGAAAGTTGGGAGAGATGTAGACCAACATATAAGGTGGGGTGTTGCACCACTTGGTAAGTGAGTGAGAAGAGAAGTGCCATACGCGCGCTCCTCCTCCTCCTCGCTCGCTCGTCTCGACTCGACTCGACTCGACACGTCACGACGCGCGCGCGCGCGCGCCGCGGTTTGTGGAATTGAGCCTCGGAGCCGAGCTTATCTTTTTGCTGCACAGGAAAACCGAGCGTTTGACCGAGTCCTTAGATGCCTAGGGTTTCTCCGCTGCGCCGCCTATATAAACTCTTGCCCGGCTACCGCCGCACATATCCTGAAATCGATCTAGGGTTTTGCCACCTCTCGCTGCTTGCGCCGCCTCCGTAGTCTACTCCATCCCGAGCGCTGGCGTGCACCGGCGAACGGGAGAGCAGGTCTCCGGAACCACTCGCCTTTGCGATCCTGTACGGGAGAGGGCGAATTAGGTTTTTGGGAAGCGCTCTGCGCGACTGCTCAAGCTCTTCATCACGGGTCGTCTTCCATCCAAGTCGGGCGGTGCAGCCTACCGCCGTCTTCATCGCCGTCTGCATCGACTGATCTACTCCAACGTTGTCATCAACAACGTTACTGCTACGACTACATCTGCAAGCGAACGGTACGTGCGGTGTACTGTTGTTTCCCTGTTCATCATGTTCTGCGAGTACATATTTCGCTGCTACTTGTTTCCGTTCATCTTGTTGTTCAGTACATCTAGTATGTTCGAGTTACATGTGGTAGTAGCTAGCGTTGTCATGTTTAATATTCTGGAATTAATCATGAAAATTATGCCTAATTATCCAACAATCCAAAAACCTAATTGTAGGCAATTTCCTGAATTATCAATGGCTAGTTTTACCGATGCACCGAGGCCGGATAAATTTACCGGTGTGCACTTCAAGAGGTGGCAGTACAAAGCTGAGCTTTGGCTGACCACGATGAAAGTGTTCCAGATTAGTAAAGGCAAACCTGAAGGAACTATGTCTGAGGATGATCAGAAAAAGTTCGAGGAAGCCAATACTATCTTTGTGGGATGCATTTTGAGCATTCTTGCTGACCGTCTATGTGATGTGTTTATGCACATAAAAGACGGAAAGGAGCTCTGGGACGCACTGGACGCCAAGTTTGGTGCTGCAGATGCTGGCAATGAACTATACATCATGGAGAGCTTTCATGATTTTAAGATGACTAAGGATCTTCCTGTGGTTCAACAAGCTCATGAGATACAGTGCATTGCCAAAGAGCTCGAACTCCTTAAGTGTGCCTTACCCGACAAGTTTGTGGCGGGTTGCATTATTGCTAAGTTGCCCCCTTCATGGAGGAACTTCGCCACAGCTCTCAAACACAAGAGACAGGAGATATCAGTTGAAAATCTGATAGCGTCCCTTGATGTTGAGGAGAAGGCTCGTGCTAAGGACACTACTGAGAAAGGAGAGGGTCATGCTACTGCTAACTTTGTGCAGCAGAAAGGCAAATCCTCAGGCAAGAATAAAGGGAACTTCAAGCCCTCTTTCAACAAGCCTGTAAAGACTACAACCTTCAAGAAGAAGAAGCCGAACATGGACAGGAGTGATCTGACTTGTTTCACTTGTGGAGAGCCCGGCCACTTTTCCAAGGACTGCCCAGAACGCGTAGACCGCAGAGGGAAAAGGGCCAAGAATGTCAACGTCGTGACTGCTAGCAATACTGATGGGTATGGTAATCTATTTACTGTTCTTTCGGTATTTCAATCTCCCTCTTGGTGGATTGATACGGGTGCTAATGTTCATGTGTGTGCTGACATCTCTATGTTCACTTCTTATCAGGCCGCACGGGATTCCTCCGTCCTAATGGGCAATGGGTCACATGCCTCTGTTCGTGGTGTTGGCACGGTAGATCTGAAGTTCACTTCGGGGAAGATCGTGCAGCTGAGGAACGTGCAGCATGCCCCTTCTATGAACAAGAATCTTGTTAGCGGTTCCCTTCTCTGTAGAGATGGGTTTAAGGTTGTTTTAGAGTCGAATAAGGTAGTCATTTCCAAGCATGGACAATTTATTAGAAAAGGCTATGAGTGCGGAGGCTTGTTCCGCTTTTCACTTTCAGATTTCTGTAATAAATCCGTGAACCATATTTGTGGCGGTGTTAATGATGATACCAGTGTTTGACATTCTCGTTTATGTCACATTAATTTTGGTTTGATGTCTTGGTTATCCAGCATGAGTTTAATTCCAAAATTCACTATTGCCAAAGGTTCTAAGTGCCATAGTTGTGTGCAATCGAAGCAACCTCGTAAGCCTCATACGACGGTCGAGGAGAGAAACTTGGCACCTCTAGAACTCATACATTCTGATCTATGCGAGATGAATGGTGTGTTGACAAAAGGTGAAAAGAGATATTTCATGACATTGATTGATGATGCGACTAGATTTTGCTATGTTTACTTGTTGCGAACTAAAGATGAAGCTTTAGACTACTTTAAAATTTATAAGGCTGAAGTTGAAAATCAACTAGAGAGAAAGATCAAGCGTCTTAGGTCGGATCGTGGTGGAGAGTATTTTCCTAAAATCTTTGACGAATTCTGTGAGGAACACGGTATTATTCATGAGAGGACGCCTCCCTACTCGCCCCAATCTAATGGGGTGGCCGAGAGGAAAAACCGCACTCTGTCTGACTTGGTGAATTCCATGCTCGACACTGCTGGTTTATCAAAGGCATGGTGGGGGAGGCTTTGTTGACTGCATGTCATGTCCTGAATAGAGTTCCTAACAAGAATAAAGATAAAACCCCTTATGAGGAGTGGGTTGGGAGAAAGCCATCACTTTCGTATTTGCGCACTTGGGGATGCTTGGCGAAGGTCAACATTCCCATCCCAAAGAAACGCAAACTCGGACCAAAGACTGTGGATTGCATCTTTCTAGGTTATGCTCAGCGGAGCATTGGCTATAGATTTTTAGTAGTTAAATCCGAGGTACCTGATATGCATGTTGACACTATAATGGAATCTCGTGATGCAACATTTTTTGAGAATATGTTTCCTATGAAAGATATGCATAGCACTGCTAGATTTTCTTCTAAGATAATTCCTGAATCTAGTGCATCTAATGATTATTTTGAGCAACCACATGAGAACGTTTTTGAGAACGTTCATGAGAAGGATGACAATGAAGCTCCTACAAGGAGCAAGAGATGGAGGACTGTAAAGTCCTTTGGTGATGATTTCATTGTGTACCTTGTAGATGATACTCCCAAGTCCATTGCTGAGGCATATGCATCACCAGATGCAGATGATTGGAAAGAAGCTGTCCAAAATGAGATGGACTCGATTCTTTCTAATGGAACATAGGAATTATCAGAGCGCCCCCATGGCTGTAAGCCTGTGGGCTGCAAGTGGGTGTTCAAGAAGAAGCTAAGGCCTGATGGTACCATTCGAGTACTACTTTTCATGGCTGCCTCTTATGGTCTTATCGTTTGTCAAATGGACATAAAGATAGCTTTCCTTAATGGAGAGTTGGAAGAGGAAATCTATATGGATCAACCTGATGGATTTGTGGTAAAAGGTGAAGAGACAAAGGTGTGCAAGTTGCTAAAATCTTTATATGGCCTGAAACAAGCACCTAAGCAATGGCATGAGAAATTTGACAGAACTTTAACTTCTGTTGGCTTTGTCGTTAATGAGGCTGACAAGTGCGTCTACTATCGCCATGGTGGGGGCGAAGGGGTTATATTGTGTTTGTACGTTGATGATATTCTCATCTTTGGTACAAACATGAAAGTAATACATGAGGTCAAGTCTTTCTTGTCAAAGTGCTTTGATATGAAAGATCTGGGAGAAGCTGATGTGATCCTAAACATCAAGCTGAATAAGAATGAGAGTGGGATTACTTTATCGCAATCCCACTATGTTGAGAAGATCGTGAGCCGGTTTGGCTTTATTGATGGCAAGTCTTCTCCAACACCTTATGATCCCAGTGTGATATTACGTAAGAACAAGAACGAACCAACAGATCAACTGAGATATTCTCAGATCATTGGTTCACTCATGTACTTAGCGAGCGCGACAAGACCTGACATCTCTTTTGCTGTGAGCAAGTTGAGTAGGTTCATGTCAAACCTGGGTATTGATCATTGGCATGCACTTGAAAGGGTCATGCACTATCTATGTGGTACAATGAGTTACGGGATTCACTATTCAGGGCACCCTGCTGTGCTTGAAGGATATAGTGACGCAAATTAGATCTCTGATGTAGATGATATCAAAGCCACTAGTGGGTATGTGTTTACCTTTGAAGGTGGCACCGTATCATGGAGATCATGTAGACAAATCATATTGACAAGGTCAACTATGGAAGCAGAACTTACTGCTTTAGACACAGCCACTGTAGAGTCAGAATGGCTGCGTGAGCTCTTGATGGACTTGCCGGTTATTGAAAAACCTGTGCCGGCCATCCTCTTGAATTGTGACAATCAAACAGTTATTGTCAAAGTGAACAATTCTAAGGATAACGCGAAGTCATCAAGACACGTTAAAAGACGTTTGAAGTCTGTCAGGAAATTGCGAAACTCCAGAGTAATAACTGTTGCGTATATTCAAACAGACAAAAACCTGGCAGATCCCTTTACCAAGGGACTATCCCTTTACAAAAACGGACACGGAGATGAGCACGTGACGCCAAGGGCAGCAGCAGCCTCTTAGGGCTGGCGAGTCAAAGACGAGCCGTGCGTCTAAAGGAAACAGCGGCCTCTTAGGGTAAGCCGAGTCGAGAGTGGACGTCGGCGCGGTTTACCACGCCGACGGACACGAAGACGAGCCGTGGGCGAGTCAAAGTGCACGTCGGCGCGGTTTACCGCGACGATGGACACGGAGACGAGCACGTGAGGCCAAGGGCAACAGCGGTCTCTTAGGGTTGGCAAGTCGAAGACGAGCCGTGCGTCTAAAGGAAACAGCGGCCTCTTAGGGTAAGCCGAGTCGAGAGTGGACGTCGGCGCGGTTTACCGCGCCGACGGACACGAAGACGAGCCGTGGGCGAGTCAAAGTGCACGTCGGCGTGGTTTACCGCGACGACGGACACGGAGATGAGCACGTGACGCCAAGGGCAGCAGCAGCCTCTCAGGGTTGGCGAGTTGAAGACGAGCCATGCGTCTAAAGGAAACAGCGGCCTCTTAGGGTAAGCCGAGTCAAAGTGCACGTCGGCGCGGTTTACCGCGACGACAGACACGGAGACGAGCACGTGACGCCAAGGGCAGCAGCGGCCTCTTAGGGTTGGCGAGTCGAAGACGAGCCGTGCGTCTAAAGGAAACAGCGGCCTCTTAGGGTAAGCCGAGTTGAGAGTGGACGTCGGCGCGGTTTACCGCGCCGACGGACACGAAGACGAGCCGTGGGCGAGTCAAAGTGCACGTCGGCGCGGTTTACCGCGACGACGGACACGGAGACGAGCACGTGACGCCAAGGGCAGCATCGGCCTCTTAGGGTTGGCGAGTCGAAGACGAGCCGTGCGTCTAAAGGAAACAGCGGCCTGTTAGGGTAAGCCGAGTTGAGAGTGGACGTCGGTGCGGTTTACCGCGCCAATGGACACGAAGACGAGCCGTGGGTGAGTCAAAGTGCACGTCGGCGCGGTTTACTGCGACGACGGACACGGAGACGAGCACGTGACGCCAAGGGCAGCAGCGGCCTCTTAGGGTTGGCGAGTCGAAGACGAGCCGTGCGTCTAAAAGAAACAGCGGCCTCTTAGGGTAAGCCGAGTCAAAGTGCACGTCGGCGCGGTTTACCGCGACGACGGACACGGAGACGAGCACGTGACGCCAAGGGCAGCAGCGGCCTCTTAGGGTTGGCGAGTCGAAGACGAGCCGTGCGTCTAAAGGAAACAACGGCCTCTTAGGGTAAGCCGAGTCAAAGTGCACGTCGGCGCGGTTTACCGCGACGACAGACACGGAGACGAGCACGTGACGCCAAGGGCAGCAGCGGCCTCTTAGGGTTGGCGAGTCGAAGACGAGCCGTGCGTCTAAAGGAAACAGCGGCCTCTTAGGGTAAGCCGAGTTGAGAGTGGACGTCGGCGCGGTTTACCGCGCCGACGGACACGAAGACGAGCCGTGGGCGAGTCAAAGTGCACGTCGGCGCGGTTTACCGCGACGACGGACACGGAGACGAGCACGTGACGCCAAGGGCAGCATCGGCCTCTTAGGGTTGGCGAGTCGAAGACGAGCCGTGCGTCTAAAGGAAACAGCGGCCTGTTAGGGTAAGCCGAGTTGAGAGTGGACGTCGGTGCGGTTTACCGCGCCAACGGACACGAAGACGAGCCGTGGGTGAGTCAAAGTGCACGTCGGCGCGGTTTACTGCGACGACGGACACGGAGACGAGCACGTGACGCCAAGGGCAGCAGCGGCCTCTTAGGGTTGGCGAGTCGAAGACGAGCCGTGCGTCTAAAAGAAACAGCGGCCTCTTAGGGTAAGCCGAGTCAAAGTGCACGTCGGCGCGGTTTACCGCGACGACGGACACGGAGACGAGCACGTGACGCCAAGGGCAGCAGCGGCCTCTTAGGGTTGGCGAGTCGAAGACGAGCCATGCGTCTAAAGGAAACAACGGCCTCTTAGGGTAAGCCGAGTCAAAGTGCACGTCGGCGCGGTTTACCGCGACGACGGACACGGAGACGAGCACGTGACGCCAAGGGCAGCAGCGGCCTCTTAGGGTTGGCGAGTCGAAGACGAGCCGTGTGTCTAAAGGAAACAGCGGCCTCTTAGGGTAAGCCGAGTCGAGAGTGGACATCGGCGCGGTTTACCGCACCGACGGACACGAAGACGAGCCGTGGGCGAGTCAAAGTGCATGTCGGCGCGGTTTACCGCGACGACGAACACGGAGACGAGCACGTGATGCCAAGGGCAACATCGGTCTCTTAGGGTTGGCGAGTCGAAGACGAGCCGTGCGTCTAAAGGAAACAGCGGCCTCTTAGGGTAAGCCAAGTCGAGAGTGGACGTCGGCGCGGTTTACCGCGCCGACGGACACGAAGACGAGCCGTGGGCGAGTCAAAGTGCACGTCGGCGCGGTTTACCGCGACGACGGACACGGAGACGAGCACGTGACGCCAAGGGCAGCAGCGGCCTCTTAGGGTTGGCGAGTCGAAGACGAGCCGTGCGTCTAAAGGAAACATCGGCCTCTTAGGGTAAGCCGAGTCGAGAGTGGACGTCGGCGCGGTTTACCGCGCCGACGGACACGAAGACAAGCCGTGGGCGAGTCAAAGTGCACGTCGGCACGGTTTACCGCGACGACGGACACGGAGACGAGCACGTGACGCCAAGGGCAACAGCGGTCTCTTAGGGTAGGTGAGTCGAAGACGAGCCGTGCGTCTAAAGGAAACAGCGGCCTCTTAGGGTAAGCCGAGTCGAGAGTGGACGTCGGTGCGGTTTACCGCGCCAACGGACACGAAGACGAGCCGTGGGCGAGCCAAAGTGAACGTCGGCGCGGTTTACTGCGACGACGGACACGGAGACGAGCACGTGACGCCAAGGGCAGCAGCGGCCTCTTAGGGTTGGCGAGTCGAAGACGAGCCGTGCGTCTAAAAGAAACAGCGGCCTCTTAGGGTAAGCCGAGTCAAAGTGCACGTCGGCGCGGTTTACCGCGACGACGGACACGGAGACGAGCACGTGACGCCAAGGGCAGCAGCGGCCTCTTAGGGTTGGCGAGTCGAAGACGAGCCGTGCGTCTAAAGGAAACAACGGCCTCTTAGGGTAAGCCGAGTCAAAGTGCACGTCGGCGCGGTTTACCGCGACGACAGACACGGAGACGAGCACGTGACGCCAAGGGCAGCAGCGGCCTCTTAGGGTTGGCGAGTCGAAGACGAGCCGTGCGTCTAAAGGAAACAGCGGCCTCTTAGGGTAAGCCGAGTTAAGAGTGGACGTCGGCGCGGTTTACCGCGCCGACGGACACGAAGACGAGCCGTGGGCGAGTCAAAGTGCACGTCGGCGCGGTTTACCGCGACGACGGACACGGAGACGAGCACGTGACGCCAAGGGCAGCATCGGCCTCTTAGGGTTGGCGAGTCGAAGACGAGCCGTGCGTCTAAAGGAAACAGCGGCCTGTTAGGGTAAGCCGAGTTGAGAGTGGACGTCGGTGCGGTTTACCGCGCCAACGGACACGAAGACGAGCCGTGGGTGAGTCAAAGTGCACGTCGGCGCGGTTTACTGCGACGACGGACACGGAGACGAGCACGTGACGCCAAGGGCAGCAGCGGCCTCTTAGGGTTGGCGAGTCGAAGACGAGCCGTGCGTCTAAAAGAAACAGCGGCCTCTTAGGGTAAGCCGAGTCAAAGTGCACGTCGGCGCGGTTTACCGCGACGACGGACACGGAGACGAGCACGTGACGCCAAGGGCAGCAGCGGCCTCTTAGGGTTGGCGAGTCGAAGACGAGCCATGCGTCTAAAGGAAACAACGGCCTCTTAGGGTAAGCCGAGTCAAAGTGCACGTCGGCGCGGTTTACCGCGACGACGGACACGGAGACGAGCACGTGACGCCAAGGGCAGCAGCGGCCTCTTAGGGTTGGCGAGTCGAAGACGAGCCGTGTGTCTAAAGGAAACAGCGGCCTCTTAGGGTAAGCCGAGTCGAGAGTGGACATCGGCGCGGTTTACCGCACCGACGGACACGAAGACGAGCCGTGGGCGAGTCAAAGTGCATGTCGGCGCGGTTTACCGCGACGACGAACACGGAGACGAGCACGTGATGCCAAGGGCAACATCGGTCTCTTAGGGTTGGCGAGTCGAAGACGAGCCGTGCGTCTAAAGGAAACAGCGGCCTCTTAGGGTAAGCCAAGTCGAGAGTGGACGTCGGCGCGGTTTACCGCGCCGACGGACACGAAGACGAGCCGTGGGCGAGTCAAAGTGCACGTCGGCGCAGTTTACCGCGACGACGGACACGGAGACGAGCACGTGACGCCAAGGGCAGCAGCGGCCTCTTAGGGTTGGCGAGTCGAAGACGAGCCGTGCGTCTAAAGGAAACATCGGCCTCTTAGGGTAAGCCGAGTCGAGAGTGGACGTCGGCGCGGTTTACCGCGCCGACGGACACGAAGACAAGCCGTGGGCGAGTCAAAGTGCACGTCGGCGCGGTTTACCGCGACGACGGACACGGAGACGAGCACGTGACGCCAAGGGCAACAGCGGTCTCTTAGGGTAGGTGAGTCGAAGACGAGCCGTGCGTCTAAAGGAAACAGCGGCCTCTTAGGGTAAGCCGAGTCGAGAGTGGACGTCGGTGCGGTTTACCGCGCCAACGGACACGAAGACGAGCCGTGGGCGAGCCAAAGTGAACGTCGGCGCGGTTTACTGCGACGACGGACACGGAGACGAGCACGTGACGCCAAGGGCAGCAGCGGCCTCTTAGGGTTGGCGAGTCGAAGACGAGCCGTGCGTCTAAAAGAAACAGCGGCCTCTTAGGGTAAGCCGAGTCAAAGTGCACGTCGGCGCGGTTTACCGCGACGACGGACACGGAGACGAGCACGTGACGCCAAGGGCAGCAGCGGCCTCTTAGGGTTGGCGAGTCGAAGACGAGCCGTGCGTCTAAAGGAAACAACGGCCTCTTAGGGTAAGCCGAGTCAAAGTGCACGTCGGCGCGGTTTACCGCGACGACAGACACGGAGACGAGCACGTGACGCCAAGGGCAGCAGCGGCCTCTTAGGGTTGGCGAGTCGAAGACGAGCCGTGCGTCTAAAGGAAACAGCGGCCTCTTAGGGTAAGCCGAGTTGAGAGTGGACGTCGGCGCGGTTTACCGCGCCGACGGACACGAAGACGAGCCGTGGGCGAGTCAAAGTGCACGTCGGCGCGGTTTACCGCGACGACGGACACGGAGACGAGCACGTGACGCCAAGGGCAGCATCGGCCTCTTAGGGTTGGCGAGTCGAAGACGAGCCGTGCGTCTAAAGGAAACAGCGGCCTGTTAGGGTAAGCCGAGTTGAGAGTGGACGTCGGTGCGGTTTACCGCGCCAACGGACACGAAGACGAGCCGTGGGTGAGTCAAAGTGCACGTCGGCGCGGTTTACTGCGACGACGGACACGGAGACGAGCACGTCACGCCAAGGGCAGCAGCGGCCTCTTAGGGTTGGCGAGTCGAAGACGAGCCGTGCGTCTAAAAGAAACAGCGGCCTCTTAGGGTAAGCCGAGTCAAAGTGCACATCGGCGCGGTTTACCGCGACGACGGACACGGAGACGAGCACGTGACGCCAAGGGCAGCAGCGGCCTCTTAGGGTTGGCGAGTCGAAGACGAGCCATGCGTCTAAAGGAAACAACGGCCTCTTAGGGTAAGCCGAGTCAAAGTGCACGTCGGCGCGGTTTACCGCGACGACGGACACGGAGACGAGCACGTGACGCCAAGGGCAGCAGCGGCCTCTTAGGGTTGGCGAGTCGAAGACGAGCCGTGTGTCTAAAGGAAACAGCGGCCTCTTAGGGTAAGCCGAGTCGAGAGTGGACGTCGGCGCGGTTTACCGCACCGACGGACACGAAGACGAGCCGTGGGCGAGTCAAAGTGCATGTCGGCGCGGTTTACCGCGACAACGAACACGGAGACGAGCACGTGATGCCAAGGGCAACATCGGTCTCTTAGGGTTGGCGAGTCGAAGACAAGCCGTGCGTCTAAAGGAAACAGCGGCCTCTTAGGGTAAGCCAAGTCGAGAGTGGACGTCGGCGCGGTTTACCGCGCCGACGGACACGAAGACGAGCCGTGGGCGAGTCAAAGTGCACGTCGGCGCGGTTTACCGCGACGACGGACACGGAGACGAGCACGTGACGCCAAGGGCAGCAGCGGCCTCTTAGGGTTGGCGAGTCGAAGACGAGCCGTGCGTCTAAAGGAAACATCGGCCTCTTAGGGTAAGCCGAGTCGAGAGTGGACGTCGGCGCGGTTTACCGCGCCGACGGACACGAAGACAAGCCGTGGGCGAGTCAAAGTGCACGTCGGCGCGGTTTACCGCGACGACGGACACGGAGACGAGCACGTGACGCCAAGGGCAACAGCGGTCTCTTAGGGTAGGTGAGTCGAAGACGAGCCGTGCGTCTAAAGGAAACAGCGGCCTCTTAGGGTAAGCCGAGTCGAGAGTGGACGTCGGTGCGGTTTACCGCGCCAACGGACACGAAGACGAGCCGTGGGCGAGCCAAAGTGAACGTCGGCGCGGTTTACTGCGACGACGGACACGGAGACGAGCACGTGACGCCAAGGGCAGCAGCGGCCTCTTAGGGTTGGCGAGTCGAAGACGAGCCGTGCGTCTAAAAGAAACAGCGGCCTCTTAGGGTAAGCCGAGTCAAAGTGCACGTCGGCGCGGTTTACCGCGACGACGGACACGGAGACGAGCACGTGACGCCAAGGGCAGCAGCGGCCTCTTAGGGTTGGCGAGTCGAAGACGAGCCGTGCGTCTAAAGGAAACAACGGCCTCTTAGGGTAAGCCGAGTCAAAGTGCACGTCGGCGCGGTTTACCGCGACGACGGACACGGAGACGAGCACGTGACGCCAAGGGCAGCAGCGGCCTCTTAGGGTTGGCGAGTCGAAGATGAGCCGTGTGTCTAAAGGAAACAGCGGCCTCTTAGGGTAAGCCGAGTCGAGAGTGGACGTCGGCGCGGTTTACCGCACCGACGGACACGAAGACGTGCCGTGGGCGAGTCAAAGTGCACGTTGGCGCAGTTTACCGCGACAACGGACACGGAGATGAGCACGTGACGCCAAGGGCAGCAGCAGCCTCTTAGGCTAAGCCGAGTCGAGAGTGGAAGTCGGCGCGGTTTACCGCGCCGACGGACACGAAGACGAGCCGTGGGCGAGTCAAAGTGCACGTTGGCGCAGTTTACCGCGACGACGGACACGGAGATGAGCACGTGAAGCCAAGGGCAGCAACGGCCTCTTAGGGTTGGCGAGTCGAAGACGAGCCGTGCGTCTAAAGGAAACAGCAGCCTCTTAGGGTAAGCCGAGTCGAGAGTGGACGTCGGTGCGGTTTACCGCGCCAACGGACACGAAGACGAGCCGTGGGCGAGTCAAAGTGCACGTCGGCGCGGTTTACCGCGACGATGGACACGGAGACGAGCACGTGAGGCCAAGGGCAACAGCGGTCTCTTAGGGTTGGCGAGTCGAAGATGAGCCGTGCGTCTAAAGGAAACAGCGGCCTCTTAGGGTAAGCCGAGTCGAGAGTGGACGTCGGCGCGGTTTACCGCGCCGACGGACACGAAGACGAGCCGTGGGCGAGTCAAAGTGCACGTCGGCGTGGTTTACCGCGACGACGGACACGGAGATGAGCACGTGACGCCAAGGGCAGCAGCAGCCTCTCAGGGTTGGCGAGTTGAAGACGAGCCATGCGTCTAAAGGAAACAGCGGCCTCTTAGGGTAAGCCGAGTCAAAGTGCACGTCGGCGCGGTTTACCGCGACGACAGACACGGAGACGAGCACGTGACGCCAAGGGCAGCACCGGCCTCTTAGGGTTGGCGAGTCGAAGACGAGCCGTGCGTCTAAAGGAAACAGCGGCCTCTTAGGGTAAGCCGAGTTGAGAGTGGACGTCGTCGCGGTTTACCGCGCCGACGGACACGAAGACGAGCCGTGGGCGAGTCAAAGTGCACGTCGGCGCGGTTTACCGCGACGACGGACACGGAGACGAGCACGTGACGCCAAGGGCAGCATCGGCCTCTTAGGGTTGGCGAGTCGAAGACGAGCCGTGCGTCTAAAGGAAACAGCGGCCTCTTAGGGTAAGCCGAGTCGAGAGTGGACGTCGGTGCGGTTTACCGCGCCAACGGACACGAAGACGAGCCGTGGGCGAGTCAAAGTGCACGTCGGCGTGGTTTACTGCGACGACGGACACGGAGACGAGCACGTGACGCCAAGGGCAGCAGCGGCCTCTTAGGGTTGGCGAGTCGAAGACGAGCCGTGCGTCTAAAAGAAACAGCGGCCTCTTAGGGTAAGCCGAGTCAAAGTGCACGTCGGCGCGGTCTACCGCGACGACGGACACGGAGACGAGCACGTGACGCCAAGGGCAGCAGCGGCCTCTTAGGGTTGGCGAGTCGAAGACGAGCCGTGCGTCTAAAGGAAACAACGGCCTCTTAGGGTAAGCCGAGTCAAAGTGCACGTCGGCGCGGTTTACCGCGACGACAGACACGGAGACGAGCACGTGACGCCAAGGGCAGCAGCGGCCTCTTAGGGTTGGCGAGTCGAAGATGAGCCGTGTGTCTAAAGGAAACAGCGGCCTCTTAGGGTAAGCCGAGTCGAGAGTGGACGTCGGCGCGGTTTACCGCACCGACGGACACGAAGACGAGCCGTGGGCGAGTCAAAGTGCATGTCGGCGCGGTTTACCACGACGACGAACACGGAGACGAGCACGTGATGCCAAGGGCAACATCGGTCTCTTAGGGTTGGCGAGTCGAAGACGAGCTGTGCGTCTAAAGGAAACAGCGGCCTCTTAGGGTAAGCCAAGTCGAGAGTGGACGTCGGCGCGGTTTACCGCGCCGACGGACACGAAGACGAGCCGTGGGCGAGTCAAAGTGCACGTCGGCGCGGTTTACCGCGACGACGGACACGGAGACGAGCACGTGACGCCAAGGGCAGCAGCGGCCTCTTAGGGTTGGCGAGTCAAAGACGAGCCGTGCGTCTAAAGGAAACATCGGCCTCTTAGGGTAAGCCGAGTCGAGAGTGGACGTCGGCGCGGTTTACCGCGCCGACGGACACGAAGACGAGCCGTGGGCGAGTCAAAGTGCACGTCGGCGCGGTTTACTGCGACGACGGACACGGAGACGAGCACGTGACGCCAAGGGCAACAGCGGTCTCTTAGGGTAGGCGAGTCGAAGACGAGCCGTGCGTCTAAAGGAAACAGCGGCCTCTTAGGGTAAGCCGAGTCGAGAGTGGACGTCGGCGCGGTTTGCCGCGCCGACGGACACGAAGACGAGTCGTGGGCGAGTCAAAGTGAACGTCGGCGTGGTTTACCGCGACGACGGACACGGAGATAAGCACGTGATGCCAAGGGCAGCAGCGGCCTCTTAGGGTTGGCGAGTCGAAGACGAGCCGTGCCTATAAAGGAAACAGCGGCCTCTTAGGGTAAGCCGAGTCGAGAGTGGACGTCGGCACGGTTTACCGCACCGACGGACACGAAGACGAGCCGTGGGCGAGGCAAAGTGCACGTCGGCGCGGTTTACCGCGATGACGGACACGGAGACGAGCACGTGACGCCAAGGGCAACAGCGGTCTCATAGGGTTGGCGAGTCAAAGATGAGCCATGCGTCTAAAGGAAACAACGGCCTCTTAGGGTAAGCCGAGTCGAGAGTGGACGTCGGCGCGGTTTACCGCACTGACGGACACGAAGACGAGCCGTGGGCGAGTCAAAGTGCACGTCGGCGCGGTTTACCGCGACGACGGACACGGAGATGAGCACGTGACGCCAAGGGCAGCAGCGGCCTCTTAGGGTTGGCGAGTGGAAGACGAGCCGTGCGTCTAAAGGAAACAGCGGCCTCTTAGGGTAAGCCGAGTCGAGAGTGGACGTTGGCGCGGTTTACCCGCGCCGACGGACACGAAGACGACCCATGGGTGAGTCAAAGTGCACGTCGGCGCAGTTTACCCGCGACGATGGACACGGAGACGAGCACGTGACGCCAAGGGCAACAGCGGTCTCTTAGGGTTGGCGAGTCGAAGATGAGCCGTGCGTCTAAAGGAAACAGCGGCCTCTTAGGGTAAGCCGAGTCGAGAGTGGACGTTGGCGCGGTTTGCCGCGCCGACGGACACGGAGATGAGCACGTGACGCCAAGGGCAGCAGCGGCCTCTTAGGGTTGGCGAGTTGAAGACGAGTCGTGCGTCTAAAGGAAACAACGGCCTCTTAGGGTAAGCCGAGTCGAGAGCGGACGTCGGCGTGTTTTACCGCGCCGACGGACACGAAGACGAGCCATGGGCGAGAAAAAGTGCACGTCGGCGCGGTTTACCGCGACGACGGACACGGAGACGAGCACGTGACGCCAAGGGCAGCAGCGGCCTCTTAGGGTTGGCGAGTCGAAGACGAGCCGTGCGTCTAAAGGAAAAGACGGCCTCTTAGGGTAAGCCGAGTCGAGAGTGGACGTCGGCGCGGTTTACCGCGCTGACGGACACGAAGACGAGCCGTGGGCGAGTCAAAGTGCACGTCGGCGCGGTTTACCGCGATGACGGACACGGAGACGAGCACGTGACACCAAGGGCAACATCGGTCTCTTAGGGTTGGCGAGTCGAAGATGAGCCGTGCGTCTAAAGGAAACAGCGGCTTCTTAGGGTAAGCCGAGTCGAGAGTGGAAGTCGGCGCGGTTTACCGCGCCGACGGACACGAAGACGAGCCGTGGGCGAGTGAAAGTGCACGTCGGCGCGGTTTACCACGACGACGGACATGGAGATGAGCACGTGACGCCAAGGGCAGCAGCGGCCTCTTAGGGTTCGCGAGTCAAAGACGAGCCGTGCGTCTAAAGGAAACAGCGGCCTCTTACGGTAAGCCGAGTCGAGAGTGGACGTCGGCGCGGTTTACCCGCGCCGACGGACACGAAGACGAGCCGTGGGCGAGTCAAAGTGCACGTCGGCGTGGTTTACCGCGACGACGGACACGGAGATGAGCACGTGACGCCAAGGGCAGCAGCAGCCTCTCAGGGTTGGCGAGTCGAAGACGAGCCGTGCGTCTGAAGGAAACAGCGGCCTCTTAGGGTAAGCCGAGTCAAAGTGCACGTCGGCGCGGTTTACCGCGACGATAGACACGTCGACGAGCACGTGACGCCAAGGGCAGCAGCGGCCTCTTAGAGTTGGCGAGTCGAAGACGATCCGTGCGTCTAAAGGAAACAGCGGCCTCTTAGGGTAAGCCGAGTTGAGAGTGGACGTCGGCGCGGTTTACCGCACCGACGGACACGAAGACGAGCCGTGGGCGAGTCAAAGTGCATGTCGGCGCGGTTTACCGCGACGACGAACACGGAGACGAGCACGTGATGCCAAGGGCAACATCGGTCTCTTAGGGTTGGCGAGTCGAAGACGAGCTGTGCGTCTAAAGGAAACAGCGGCCTCTTAGGGTAAGCCAAGTCGAGAGTGGACGTCGGCGCGGTTTACCGCGCCGACGGACACGAAGACGAGCCGTGGGCGAGTCAAAGTGCACGTCGGCGCGGTTTACCGCGACGACGGACACGGAGACGAGCACGTGACGCCAAGGGCAGCAGCGGCCTCTTAGGGTTGGCGAGTCAAAGACGAGCCGTGCGTCTAAAGGAAACATCGGCCTCTTAGGGTAAGCCGAGTCGAGAGTGGACGTCGGCGCGGTTTACCGCGCCGACGGACACGAAGACGAGCCGTGGGCGAGTCAAAGTGCACGTCGGCGCGGTTTACTGCGACGACGGACACGGAGACGAGCACGTGACGCCAAGGGCAACAGCGGTCTCTTAGGGTAGGCGAGTCGAAGACGAGCCGTGCGTCTAAAGGAAACAGCGGCCTCTTAGGGTAAGCCGAGTCGAGAGTGGAAGTCGGCGCGGTTTACCGCGCCGACGGACACGAAGACGAGCCGTGGGCGAGTCAAAGTGCACGTTGGCGCAGTTTACCGCGACGACGGACACGGAGATGAGCACGTGAAGCCAAGGGCAGCAACGGCCTCTTAGGGTTGGCGAGTCGAAGACGAGCCGTGTGTCTAAAGGAAACAGTGGCCTCTTAGGGTAAACCGAGTCGAGAGTGGACGTCGGCGCGGTTTACCGCGCCGACGGACACGAAGACGAGCCGTGGGCGAGTCAAAGTGCATGTCGGCGCGGTTTACCGCGACGACGAACACGGAGACGAGCACGTGATGCCAAGGGCAACATCGGTCTCTTAGGGTTGGCGAGTCGAAGACGAGCTGTGCGTCTAAAGGAAACAGCGGCCTCTTAGGGTAAGCCAAGTCGAGAGTGGACGTCGGCGCGGTTCACCGCGCCGACGGACACGAAGACGAGCCGTGGGCGAGTCAAAGTGCACGTCGGCGCGGTTTACCGCGACGACGGACACGGAGACGAGCACGTGACGCCAAGGGCAGCAGCGGCCTCTTAGGGTTGGCGAGTCAAAGACGAGCCGTGCGTCTAAAGGAAACATCGGCCTCTTGGGGTAAGCCGAGTCGAGAGTGGACGTCGGCGCGGTTTACCACGCCGACGGACACGAAGACGAGCCGTGGGCGAGTCAAAGTGCACGTCGGCGCGGTTTACTGCGACGACGGACACGGAGACGAGCACGTGACGCCAAGGGCAACAGCGGTCTCTTAGGGTAGGCGACTCGAAGACGAGCCGTGCGTCTAAAGGAAACAGCGGCCTCTTAGGGTAAGCCGAGTCGAGAGTGGAAGTCGGCGCGGTTTACCGCGCCGACGGACACGAAGACGAGCCGTGGGCGAGTCAAAGTGCACGTTGGCGCAGTTTACCGCGACGACGAACACGGAGATGAGCACGTGAAGCCAAGGGCAGCAACGGCCTCTTAGGGTTGGCGAGTCGAAGACGAGCCGTGTGTCTAAAGGAAACAGTGGCCTCTTAGGGTAAACCGAGTCGAGAGTGGACGTCGGCGCGGTTTACCGCGCCGACGGACATGAAGACGAGCCGTGGGCGAGTCAAAGTGCACGTCGGCGCGGTTTACCGCGACGATGGACACGGAGACGAGCACGTGACGCCAAGGGCAACAGCGGTCTCTTAGGGTTGGCGAGTCGAAGACGAGCCATGCGTCTAAAGGAAACAGCGGCCTCTTAGGGTAAGCCGAGTCGAGAGTGGACGTCGGCGCGGTTTGCCACGCCGACGGACACGAAGACGAGTCGTGGGCGAGTCAAAGTGAACGTCGGCGTGGTTTACCGCGACGACGGACACGGAGATAAGCACGTGATGCCAAGGGCAGCAGCGGCCTCTTAGGGTTGGCGAGTCGAAGAAGAGCCGTGCGTATAAAGGAAACAGCGGCCTCTTAGGGTAAGCCGAGTCGAGAGTGGACGTCGGCACGGTTTACCGCACCGACGGACACGAAGACGAGCCGTGGGCGAGGCAAAGTGCACGTCGGCGCGGTTTACCGCGACGACGGACACGGAGACGAGCACGTGACGCCAAGGGCAACAGCGGTCTCATAGGGTTGGCGAGTCAAAGACGAGCCATGCGTCTAAAGGAAACAGCGGCCTCTTAGGGTAAGCCGAGTCGAGAGTGGACGTCGGCGCGGTTTACCGCGCTGACGGACACGAAGACGAGCCGTGGGCGAGTCAAAGTGCACGTCGGCGCGGTTTACCGCGACGACGGACACGGAGATGAGCACGTGACGCCAAGGGCAGCAGCGGCCTCTTAGGGTTGGCGAGTGGAAGACGAGCCGTGCGTCTAAAGGAAACAGCGGCCTCTTAGGGTAAGCCGAGTCGAGAGTGGACGTTGGCGCGGTTTACCGCGCCGACGGACACGAAGACGACCCATGGGTGAGTCAAAGTGCACGTCGGCGCGGTTAACCGCGACGATGGACACGGAGACGAGCACGTGACGCCAAGGGCAACAGCGGTCTCTTAGGGTTGGCGAGTCGAAGACGAGCCGTGCGTCTAAAGGAAACATCGGCCTCTTAGGGTAAGCCGAGTCGAGAGTGGACGTCGGCGCGGTTTGCCGCGCCGACGGACACGGAGATGAGCACGTGACGCCAAGGGCAGCAGCGGCCTCTTAGGGTTGGCGAGTCGAAGACGAGCCGTGCGTCTAAAGGAAACATCGGCCTCTTAGGGTAAGCCGAGTCGAGAGTGGACGTCGGCGCGGTTTACCGCACCGACGGACACGAAGACGAGCCGTGGGCGAGTCAAAGTGCATGTCGGCGCGGTTTACCACGACGACGAACACGGAGACGAGCACGTGATGCCAAGGGCAACATCGGTCTCTTAGGGTTGGCGAGTCGAAGACGAGCTGTGCGTCTAAAGGAAACAGCGGCCTCTTAGGGTAAGCCAAGTCGAGAGTGGACGTCGGCGCGGTTTACCGCGCCGACGGACACGAAGACGAGCCGTGGGCGAGTCAAAGTGCACGTCGGCGCGGTTTACCGCGACGACGGACACGGAGACGAGCACGTGACGCCAAGGGCAGCAGCGGCCTCTTAGGGTTGGCGAGTCAAAGACGAGCCGTGCGTCTAAAGGAAACATCGGCCTCTTAGGGTAAGCCGAGTCGAGAGTGGACGTCGGCGCGGTTTACCGCGCCGACGGACACGAAGACGAGCCGTGGGCGAGTCAAAGTGCACGTCGGCGCGGTTTACTGCGACGACGGACACGGAGACGAGCACGTGACGCCAAGGGCAACAGCGGTCTCTTAGGGTAGGCGAGTCGAAGACGAGCCGTGCGTCTAAAGGAAACAGCGGCCTCTTAGGGTAAGCCGAGTCGAGAGTGGACGTCGGCGCGGTTTGCCGCGCCGACGGACACGAAGACGAGTCGTGGGCGAGTCAAAGTGAACGTCGGCGTGGTTTACCGCGACGACGGACACGGAGATAAGCACGTGATGCCAAGGGCAGCAGCGGCCTCTTAGGGTTGGCGAGTCGAAGACGAGCCGTGCCTATAAAGGAAACAGCGGCCTCTTAGGGTAAGCCGAGTCGAGAGTGGACGTCGGCACGGTTTACCGCACCGACGGACACGAAGACGAGCCGTGGGCGAGGCAAAGTGCACGTCGGCGCGGTTTACCGCGACGACGGACACGGAGACGAGCACGTGACGCCAAGGGCAACAGCGGTCTCATAGGGTTGGCGAGTCAAAGATGAGCCATGCGTCTAAAGGAAACAACGGCCTCTTAGGGTAAGCCGAGTCGAGAGTGGACGTCGGCGCGGTTTACCGCACTGACGGACACGAAGACGAGCCGTGGGCGAGTCAAAGTGCACGTCGGCGCGGTTTACCGCGACGACGGACACGGAGATGAGCACGTGACGCCAAGGGCAGCAGCGGCCTCTTAGGGTTGGCGAGTGGAAGACGAGCCGTGCGTCTAAAGGAAACAGCGGCCTCTTAGGGTAAGCCGAGTCGAGAGTGGACGTTGGCGCGGTTTACCGCGCCGACGGACACGAAGACGACCCATGGGTGAGTCAAAGTGCACGTCGGCGCAGTTTACCGCGACGATGGACACGGAGACGAGCACGTGACGCCAAGGGCAACAGCGGTCTCTTAGGGTTGGCGAGTCGAAGACGAGCCGTGCGTCTAAAGGAAACAGCGGCCTCTTAGGGTAAGCCGAGTCGAGAGTGGACGTTGGCGCGGTTTGCCGCGCCGACGGACACGGAGATGAGCACGTGACGCCAAGGGCAGCAGCGGCCTCTTAGGGTTGGCGAGTTGAAGACGAGTCGTGCGTCTAAAGGAAACAACGGCCTCTTAGGGTAAGCCGAGTCGAGAGCGGACGTCGGCGTGTTTTACCGCGCCGACGGACACGAAGACGAGCCATGGGCGAGAAAAAGTGCACGTCGGCGCGGTTTACCGCGACGACGGACACGGAGACGAGCACGTGACGCCAAGGGCAGCAGCGGCCTCTTAGGGTTGGCGAGTCGAAGACGAGCCGTGCGTCTAAAGGAAAAGACGGCCTCTTAGGGTAAGCCGAGTCGAGAGTGGACGTCGGCGCGGTTTACCGCGCTGACGGACACGAAGACGAGCCGTGGGCGAGTCAAAGTGCACGTCGGCGCGGTTTACCGCGATGACGGACACGGAGACGAGCACGTGACACCAAGGGCAACATCGGTCTCTTAGGGTTGGCGAGTCGAAGATGAGCCGTGCGTCTAAAGGAAACAGCGGCTTCTTAGGGTAAGCCGAGTCGAGAGTGGAAGTCGGCGCGGTTTACCGCGCCGACGGACACGAAGACGAGCCGTGGGCGAGTGAAAGTGCACGTCGGCGCGGTTTACCACGACGACGGACATGGAGATGAGCACGTGACGCCAAGGGCAGCAGCGGCCTCTTAGGGTTCGCGAGTCAAAGACGAGCCGTGCGTCTAAAGGAAACAGCGGCCTCTTACGGTAAGCCGAGTCGAGAGTGGACGTCGGCGCGGTTTACCGCGCCGACGGACACGAAGACGAGCCGTGGGCGAGTCAAAGTGCACGTCGGCGTGGTTTACCGCGACGACGGACACGGAGATGAGCACGTGACGCCAAGGGCAGCAGCAGCCTCTCAGGGTTGGCGAGTCGAAGACGAGCCGTGCGTCTGAAGGAAACAGCGGCCTCTTAGGGTAAGCCGAGTCAAAGTGCACGTCGGCGCGGTTTACCGCGACGATAGACACGTCGACGAGCACGTGACGCCAAGGGCAGCAGCGGCCTCTTAGAGTTGGCGAGTCGAAGACGATCCGTGCGTCTAAAGGAAACAGCGGCCTCTTAGGGTAAGCCGAGTTGAGAGTGGACGTCGGCGCGGTTTACCGCACCGACGGACACGAAGACGAGCCGTGGGCGAGTCAAAGTGCATGTCGGCGCGGTTTACCGCGACGACGAACACGGAGACGAGCACGTGATGCCAAGGGCAACATCGGTCTCTTAGGGTTGGCGAGTCGAAGACGAGCTGTGCGTCTAAAGGAAACAGCGGCCTCTTAGGGTAAGCCAAGTCGAGAGTGGACGTCGGCGCGGTTTACCGCGCCGACGGACACGAAGACGAGCCGTGGGCGAGTCAAAGTGCACGTCGGCGCGGTTTACCGCGACGACGGACACGGAGACGAGCACGTGACGCCAAGGGCAGCAGCGGCCTCTTAGGGTTGGCGAGTCAAAGACGAGCCGTGCGTCTAAAGGAAACATCGGCCTCTTAGGGTAAGCCGAGTCGAGAGTGGACGTCGGCGCGGTTTACCGCGCCGACGGACACGAAGACGAGCCGTGGGCGAGTCAAAGTGCACGTCGGCGCGGTTTACTGCGACGACGGACACGGAGACGAGCACGTGACGCCAAGGGCAACAGCGGTCTCTTAGGGTAGGCGAGTCGAAGACGAGCCGTGCGTCTAAAGGAAACAGCGGCCTCTTAGGGTAAGCCGAGTCGAGAGTGGAAGTCGGCGCGGTTTACCGCGCTGACGGACACGAAGACGAGCCGTGGGCGAGTCAAAGTGCACGTTGGCGCAGTTTACCGCGACGACGGACACGGAGATGAGCACGTGAAGCCAAGGGCAGCAACGGCCTCTTAGGGTTGGCGAGTCGAAGACGAGCCGTGTGTCTAAAGGAAACAGTGGCCTCTTAGGGTAAACCGAGTCGAGAGTGGACGTCGGCGCGGTTTACCGCGCCGACGGACACGAAGACGAGCCGTGGGCGAGTCAAAGTGCATGTCGGCGCGGTTTACCGCGACGACGAACACGGAGACGAGCACGTGATGCCAAGGGCAACATCGGTCTCTTAGGGTTGGCGAGTCGAAGACGAGCTGTGCGTCTAAAGGAAACAGCGGCCTCTTAGGGTAAGCCAAGTCGAGAGTGGACGTCGGCGCGGTTTACCGCGCCGACGGACACGAAGACGAGCCGTGGGCGAGTCAAAGTGCACGTCGGCGCGGTTTACCGCGACGACGGACACGGAGACGAGCACGTGACGCCAAGGGCAGCAGCGGCCTCTTAGGGTTGGCGAGTCAAAGACGAGCCGTGCGTCTAAAGGAAACATCGGCCTCTTAGGGTAAGCCGAGTCGAGAGTGGACGTCGGCGCGGTTTACCGCGCCGACGGACACGAAGACGAGCCGTGGGCGAGTCAAAGTGCACGTCGGCGCGGTTTACTGCGACGACGGACACGGAGACGAGCACGTGACGCCAAGGGCAACAGCGGTCTCTTAGGGTAGGCGACTCGAAGACGAGCCGTGCGTCTAAAGGAAACAGCGGCCTCTTAGGGTAAGCCGAGTCGAGAGTGGAAGTCGGCGCGGTTTACCGCGCCGACGGACACGAAGACGAGCCGTGGGCGAGTCAAAGTGCACGTTGGCGCAGTTTACCGCGACGACGAACACGGAGATGAGCACGTGAAGCCAAGGGCAGCAACGGCCTCTTAGGGTTGGCGAGTCGAAGACGAGCCGTGTGTCTAAAGGAAACAGTGGCCTCTTAGGGTAAACCGAGTCGAGAGTGGACGTCGGCGCGGTTTACCGCGCCGACGGACATGAAGACGAGCCGTGGGCGAGTCAAAGTGCACGTCGGCGCGGTTTACCGCGACGATGGACACGGAGACGAGCACGTGACGCCAAGGGCAACAGCGGTCTCTTAGGGTTGGCGAGTCGAAGACGAGCCATGCGTCTAAAGGAAACAGCGGCCTCTTAGGGTAAGCCGAGTCGAGAGTGGACGTCGGCGCGGTTTGCCACGCCGACGGACACGAAGACGAGTCGTGGGCGAGTCAAAGTGAACGTCGGCGTGGTTTACCGCGACGACGGACACGGAGATAAGCACGTGATGCCAAGGGCAGCAGCGGCCTCTTAGGGTTGGCGAGTCGAAGACGAGCCGTGCGTATAAAGGAAACAGCGGCCTCTTAGGGTAAGCCGAGTCGAGAGTGGACGTCGGCACGGTTTACCGCACCGACGGACACGAAGACGAGCCGTGGGCGAGGCAAAGTGCACGTCGGCGCGGTTTACCGCGACGACGGACACGGAGACGAGCACGTGACGCCAAGGGCAACAGCGGTCTCATAGGGTTGGCGAGTCAAAGACGAGCCATGCGTCTAAAGGAAACAGCGGCCTCTTAGGGTAAGCCGAGTCGAGAGTGGACGTCGGCGCGGTTTACCGCGCTGACGGACACGAAGACGAGCCGTGGGCGAGTCAAAGTGCACGTCGGCGCGGTTTACCGCGACGACGGACACGGAGATGAGCACGTGACGCCAAGGGCAGCAGCGGCCTCTTAGGGTTGGCGAGTGGAAGACGAGCCGTGCGTCTAAAGGAAACAGCGGCCTCTTAGGGTAAGCCGAGTCGAGAGTGGACGTTGGCGCGGTTTACCGCGCCGACGGACACGAAGACGACCCATGGGTGAGTCAAAGTGCACGTCGGCGCGGTTAACCGCGACGATGGACACGGAGACGAGCACGTGACGCCAAGGGCAACAGCGGTCTCTTAGGGTTGGCGAGTCGAAGACGAGCCGTGCGTCTAAAGGAAACATCGGCCTCTTAGGGTAAGCCGAGTCGAGAGTGGACGTCGGCGCGGTTTGCCGCGCTGACGGACACGGAGATGAGCACGTGACGCCAAGGGCAGCAGCGGCCTCTTAGGGTTGGCGAGTTGAAGACGAGTCGTGCGTCTAAAGGAAACAACGGCCTCTTAGGGTAAGCCGAGTCGAGAGCGGACGTCGGCGTGTTTTACCGCGCCGACGGACACGAAGACGAGCCATGGGCGAGAAAAAGTGCACGTCGGCGCGGTTTACCGCGACGACGGACACGGAGACGAGCACGTGACGCCAAGGGCAGCAGCGGCCTCTTAGGGTTGGCGAGTCGAAGACGAGCCGTGCGTCTAAAGGAAAAGACGGCCTCTTAGGGTAAGCCGAGTCGAGAGTGGACGTCGGCGCGGTTTACCGCGCTGACGGACACGAAGACGAGCCGTGGGCGAGTCAAAGTGCACGTCGGCGCGGTTTACCGCGATGACGGACACGGAGACGAGCACGTGGCACCAAGGGCAACATCGGTCTCTTAGGGTTGGCGAGTCGAAGATGAGCCGTGCGTCTAAAGGAAACAGCGGCTTCTTAGGGTAAGCCGAGTCGAGAGTGGAAGTCGGCGCGGTTTACCGCGCCGACGGACACGAAGACGAGCCGTGGGCGAGTGAAAGTGCACGTCGGCGCGGTTTACCACGACGACGGACATGGAGATGAGCACGTGACGCCAAGGGCAGCAGCGGTCTCTTAGGGTTCGCGAGTCGAAGATGAGCCGTGCGTCTAAAGGAAACAGCGGCCTCTTACGGTAAGCCGAGTCGAGAGTGGACGTCGGCGCGGTTTACCGCGCCGACGGACACGAAGACGAGCCGTGGGCGAGTCAAAGTGCACGTCGGCGTGGTTTACCGCGACGACGGACACGGAGATGAGCACGTGACGCCAAGGGCAGCAGCAGCCTCTCAGGGTTGGCGAGTCGAAGACGAGCCGTGCGTCTGAAGGAAACAGCGGCCTCTTAGGGTAAGCCGAGTCAAAGTGCACGTCGGCGCGGTTTACCGCGACGATAGACACGAAGACGAGCACGTGACGCCAAGGGCAGCAGCGGCCTCTTAGGGTTGGCGAGTCGAAGACGATCCGTGCGTCTAAAGGAAACAGCGGCCTCTTAGGGTAAGCCGAGTTGAGAGTGGACGTCGGCGCGGTTTACCGCGCCGACGGACACGAAGACGAGCCGTGGGCGAGTCAAAGTGCATGTCGGCGCGGTTTACCGCGACGACGGACACGGAGACGAGCACGTGATGCCAAGGGCAGCATCGGCCTCTGAGGGTTGGCGAGTCGAAGACGAGCCGTGCGTCTAAAGGAAACAGCGGCCTCTTAGGGTAAGCCGAGTCGAGAGTGGATGTCGGTGCGGTTTACCGCGCCAACGGACACGAAGACGAGCCGTGGGCGAGTCAAAGTGCACATCGGCGCGGTTTACTGCGACGACGGACACGGAGACGAGCACGTGACGCCAAGGGCAGCAGCGGCCTCTTAGGGTTGGCGAGTCGAAGACGAGCCGTGCGTCTAAAAGAAACAGCGGCCTCTTAGGGTAAGCCGAGTCAAAGTGCACGTCGGCGCGGTTTACCGCGACGACGGACACGGAGACGAGCACGTGACGCCAAGGGCAGCAGCGGCCTCTTAGGGTAAGCCGAGTCAAAGTGCACGTCGGCGCAGTTTACCGCGACGACGGACACGGAGACGAGCACGTGACGCCAAGGGCAGCAGCGGCCTCTTAGGGTTGGCGAGTCGAAGACGAGCCGTGCGTCTAAAGGAAATAGCGGCCTCTTAGGGTAAGCCGAGTTGAGAGTGGACGTCGGCGCGGTTTACCGCACCGACGGACACGAAGACGAGCCGTGGGCGAGTCAAAGTGCACGTCGGCGCGGTTTACCGCGACGACGGACACGGAGACGAGCACGTGATGCCAAGGGCAACATCGGTCTCTTAGGGTTGGCGAGTCGAAGACGAGCCGGGCGTCTAAAGGAAACAGCGGCCTCTTAGGGTAAGCCAAGTCGAGAGTGCACGTCGGCGCGGTTTACCGCGACGATGGACACGGAGACGAGCACGTGACGCCAAGGGCAGCAGCGGCCTCTTAGGGTTGGCGAGTCGAAGACGAGCCGTTCGTCTAAAGGAAACAACGGCCTCTTAGGGTAAGCCGAGTCGAGAGTGGACGTCGGCGCGGTTTACCGCGCCGACGGACACGAAGACGAGCCGTGGGCGAGTCAAAGTGCACGTCGGCGCGGTTTACCGCGACGACGGACACGGAGATGAGCACGTGACGCCAAGGGCAACAGCGGTCTCTTAGGGTAGGCGAGTCGAAGATGAGCCGTGCGTCTAAAGGAAACAGCGGCCTCTTAGGGTAAGCCGAGTCGAGAGTGGAAGTCGGCGCAGTTTACCGCGCCGACGGACACGAAGACGAGCCGTGGGCGAGTCAAAGTGCAGGTCGGCGCGGTTTACCGCGACGATGGACACGGAGACGAGCACGTGACGCCAAGGGCAACAGCGGTCTCTTAGGGTTGGCGAGTCGAAGACGAGCCATGCGTCTAAAGGAAACAGCGGCCTCTTAGGGTAAGCCGAGTCGAGAGTGGACGTCGGCGCGGTTTGCCGCGCCGACGGACACGAAGATGAGCCGCGGGCGAGTCAAAGTGCACGTCGGCGCGGTTTACCGCGACGACGGACACAGAGATAAGCACGTGATGCCAAGGGCAGCAGCGGCCTCTTAGGGTTGGCAAGTCAAAGACGAGCCGTGCGTCTAAAGGAAACAGCGGCCTCTTAGGGTAAGCCGAGTCGAGAGTGGACGTCGGTGCGGTTTACCGCGCCGACGGACACGAAGACGAGCCGTGGGCGAGGCAAAGTGCACGTCGGCGCGGTTTAACGCGACGACGGACACGGAGACGAGCACGTGACGCCAAGGGCAACAGCGGTCTCTTAGGGTTGGTGAGTCAAAGACGAGCCGTGCGTCTAAAGGAAACAGCGGCCTCTTAGGGTAAGCCGAGTCGAGAGTGGACGTCGGCGCGGTTTACCGCGCTGAAGGACACGAAGACGAGCCGTGGGCGAGTCAAAGTGCACGTCGGCGCGGTTTACCGCGACGACGGACACGGAGATGAGCACGTGATGCCAAGGGCAGCAGCGACCTCTTAGGGTTGGCGAGTCGAAGACGAGCCGTGCGTCTAAAGGAAACAGCGGCCTCTTACGGTAAGCCGAGTCGAGAGTGGACGTTGGCGCGGTTTACCGCGCCGACGGACACGAAGACGAGCCATGTGTGAGTCAAAGTGCACGTCGGCGCGGTTTACCGCGACGATGGACACGGAGACGAGCACGTGACGCCAAGGGCAACAGCGGTCTCTTAGGGTTGGCGAGTCGAAGACGAGCCGTGCGTCTAAAGGAAACAGCGGCCTCTTAGGGTAAGCCGAGTCGAGAGAGGACGTCGGCGCGGTTTGCCGCGCCGACGGACACGAAGACGAGTCGTGGGCGAGTCAAAGTGCACGTCGGCGCGGTTTACCGCGACGACGGACACGGAGATGAGCACATGACGCCAAGGGCAGCAGCGGCCTCTTAGGGTTGGCGAGTTGAAGACGAGCCGTGCGTCTAAAGGAAACAGCGGCCTCTTAGGGTAAGCCGAGTCGAGAGCGGACGTCGGCGCGGTTTACCGCGCCTACGGACACGAAGACGAGCCGTGGATGAGAAAAAGTGCACGTCGGCGCTGTTTACCGCGACGACGGACACGGAGACGAGCACGTGACGCCAAGGGCAACAGCGGTCTCTTAGGGTTGGCGAGTCGAAGACGAGCCGTTCGTCTAAAGGAAACAGCGGCCTCTTAGGGTAAGCCGAGTCGAGAGTGGACGTCGGCGCGGTTTACCGCGCCGACGGACACGAAGACGAGCCGTGGGCGAGTCAAAGTGCACGTCGGCGCGGTTTACCGCGACGACGGACACGGAGATGAGCACGTGACGCCAAGGGCAACAGCGGTCTCTTAGGGTAGGCGAGTCGAAGATGAGCCGTGCGTCTAAAGGAAACAGCGGCCTCTTAGGGTAAGCCGAGTCGAGAGTGGAAGTCGGCGTAGTTTACCGCGCCGACGGACACGAAGACGAGCCGTGGGCGAGTCAAAGTGCACGTTGGCGCAGTTTACCGCGACGACGGACACGGAGATGAGCACGTGACGCCAAGGGCAGCAGCGGCCTCTTAGGGTTGGCGAGTCGAAGACGAGCCGTGTGTCTAAAGGAAACAACGGCCTCTTAGGGTAAGCCGAGTCGAGAGTGGACGTCGGCGCGGTTTACCGCGCCGACGGACACGAAGACGAGCCGTGGGCGAGTCAAAGTGCACGTCGGCGCGGTTTACCGCGACGACGGACACAGAGATAAGCACGTGATGCCAAGGGCAGCAGCGGCCTCTTAGGGTTGGCAAGTCAAAGACGAGCCGTGCGTCTAAAGGAAACAGCGGCCTCTTAGGGTAAGCCGAGTCGAGAGTGGACGTCGGTGCGGTTTACCGCGCCGACGGACACGAAGACGAGCCGTGGGCGAGGCAAAGTGCACGTCGGCGCGGTTTAACGCGACGACGGACACGGAGACGAGCACGTGACGCCAAGGGCAACAGCGGTCTCTTAGGGTTGGTGAGTCAAAGACGAGCCGTGCGTCTAAAGGAAACAGCGGCCTCTTAGGGTAAGCCGAGTCGAGAGTGGACGTCGGCGCGGTTTACCGCGCTGAAGGACACGAAGACGAGCCGTGGGCGAGTCAAAGTGCACGTCGGCGCGGTTTACCGCGACGACGGACACGGAGATGAGCACGTGATGCCAAGGGCAGCAGCGACCTCTTAGGGTTGGCGAGTCGAAGACGAGCCGTGCGTCTAAAGGAAACAGCGGCCTCTTACGGTAAGCCGAGTCGAGAGTGGACGTTGGCGTGGTTTACCGCGCCGACGGACACGAAGACGAGCCATGTGTGAGTCAAAGTGCACGTCGGCGCGGTTCACCGCGACGATGGACACGGAGACGAGCACGTGACGCCAAGGGCAACAGCGGTCTCTTAGGGTTGGCGAGTCGAAGACGAGCCGTGCGTCTAAAGGAAACAGCGGCCTCTTAGGGTAAGCCGAGTCGAGAGAGGACGTCGGCGCGGTTTACCGCGCCGACGGACACGAAGACGAGTCGTGGGCGAGTCAAAGTGCACGTCGGCGCGGTTTACCGCGACGACGGACACGGAGATGAGCACATGACGCCAAGGGCAGCAGCGGCCTCTTAGGGTTGGCGAGTTGAAGACGAGCCGTGCGTCTAAAGGAAACAGCGGCCTCTTAGGGTAAGCCGAGTCGAGAGTGGACGTCGGTGCGGTTTACCGCGCCTACGGACACGAAGACGAGCCGTGGATGAGAAAAGTGCACGTCGGCGCGGTTTACCGCGACGACGGACACGGAGACGAGCACGTGACGCCAAGGGCAACAGCGGTCTCTTAGGGTTGGCGAGTCGAAGACGAGCCGTTCGTCTAAAGGAAACAGCGGCCTCTTAGGGTAAGCCGAGTCGAGAGTGGACGTCGGCGCGGTTTACCGCGCCGACGGACACGAAGACGAGCCGTGGGCGAGTCAAAGTGCACGTCGGCGCGGTTTACCGCGACGACGGACACGGAGATGAGCACGTGACGCCAAGGGCAACAGCGGTCTCTTAGGGTAGGCGAGTCGAAGATGAGCCGTGCGTCTAAAGGAAACAGCGGCCTCTTAGGGTAAGCCGAGTCGAGAGTGGAAGTCGGCGCAGGTTTACCGCGCCGACGGACACGAAGACGAGCCGTGGGCGAGTCAAAGTGCACGTTGGCGCAGGTTTACCGCGACGACGGACACGGAGATGAGCACGTGACGCCAAGGGCAGCAGCGGCCTCTTAGGGTTGGCGAGTCGAAGACGAGCCGTGTGTCTAAAGGAAACAGCGGCCTCTTAGGGTAAGCCGAGTCGAGAGTGGACGTCGGCGCGGTTTACCGCGCCGACGGACACGAAGACGAGCCGTGGGCGAGTCAAAGTGCACGTCGGCGCGGTTTACCGCGACGATGGACACGGAGACGAGCACGTGACGCCAAGGGCAACAGCGGTCTCTTAGGGTTGGCGAGTCGAAGACGAGCCATGCGTCTAAAGGAAACAGCGGCCTCTTAGGGTAAGCCGAGTCGAGAGTGGACGTCGGCGCGGTTTGCCGCGCCGACGGACACGAAGATGAGCCGCGGGCGAGTCAAAGTGCACGTCGGCGCGGTTTACCGCGACGACGGACACAGAGATAAGCACGTGATGCCAAGGGCAGCAGCGGCCTCTTAGGGTTGGCAAGTCAAAGACGAGCCGTGCGTCTAAAGGAAACAGCGGCCTCTTAGGGTAAGCCGAGTCGAGAGTGGACGTCGGTGCGGTTTACCGCGCCGACGGACACGAAGACGAGCCGTGGGCGAGGCAAAGTGCACGTCGGCGCGGTTTAACGCGACGACGGACACGGAGACGAGCACGTGACGCCAAGGGCAACAGCGGTCTCTTAGGGTTGGTGAGTCAAAGACGAGCCGTGCGTCTAAAGGAAACAGCGGCCTCTTAGGGTAAGCCGAGTCGAGAGTGGACGTCGGCGCGGTTTACCGCGCTGAAGGACACGAAGACGAGCCGTGGGCGAGTCAAAGTGCACGTCGGCGCGGTTTACCGCGACGACGGACACGGAGATGAGCACGTGATGCCAAGGGCAGCAGCGGCCTCTTAGGGTTGGCGAGTCGAAGACGAGCCGTGCGTCTAAAGGAAACAGCGGCCTCTTACGGTAAGCCGAGTCGAGAGTGGACGTTGGCGCGGTTTACCGCGCCGACGGACACGAAGACGAGCCATGTGTGAGTCAAAGTGCACGTCGGCGCGGTTTACCGCGACGATGGACACGGAGACGAGCACGTGACGCCAAGGGCAACAGCGGTCTCTTAGGGTTGGCGAGTCGAAGACGAGCCGTGCGTCTAAAGGAAACAGCGGCCTCTTAGGGTAAGCCGAGTCGAGAGAGGACGTCGGCGCGGTTTGCCGCGCCGACGGACACGAAGACGAGTCGTGGGCGAGTCAAAGTGCACGTCGGCGCGGTTTACCGCGACGACGGACACGGAGATGAGCACATGACGCCAAGGGCAGCAGCGGCCTCTTAGGGTTGGCGAGTTGAAGACGAGCCGTGCGTCTAAAGGAAACAGCGGCCTCTTAGGGTAAGCCGAGTCGAGAGCGGACGTCGGCGCGGTTTACCGCGCCTACGGACACGAAGACGAGCCGTGGATGAGAAAAGTGCACGTCGGCGCTGTTTACCGCGACGACGGACACGGAGACGAGCACGTGACGCCAAGGGCAACAGCGGTCTCTTAGGGTTGGCGAGTCGAAGACGAGCCGTTCGTCTAAAGGAAACAGCGGCCTCTTAGGGTAAGCCGAGTCGAGAGTGGACGTCGGCGCGGTTTACCGCGCCGACGGACACGAAGACGAGCCGTGGGCGAGTCAAAGTGCACGTCGGCGCGGTTTACCGCGACGACGGACACGGAGATGAGCACGTGACGCCAAGGGCAACAGCGGTCTCTTAGGGTAGGCGAGTCGAAGATGAGCCGTGCGTCTAAAGGAAACAGCGGCCTCTTAGGGTAAGCCGAGTCGAGAGTGGAAGTCGGCGCAGTTTACCGCGCCGACGGACACGAAGACGAGCCGTGGGCGAGTCAAAGTGCAGGTCGGCGCGGTTTACCGCGACGATGGACACGGAGACGAGCACGTGACGCCAAGGGCAACAGCGGTCTCTTAGGGTTGGCGAGTCGAAGACGAGCCATGCGTCTAAAGGAAACAGCGGCCTCTTAGGGTAAGCCGAGTCGAGAGTGGACGTCGGCGCGGTTTGCCGCGCCGACGGACACGAAGATGAGCCGCGGGCGAGTCAAAGTGCACGTCGGCGCGGTTTACCGCGACGACGGACACAGAGATAAGCACGTGATGCCAAGGGCAGCAGCGGCCTCTTAGGGTTGGCAAGTCAAAGACGAGCCGTGCGTCTAAAGGAAACAGCGGCCTCTTAGGGTAAGCCGAGTCGAGAGTGGACGTCGGTGCGGTTTACCGCGCCGACGGACACGAAGACGAGCCGTGGGCGAGGCAAAGTGCACGTCGGCGCGGTTTAACGCGACGACGGACACGGAGACGAGCACGTGACGCCAAGGGCAACAGCGGTCTCTTAGGGTTGGTGAGTCAAAGACGAGCCGTGCGTCTAAAGGAAACAGCGGCCTCTTAGGGTAAGCCGAGTCGAGAGTGGACGTCGGCGCGGTTTACCGCGCTGAAGGACACGAAGACGAGCCGTGGGCGAGTCAAAGTGCACGTCGGCGCGGTTTACCGCGACGACGGACACGGAGATGAGCACGTGATGCCAAGGGCAGCAGCGACCTCTTAGGGTTGGCGAGTCGAAGACGAGCCGTGCGTCTAAAGGAAACAGCGGCCTCTTACGGTAAGCCGAGTCGAGAGTGGACGTTGGCGCGGTTTACCGCGCCGACGGACACGAAGACGAGCCATGTGTGAGTCAAAGTGCACGTCGGCGCGGTTTACCGCGACGATGGACACGGAGACGAGCACGTGACGCCAAGGGCAACAGCGGTCTCTTAGGGTTGGCGAGTCGAAGACGAGCCGTGCGTCTAAAGGAAACAGCGGCCTCTTAGGGTAAGCCGAGTCGAGAGAGGACGTCGGCGCGGTTTGCCGCGCCGACGGACACGAAGACGAGTCGTGGGCGAGTCAAAGTGCACGTCGGCGCGGTTTACCGCGACGACGGACACGGAGATGAGCACATGACGCCAAGGGCAGCAGCGGCCTCTTAGGGTTGGCGAGTTGAAGACGAGCCGTGCGTCTAAAGGAAACAGCGGCCTCTTAGGGTAAGCCGAGTCGAGAGCGGACGTCGGCGCGGTTTACCGCGCCTACGGACACGAAGACGAGCCGTGGATGAGAAAAAGTGCACGTCGGCGCTGTTTACCGCGACGACGGACACGGAGACGAGCACGTGACGCCAAGGGCAACAGCGGTCTCTTAGGGTTGGCGAGTCGAAGACGAGCCGTTCGTCTAAAGGAAACAGCGGCCTCTTAGGGTAAGCCGAGTCGAGAGTGGACGTCGGCGCGGTTTACCGCGCCGACGGACACGAAGACGAGCCGTGGGCGAGTCAAAGTGCACGTCGGCGCGGTTTACCGCGACGACGGACACGGAGATGAGCACGTGACGCCAAGGGCAACAGCGGTCTCTTAGGGTAGGCGAGTCGAAGATGAGCCGTGCGTCTAAAGGAAACAGCGGCCTCTTAGGGTAAGCCGAGTCGAGAGTGGAAGTCGGCGCAGTTTACCGCGCCGACGGACACGAAGACGAGCCGTGGGCGAGTCAAAGTGCACGTTGGCGCAGTTTACCGCGACGACGGACACGGAGATGAGCACGTGACGCCAAGGGCAGCAGCGGCCTCTTAGGGTTGGCGAGTCGAAGACGAGCCGTGTGTCTAAAGGAAACAACGGCCTCTTAGGGTAAGCCGAGTCGAGAGTGGACGTCGGCGCGGTTTACCGCGCCGACGGACACGAAGACGAGCCGTGGGCGAGTCAAAGTGCACGTCGGCGCGGTTTACCGCGACGACGGACACAGAGATAAGCACGTGATGCCAAGGGCAGCAGCGGCCTCTTAGGGTTGGCAAGTCAAAGACGAGCCGTGCGTCTAAAGGAAACAGCGGCCTCTTAGGGTAAGCCGAGTCGAGAGTGGACGTCGGTGCGGTTTACCGCGCCGACGGACACGAAGACGAGCCGTGGGCGAGGCAAAGTGCACGTCGGCGCGGTTTAACGCGACGACGGACACGGAGACGAGCACGTGACGCCAAGGGCAACAGCGGTCTCTTAGGGTTGGTGAGTCAAAGACGAGCCGTGCGTCTAAAGGAAACAGCGGCCTCTTAGGGTAAGCCGAGTCGAGAGTGGACGTCGGCGCGGTTTACCGCGCTGAAGGACACGAAGACGAGCCGTGGGCGAGTCAAAGTGCACGTCGGCGCGGTTTACCGCGACGACGGACACGGAGATGAGCACGTGATGCCAAGGGCAGCAGCGACCTCTTAGGGTTGGCGAGTCGAAGACGAGCCGTGCGTCTAAAGGAAACAGCGGCCTCTTACGGTAAGCCGAGTCGAGAGTGGACGTTGGCGCGGTTTACCGCGCCGACGGACACGAAGACGAGCCATGTGTGAGTCAAAGTGCACGTCGGCGCGGTTTACCGCGACGATGGACACGGAGACGAGCACGTGACGCCAAGGGCAACAGCGGTCTCTTAGGGTTGGCGAGTCGAAGACGAGCCGTGCGTCTAAAGGAAACAGCGGCCTCTTAGGGTAAGCCGAGTCGAGAGAGGACGTCGGCGCGGTTTGCCGCGCCGACGGACACGAAGACGAGTCGTGGGCGAGTCAAAGTGCACGTCGGCGCGGTTTACCGCGACGACGGACACGGAGATGAGCACATGACGCCAAGGGCAGCAGCGGCCTCTTAGGGTTGGCGAGTTGAAGACGAGCCGTGCGTCTAAAGGAAACAGCGGCCTCTTAGGGTAAGCCGAGTCGAGAGCGGACGTCGGCGCGGTTTACCGCGCCTACGGACACGAAGACGAGCCGTGGATGAGAAAAAGTGCACGTCGGCGCTGTTTACCACGACGACGGACACGGAGACGAGCACATGACGCCAAGGGCAACAGCGGTCTCTTAGGGTTGGCGAGTCGAAGACGAGCCGTTCGTCTAAAGGAAACAGCGGCCTCTTAGGGTAAGCCGAGTCGAGAGTGGACGTCGGCGCGGTTTACCGCGCCGACGGACACGAAGACGAGCCGTGGGCGAGTCAAAGTGCACGTCGGCGCGGTTTACCGCGACGACGGACACGGAGATGAGCACGTGACGCCAAGGGCAACAGCGGTCTCTTAGGGTAGGCGAGTCGAAGATGAGCCGTGCGTCTAAAGGAAACAGCGGCCTCTTAGGGTAAGCCGAGTCGAGAGTGGAAGTCGGCGCAGTTTACCGCGCCGACGGACACGAAGACGAGCCGTGGGCGAGTCAAAGTGCACGTTGGCGCAGTTTACCGCGACGACGGACACGGAGATGAGCACGTGACGCCAAGGGCAGCAGCGGCCTCTTAGGGTTGGCGAGTCGAAGACGAGCCGTGTGTCTAAAGGAAACAACGGCCTCTTAGGGTAAGCCGAGTCGAGAGTGGACGTCGGCGCGGTTTACCGCGCCGACGGACACGAAGACGAGCCGTGGGCGAGTCAAAGTGCACGTCGGCGCGGTTTACCGCGACGATGGACACGGAGACGAGCACGTGACGCCAAGGGCAACAGCGGTCTCTTAGGGTTGGCGAGTCGAAGACGAGCCATGCGTCTAAAGGAAACAGCGGCCTCTTAGGGTAAGCCGAGTCGAGAGTGGACGTCGGCGCGGTTTGCCGCTCCGACGGACACGAAGATGAGCCGCGGGCGAGTCAAAGTGCACGTCGGCGCGGTTTACCGCGACGACGGACACAGAGATAAGCACGTGATGCCAAGGGCAGCAGCGGCCTCTTAGGGTTGGCAAGTCAAAGATGAGCCGTGCGTCTAAAGGAAACAGCGGCCTCTTAGGGTAAGCCGAGTCGAGAGTGGACGTCGGTGCGGTTTACCGCGCCGACGGACACGAAGACGAGCCGTGGGCGAGGCAAAGTGCACGTCGGCGCGGTTTAACGCGACGACGGACACGGAGACGAGCACGTGACGCCAAGGGCAACAGCGGTCTCTTAGGGTTGGTGAGTCAAAGACGAGCCGTGCGTCTAAAGGAAACAGCGGCCTCTTAGGGTAAGCCGAGTCGAGAGTGGACGTCGGCGCGGTTTACCGCGCTGAAGGACACGAAGACGAGCCGTGGGCGAGTCAAAGTGCACGTCGGCGCGGTTTACCGCGACGACGGACACGGAGATGAGCACGTGATGCCAAGGGCAGCAGCGGCCTCTTAGGGTTGGCGAGTCGAAGACGAGCCGTGCGTCTAAAGGAAACAGCGGCCTCTTAGGGTAAGCCGAGTCGACAGTGGACGTTGGCGCGGTTTACCGCGCCGACGGACACGAAGACGAGCCATGTGTGAGTCAAAGTGCACGTCGGCGCGGTTTACCGCGACGATGGACACGGAGACGTGCACGTGACGCCAAGGGCAACAGCGGTCTCTTAGGGTTGGCGAGTCGAAGACGAGCCGTGCGTCTAAAGGAAACAGCGGCCTCTTAGGGTAAGCCGAGTCGAGAGAGGACGTCGGCGCGGTTTGCCGCGCCGACGGACACGAAGACGAGTCGTGGGCGAGTCAAAGTGCACGTCGGCGCGGTTTACCGCGACGACGGACACGGAGATGAGCACATGACGCCAAGGGCAGCAGCGGCCTCTTAGGGTTGGCGAGTTGAAGACGAGCCGTGCGTCTAAAGGAAACAGCGGCCTCTTAGGGTAAGCCGAGTCGAGAGCGGACGTCGGCGCGGTTTACCGCGCCTACGGACACGAAGACGAGCCGTGGATGAGAAAAAGTGCACGTCGGCGCGGTTTACCGCGATGACGGACACGGAGACGAGCACGTGGCGCCAAGGGCAGCAGCGGCCTCTTAGGGTTGGCGAGTCGAAGACGAGCCGTGCGTCTAAAGGAAACAGCGACCTCTTAGGGTAAGCCGAGTCGAGAGTGGACGTCAGCGCGGTTTACCGCGCCGACGGACACGAAGACGAGCCGTGGGCGAGTCAAAGTGCACGTCGGCGCGGTTTACCGCGATGACGGACACGGAGACGAGCACGTGACGCCAAGGGCAACAGCGGTCTCTTAGGGTTGGTGAGTCGAAGACGAGCCGTGCGTCTAAAGGAAACAGCGGCCTCTTAGGGTAAGCCGAGTCGAGAGTGGACGTCGGCGCGGTTTACCGCGCCGACGGACACGAAGACGAGCCGTGGGCGAGTCAAAGTGCACGTCGGCGCGGTTTACCGCGACGATGGACACGGAGACGAGCACGTGACGCCAAGGGCAACAACGGTCTCTTAGGGTTGGCGAGTCGAAGACGAGCCATGCGTCTAAAGGAAACAGCGGCCTCTTAGGGTAAGCCGAGTCGAGAGTGGACGTCGGCGCGGTTTGCCGCACCGACGGACACGAAGATGAGCCGTGGGCGAGTCAAAGTGCACGTCGGCGCGGTTTACCGCGATGACGGACACGGAGATGAGCACGTGACGCCAAGGGCAGCAGCGGCCTCTTAGGGTTGGCGAGTCGAAGACGAGCCGTGTGTCTAAAGGAAACAACAGCCTCTTAGGGTAAGCCGAGTCGAGAGTGGACGTCGGCGCGGTTTACCGCGCCGACGGACACGAAGACGAGCCGTGGGCGAGTCAAAGTGCACGTCGGCGCGGTTTACCGCGACGATGGACACGGAGACGAGCACGTGACGCCAAGGGCAACAGCGGTCTCTTAGGGTTGGCGAGTCGAAGACGAGCCATGCGTCTAAAGGAAACAGCGGCCTCTTAGGTTAAGCCGAGTCGAGAGTGGACGTCGGCGCGGTTTGCCGCGCCGACGGACACGAAGATGAGCCGTGGGCGAGTCAAAGTGCACGTCGGCGCGGTTTACCGCGACGACGGACACAGAGATAAGCACGTGATGCCAAGGGCAGCAGCGGCCTCTTAGGGTTGGCAAGTCGAAGACGAGCCGTGCGTCTAAAGAAAACAGCGGCCTCTTAGGGTAAGCCGAGTCGAGAGTGGACGTCGGTGCGGTTTACCGCGCCGACGGACACGAAGACGAGCCGTGGGCGAGGCAAAGTGCACGTCGGCGCGGTTTAACGCGACGACGGACACGGAGACGAGCACGTGACGCCAAGGGCAACAGCGGTCTCTTAGGGTTGGTGAGTCAAAGACGAGCCGTGCGTCTAAAGGAAACAGCGGCCTCTTAGGGTAAGCCGAGTCGAGAGTGGACTTCGGCGCGGTTTACCGCGCTGAAGGACACGAAGACGAGCCGTGGGCGAGTCAAAGTGCACGTCGGCGCGGTTTACCGCGACGACGGACACGGAGATGAGCACGTGATGCCAAGGGCAGCAGCGGCCTCTTAGGGTTGGCGAGTCGAAGACGAGCCGTGCGTCTAAAGGAAACAGCGGCCTCTTAGGGTAAGCCGAGTCGAGAGTGGACGTTGGCGCGGTTTACCGCGCCGACGGACACGAAGACGAGCCATGTGTGAGTCAAAGTGCACGTCGGCGCGGTTTACCGCGACGATGGACACGGAGACGAGCACGTGACGCCAAGGGCAACAGCGGTCTCTTAGGGTTGGCGAGTCGAAGACGAGCCGTGCGTCTAAAGGAAACAGCGGCCTCTTAGGGTAAGCCGAGTCGAGAGAGGACGTCGGCGCGGTTTGCCGCGCCGACGGACACGAAGACGAGTCGTGGGCGAGTCAAAGTGCACGTCGGCGCGGTTTACCGCGACGACGGACACGGAGATGAGCACATGACGCCAAGGGCAGCAGCGGCCTCTTAGGGTTGGCGAGTTGAAGACGAGCCGTGCGTCTAAAGGAAACAGCGGCCTCTTAGGGTAAGCCGAGTCGAGAGTGGACGTCGGCGCGGTTTACCGCGCCGACGGACACGAAGACGAGCCGTGGGCGAGTCAAAGTGCACGTCGGCGCGGTTTTCCGCGACGACGGACACGGAGACGAGCACGTGACGCCAAGGGCAGCAGCGGCCTCTTAGGGTTGGCGAGTCGAAGACGAGCCGTGCGTCTAAAGGAAACAGCGGCCTCTTAGGGTAAGCCGAGTCGAGAGTGGACGTCGGTGCGGTTTACCGCGCCAACGGACACGAAGACGAGCCGTGGGCGAGCCAAAGTGCACGTCGGCGCGGTTTACTGCGACGACGGACACGGAGACGAGCACGTGACGCCAAGGGCAGCAGCGGCCTCTTAGGGTTGGCGAGTCGAAGACGAGCCGTGCGTCTAAAGGAAACAACGGCCTCTTAGGGTAAGCCGAGTCAAAGTGCACGTCGGCGCGGTTTACCGCGCCGACGGACACGAGAGCGGAGCAAGGCACGTGGTACGCGACAAGGGCACGACGCAGGCAGGCCTCTTAGGGTTGGCGAGTCGAAGATGAGCCGTGTGTCTAAAGGAAACAGCGGCCTCTTAGGGTAAGCCGAGTCGAGAGTGGACGTCGGCGCGGTTTACCGCACCGACGGACACGAAGACGAGCCGTGGGCGAGTCAAAGTGCATGTCGGCGCGGTTTACCGCGACGACGAACACGGAGACGAGCACGTGATGCCAAGGGCAACATCGGTCTCTTAGGGTTGGCGAGTCGAAGACGAGCTGTGCGTCTAAAGGAAACAGCGGCCTCTTAGGGTAAGCCGAGTCAAAGTGCACGTCGGCGCGGTTTACCGCGACGACGGACACGGAGACGAGCACGTGACGCCAAGGGCAGCAGCGGCCTCTTAGGGTTGGCGAGTCGAAGACGAGCCGTGCGTCTAAAAGAAACAGCGGCCTCTTAGGGTAAGCCGAGTCAAAGTGCACGTCGGCGCGGTTTACCGCGACGACGGACACGGAGACGAGCACGTGACGCCAAGGGCAGCAGCGGCCTCTTAGGGTTGGCGAGTCGAAGATGAGCCGTGCGTCTAAAGGAAACAACGGCCTCTTAGGGTAAGCCGAGTCAAAGTGCACGTCGGCGCGGTTTACCGCGACGACGGACACGGAGACGAGCACGTGACGCCAAGGGCAGCAGCGGCCTCTTAGGGTTGGCGAGTCAAAGACAAGCCGTGCGTCTAAAGGAAACATCGGCCTCTTAGGGTAAGCCGAGTCGAGAGTGGACGTCGGCGCGGTTTACCGCGCCGACGGACACGAAGACGAGCCGTGGGCGAGTCAAAGTGCACGTCGGCGCGGTTTACCGCGACGACGGACACGGAGACGAGCACGTGACGCCAAGGGCAACAGCGGTCTCTTAGGGTAGGCGAGTCGAAGACGAGCCGTGCGTCTAAAGGAAACAGCGGCCTCTTAGGGTAAGCCGAGTCGAGAGTGGAAGTCGGCGCGGTTTACCGCGCCGACGGACACGAAGACGAGCCGTGGGCGAGTCAAAGTGCACGTTGGCGCAGTTTACCGCGACGACGGACACGGAGATGAGCACGTGAAGCCAAGGGCAGCAACGGCCTCTTAGGGTTGGCGAGTCGAAGACGAGCCGTGTGTCTAAAGGAAACAGCGGCCTCTTAGGGTAAACCGAGTCGAGAGTGGACGTCGGCGCGGTTTACCACGCCGACGGACACGAAGACGAGCCGTGGGCGAGTCAAAGTGCACGTCGGCGCGGTTTACCGCGACGATGGACACGGAGACGAGCACGTGACGCCAAGGGCAACAGCGGTCTCTTAGGGTTGGCGAGTCGAAGACGAGCCATGCGTCTAAAGGAAACAGCGGCCTCTTAGGGTAAGCCGAGTCGAGAGTGGACGTCGGCGCGGTTTGCCGCGCCGACGGACACGAAGACGAGTCGTGGGCGAGTCAAAGTGCACGTCGGCGCGGTTTACCGCGACGACGGACACGGAGATGAGCACATGACGCCAAGGGCAGCAGCGGCCTCTTAGGGTTGGCGAGTTGAAGACGAGCCGTGCGTCTAAAGGAAACAGCGGCCTCTTAGGGTAAGCCGAGTCGAGAGCGGACGTCGGCGCGGTTTACCGCGCCTACGGACACGAAGACGAGCCGTGGATGAGAAAAAGTGCACGTCAGCGCGGTTTACCGTGACGACGAACACGGAGACGAGCACGTGACGCCAAGGGCAGCAGCGGCCTCTTAGGGTTGGCGAGTCGAAGACGAGCCGTGCGTCTAAAGGAAACAGCGGCCTCTTAGGGTAAGCCGAGTCGAGAGTGGACGTCAGCGCGGTTTACCGCGCCGACGGACACAAAGACGAGCCGTGGGCGAGTCAAAGTGCACGTCGGCGCGGTTTACCGCGATGACGGACACGGAGATGAGCACGTGACGCCAAGGGCAACAGCGGTCTCTTAGGGTTGGTGAGTCGAAGACGAGCCGTGCATCTAAAGGAAACAGCGGCCTCTTAGGGTAAGCCGAGTCGAGAGTGGACGTCGGCGCGGTTTACCGCGCCGACGGACACGAAGACGAGCCGTGGGCGAGTCAAAGTGCACGTCGGTGCGGTTTACCGCGACGACGGACACGGAGACGAGCACGTGACGCCAAGGGCAGCATCGGCCTCTTAGGATTGGCGAGTCGAAGACGAGCCGTGCGTCTAAAGGAAACAGCGGCCTCTTAGGGTAAGCCGAGTCGAGAGTGGACGTCGGTGCGGTTTACCGCGCCAACGGACACGAAGACGAGCCGTGGGCGAGTCAAAGTGCACGTCGGCGCGGTTTACTGCGACGACTGACACGGAGACGAGCACGTGACGCCAAGGGCAGCAGCGGCCTCTTAGGGTTGGCGAGTCAAAGACGAGCCGTGCGTCTAAAAGAAACAGCGGCCTCTTAGGGTAAGCCGAGTCAAAGTGCACGTCGGCGCGGTTTACCGCGACGACGGACACGGAGGCGAGCACGTGACGCCAAGGGCAGCAGCGGCCTCTTAGGGTTGGCGAGTCGAAGACGAGCCGTGCGTCTAAAGGAAACAACGGCCTCTTAGGGTAAGCCGAGTCAAAGTGCACGTCGGCGCGGTTTACCGCGACGACGGACACGGAGACGAGCACGTGACGCCAAGGGCAGCAGCGGCCTCTTAGGGTTGGCGAGTCGAAGATGAGCCGTGTGTCTAAAGGAAACAGCGGCCTCTTAGGGTAAGCCGAGTCGAGAGTGGACGTCGGCGCGGTTTACCGCACCGACGGACACGAAGACGAGCCGTGGGCGAGTCAAAGTGCATGTCGGCGCGGTTTACCGCGACGACGAACACGGAGACGAGCACGTGATGCCAAGGGCAACATCGGTCTCTTAGGGTTGGCGAGTCGAAGACGAGCTGTGCGTCTAAAGGAAACAGCGGCCTCTTAGGGTAAGCCAAGTCGAGAGTGGACGTCGGCGCGGTTTACCGCGCCGACGGACACGAAGACGAGCCGTGGGCGAGTCAAAGTGCACGTCGGCGCGGTTTACCGCGACGACGGACACGGAGACGAGCACGTGACGCCAAGGGCAGCAGCGGCCTCTTAGGGTTGGCGAGTCAAAGACGAGCCGTGCGTCTAAAGGAAACATCGGCCTCTTAGGGTAAGCCGAGTCGAGAGTGGACGTCGGCGCGGTTTACCGCGCCGACGGACACGAAGACGAGCCGTGGGCGAGTCAAAGTGCACGTCGGCGCGGTTTACCGCGACGACGGACACGGAGACGAGCACGTGACGCCAAGGGCAACAGCGGTCTCTTAGGGTAGGCGAGTCGAAGACGAGCCGTGCGTCTAAAGGAAACAGCGGCCTCTTAGGGTAAGCGGAGTCGAGAGTGGAAGTCGGCGCGGTTTACCGCGCCGACGGACACGAAGACGAGCCGTGGGCGAGTCAAAGTGCACGTTGGCGCAGTTTACCGCGACGACGGACACGGAGATGAGCACGTGAAGCCAAGGGCAGCAACGGCCTCTTAGGGTTGGCGAGTCGAAGACGAGCCGTGTGTCTAAAGGAAACAGCGGCCTCTTAGGGTAAACCGAGTCGAGAGTGGACGTCGGCGCGGTTTACCGCGCCGACGGACACGAAGACGAGCCGTGGGCGAGTCAAAGTGCACGTCGGCGCGGTTTACCGCGACGATGGACACGGAGACGAGCACGTGACGCCAAGGGCAACAGCGGTCTCTTAGGGTTGGCGAGTCGAAGACGAGCCATGCGTCTAAAGGAAACAGCGGCCTCTTAGGGTAAGCCGAGTCGAGAGTGGACGTCGGCGTGGTTTGCCGCGCCGACGGACACGAAGACGAGTCGTGGGCGAGTCAAAGTGAACGTCGGCGTGGTTTACCGCGCCGACGGACACGAAGACGAGCCGTGGGCGAGTCAAAGTGCACGTCGGCGCGGTTTACCGCGACGACGGACACGGAGACGAGCACGTGATGCCAAGGGCAACAGCGGTCTCTTAGGGTAGGCGAGTCGAAGACGAGCCGTGCGTCTAAAGGAAACAGCGGCCTCTTAGGGTAAGCCGAGTCGAGAGTGGACGTCGGCACGGTTTACCGCACCGACGGACACGAAGACGAGCCATGGGCGAGGCAAAGTGCACGTCGGCGCGGTTTACCGCGACGACGGACACGGAGACGAGCACGTGACGCCAAGGGCAACAGCGGTCTCATAGGGTTGGCGAGTCAAAGACGAGCCATGCGTCTAAAGGAAACAGCGGCCTCTTAGGGTAAGCCGAGTCGAGAGTGGACGTCGGCGCGGTTTACCGCGCTGACGGACACGAAGACGAGCCGTGGGCGAGTCAAAGTGCACGTCGGCGCGGTTTACCGCGACGACGGACACGGAGATGAGCACGTGACGCCAAGGGCAGCAGCGGCCTCTTAGGGTTGGCGAGTGGAAGACGAGCCGTGCGTCTAAAGGAAACAGCGGCCTCTTAGGGTAAGCCGAGTCGAGAGTGGACGTTGGCGCGGTTTACCGCGCCGACGGACACGAAGACGAGCCATGGGTGAGTCAAAGTGCACGTCGGCGCAGTTTACCGCGACGATGGACACGGTGACGAGCACGTGACGCCAAGGGCAACAGCGGTCTCTTAGGGTTGGCGAGTCGAAGACGAGCCGTGCGTCTAAAGGAAACAGCGGCCTCTTAGGGTAAGCCGAGTCGAGAGTGGACGTCGGCGCGGTTTGCCGCGCCGACGGACACGAAGACGAGCCGTGGGCGAGTCAAAGTGCACGTCGGCGCGGTTTACCGCGACGACGGACACGGAGATGAGCACGTGACGCCAAGGGCAGCAGCGGCCTCTTAGGGTTGGCGAGTTGAAGACGAGCCGTGCGTCTAAAGGAAACAACGGCCTCTTAGGGTAAGCCGAGTCGAGAGCGGACGTCGGCGTGGTTTACCGCGCCGACGGACACGAAGACGAGCCATGGGCGAGAAAAAGTGCACGTCGGCGCGGTTTACCGCGACGACGGACACGGAGACGAGCACGTGACGCCAAGGGCAGCAGCGGCCTCTTAGGGTTGGCGAGTCGAAGACGAGCCGTGTATCTAAAGGAAAAGACGGCCTCTTAGGGTAAGCCGAGTCGAGAGTGGACGTCGGCGCGGTTTACCGCGCTGACGGACACGAAGACGAGCCGTGGGCGAGTCAAAGTGCACGTCGGGGCGGTTTACCGCGATGACGGACACGGAGACGAGCACGTGACACCAAGGGCAATAGCGGTCTCTTAGGGTTGGTGAGTCGAAGATGAGCCGTGCGTCTAAAGGAAACAGCGGCTTCTTAGGGTAAGCCGAGTCGAGAGTGGAAGTCGGCGCGGTTTACCGCGCCGACGGACACGAAGATGAGCCGTGGGCGAGTGAAAGTGCACGTCGGCGCGGTTTACCACGACGACGGACATGGAGATGAGCACGTGACGCCAAGGGCAGCAGCGGCCTCTTAGGGTTCGCGAGTCGAAGACGAGCCGTGCGTCTAAAGGAAACAGCGGCCTCTTAGGGTAAGCCAAGTCGAGAGTGGACGTCGGCGCGGTTTACCGCGCCGACGGACACGAAGACGAGCCGTGGGCGAGTCAAAGTGCACGTCGGCGTGGTTTACCGCGACGATGGACACGGAGATGAGCACGTGACGCCAAGGGCAGCAGCAGCCTCTCAGGGTTGGCGAGTCGAAGACGAGCCGTGCGTCTGAAGGAAACAGCGGCCTCTTAGGGTAAGCCGAGTCAAAGTGCACGTCGGCGCGGTTTACCGCGACGAAAGACACGGAGACGAGCACGTGATGCCAAGGGCAGCAGCGGCCTCTTAGGGTTGGCGAGTCGAAGACGAGCCGTGCGTCTAAAGGAAACAGCGGCCTCTTAGGGTAAGCCGAGTTGAGAGTGGACGTCGGCGCGGTTTACCGCGCCGACGGACATGAAGACGAGCCGTGGGCGAGTCAAAGTGCACGTCGGCGCGGTTTACCGCGACGACGGACACGGAGACGAGCACGTGACGCCAAGGGCAGCAGCGGCCTCTTAGGGTTGGCGAGTCAAAGACGAGCCGTGCGTCTAAAGGAAACAGCGGCCTCTTAGGGTTGGCGAGTCGAAGACGAGCTGTGCGTCTAAAGGAAACAGCGGCCTCTTAGGGTAAGCCAAGTCGAGAGTGGACGTCGGCGCGGTTTACCGCGCCGACGGACACGAAGACGAGCCGTGGGCGAGTCAAAGTGCACGTCGGCGCGGTTTTCCGCGACGACGGACACGGAGACGAGCACGTGACGCCAAGGGCAGCAGCGGCCTCTTAGGGTTGGCGAGTCAAAGACGAGCCGTGCGTCTAAAGGAAACATCGGCCTCTTAGGGTAAGCCGAGTCGAGAGTGGACGTCGGCGCGGTTTACCGCGCCGACGGACACGAAGACGAGCCGTGGGCGAGTCAAAGTGCACGTCGGCGCGATTTACCGCGACGACGGACACGGAGACGAGCACGTGACGCCAAGGGCAACAGCGGTCTCTTAGGGTAGGCGAGTCGAAGACGAGCCGTGCGTCTAAAGGAAACAGCGGCCTCTTAGGGTAAGCCGAGTCGAGAGTGGAAGTCGGCGCGGTTTACCGCGCCGACGGACACGAAGACGAGCCGTGGGCGAGTCAAAGTGCACGTTGGCGCAGTTTACCGCGACGACGGACACGGAGATGAGCACGTGAAGCCAAGGGCAGCAACGGCCTCTTAGGGTTGGCGAGTCGAAGACGAGCCGTGTGTCTAAAGGAAACAGCGGCCTCTTAGGGTAAACCGAGTCGAGAGTGGACGTCGGCGCGGTTTACCGCGCCGACGGACACGAAGACAAGCCGTGGGCGAGTCAAAGTGCACATCGGCGCGGTTTACCGCGACGATGGACACGGAGACGAGCACGTGACGCCAAGGGCAACAGCGGTCTCTTAGGGTTGGCGAGTCGAAGACGAGCCATGCGTCTAAAGGAAACAGCGGCCTCTTAGGGTAAGCCGAGTCGAGAGTGGACGTCGGCGTGGTTTGCCACGCCGACGGACACGAAGACGAGTCGTGGGCGAGTCAAAGTGAACGTCGGCGTGGTTTACCGCGCCGACGGACACGAAGACGAGCCGTGGGCGAGTCAAAGTGCACGTCGGCGCGGTTACCGCGACGACGGACACGGAGACGAGCACGTGACGCCAAGGGCAACAGCGGTCTCTTAGGGTAGGCGAGTCGAAGACGAGCCGTGCGTCTAAAGGAAACAGCGGCCTCTTAGGGTAAGCCGAGTCGAGAGTGGACGTCGGCACGGTTTACCGCACCGACGGACACGAAGACGAGCCGTGGGCGAGGCAAAGTGCACGTCGGCGCGGTTTACCGCGACGACGGACACGGAGACGAGCACGTGACGCCAAGGGCAACAGCGGTCTCATAGGGTTGGCGAGTCAAAGACGAGCCATGCGTCTAAAGGAAACAACGGCCTCTTAGGGTAAGCCGAGTCGAGAGTGGACGTCGGCGCGGTTTACTGCGCTGACGGACACGAAGACAAGCCGTGGGCGAGTCAAAGTGCACGTCGGCGCGGTTTACCGCGACGACGGACACGGAGATGAGCACGTGACGCCAAGGGCAGCAGCGGCCTCTTAGGGTTGGCGAGTGGAAGACGAGCCGTGCGTCTAAAGGAAACAGCGGCCTCTTAGGGTAAGCCGAGTCGAGAGTGGACGTTGGCGCGGTTTACCGCGCCGACGGACACGAAGACGAGCCATGGGTGAGTCAAAGTGCACGTCGGCGCGGTTTACCGTGACGATGGACACGGTGACGAGCACGTGACGCCAAGGGCAACAGCGGTCTCTTAGGGTTGGCGAGTCGAAGACGAGCCGTGCGTCTAAAGGAAACAGCGGCCTCTTAGGGTAAGCCGAGTCGAGAGTGGACGTCGGCGCGGTTTGCCGCGCCGACGGACACGAAGACGAGCCGTGGGCGAGTCAAAGTGCACGTCGGCGCGGTTTACCGCGACGACGGACACGGAGATGAGCACGTGACGCCAAGGGCAGCAGCGGCCTCTTAGGGTTGGCGAGTTGAAGACGAGCCGTGCGTCTAAAGGAAACAACGGCCTCTTAGGGTAAGCCGAGTCGAGAGCGGACGTCGGCGTGGTTTACCGTGCCGACGGACACGAAGACGAGCCATGGGCGAGAAAAAGTGCACGTCGGCGCGGTTTACCGCGATGACGGACACGGAGACGAGCACGTGATGCCAAGGGCAGCAGCGGCCTCTTAGGGTTGGCGAGTCGAAGACGAGCCGTGTGTCTAAAGGAAAAGACGGCCTCTTAGGGTAAGCCGAGTCGAGAGTGGACGTCGGCGCGGTTTACCGCGCTGACGGACACGAAGACGAGCCGTGAGCGAGTCAAAGTGCACGTCGGCGCGGTTTACCGCGATGACGGACACGGAGACGAGCACGTGACACCAAGGGCAACAGCGGTCTCTTAGGGTTGGCGAGTCGAAGATGAGCCGTGCGTCTAAAGGAAACAGCGGCTTCTTAGGGTAAGCCGAGTCGAGAGTGGAAGTCGGCGCGGTTTACCGCGCCGACGGACACGAAGACGAGCCGTGGGCGAGTGAAAGTGCACGTCGGCGCGGTTTACCACGACGACGGACATGGAGATGAGCACGTGACGCCAAGGGCAGCAGCGGCCTCTTAGGGTTCGCGAGTCGAAGACGAGCCGTGCGTCTAAAGGAAACAGCGGCCTCTTAGGGTAAGCCGAGTCGAGAGTGGACGTCGGCGCGGTTTACCGCGCCGACGGACACGAAGACGAGCCGTGGGCGAGTCAAAGTGCACGTCGGCGTGGTTTACCGCGACGATGGACACGGAGATGAGCACGTGACGCCAAGGGCAGCAGCAGCCTCTCAGGGTTGGCGAGTCGAAGACGAGCCGTGCGTCTGAAGGAAACAGCGGCCTCTTAGGGTAAGCCGAGTCAAAGTGCACGTCGGCGCGGTTTACCGCGACGACAGACACGGAGACGAGCACGTGATGCCAAGGGCAGCAGCGGCCTCTTAGGGTTGGCGAGTCGAAGACGAGCCGTGCGTCTAAAGGAAACAGCGGCCTCTTAGGGTAAGCCGAGTTGAGAGTGGACGTCGGCGCGGTTTACCGCGCCGACGGACACGAAGACGAGCCGTGGGCGAGTCAAAGTGCACGTCGGCGCGGTTTACCGCGACGACGGACACGGAGACGAGCACGTGACGCGAAGGGCAGCAGCGGCCTCTTATGGTTGGCGAGTCAAAGACGAGCCGTGCGTCTAAAGGAAACAGCGGCCTCTTAGGGTTGGCGAGTCGAAGACGAGCTGTGCGTCTAAAGGAAACAGCGGCCTCTTAGGGTAAGCCAAGTCGAGAGTGGACGTCGGCGCGGTTTACCGCGCCGACGGACACGAAGACGAGCCGTGGGCGAGTCAAAGTGCACGTCGGCGCGGTTTACCGCGACGACGGACACGGAGACGAGCACGTGACGCCAAGGGCAGCAGCGGCCTCTTAGGGTTGGCGAGTCAAAGACGAGCCGTGCGTCTAAAGGAAACATCGGCCTCTTAGGGTAAGCCGAGTCGAGAGTGGACGTCGGCGCGGTTTACCGCGCCGACGGACACGAAGACGAGCCGTGGGCGAGTCAAAGTGCACGTCGGCGCGGTTTACCGCGACGACGGACACGGAGACGAGCACGTGACGCCAAGGGCAACAGCGGTCTCTTAGGGTAGGCGAGTCGAAGACGAGCCGTGCGTCTAAAGGAAACAGCGGCCTCTTAGGGTAAGCCGAGTCGAGAGTGGAAGTCGGCGTGGTTTACCGCGCCGACGGACACGAAGACGAGCCGTGGGCGAGTCAAAGTGCACGTTGGCGCAGTTTACCGCGACGACGGACACGGAGATGAGCACGTGAAGCCAAGGGCAGCAACGGCCTCTTAGGGTTGGCGAGTCGAAGACGAGCCGTGTGTCTAAAGGAAACAGCGGCCTCTTAGGGTAAACCGAGTCGAGAGTGGACGTCGGCGCGGTTTACCCGCGCCGACGGACACGAAGACGAGCCGTGGGCGAGTCAAAGTGCACGTCGGCGCGGTTTACCGCGACGATGGACACGGAGACGAGCACGTGACGCCAAGGGCAACAGCGGTCTCTTAGGGTTGGCGAGTCGAAGACGAGCCATGCGTCTAAAGGAAACAGCGGCCTCTTAGGGTAAGCCGAGTCGAGAGTGGACGTCGGCGTGGTTTGCCGCGCCGACGGACACGAAGACGAGTCGTGGGCGAGTCAAAGTGAACGTCGGCGTGGTTTACCGCGCCGACGGACACGAAGACGAGCCGTGGGCGAGTCAAAGTGCACGTCGGCGCGGTTTACCGCGACGACGGACACGGAGACGAGCACGTGACGCCAAGGGCAACAGCGGTCTCTTAGGGTAGGCGAGTCGAAGACGAGCCGTGCGTCTAAAGGAAACAGCGGCCTCTTAGGGTAAGCCGAGTCGAGAGTGGACGTCGGCACGGTTTACCGCACCGACGGACACGAAGACGAGGCGTGGGCGAGGCAAAGTGCACGTCGGCGCGGTTTACCGCGACGACGGACACGGAGACGAGCACGTGACGCCAAGGGCAACAGCGGTCTCATAGGGTTGGCGAGTCAAAGACGAGCCATGCGTCTAAAGGAAACAGCGGCCTCTTAGGGTAAGCCGAGTCGAGAGTGGACGTCGGCGCGGTTTACCGCGCTGACGGACACGAAGACGAGCCGTGGGCGAGTCAAAGTGCACGTCGGCGCGGTTTACCGCGACGACGGACACGGAGATGAGCACGTGACGCCAAGGGCAGCAGCGGCCTCTTAGGGTTGGCGAGTGGAAGACGAGCCGTGCGTCTAAAGGAAATAGCGGCCTCTTAGTTTAAGCCGAGTCGAGAGTGGACGTTGGCGCGGTTTACCGCGCCGACGGACACGAAGACGAGCCATGGGTGAGTCAAAGTGCACGTCGGCGCGGTTTACCGCGACGATGGACACGGTGACGAGCACGTGACGCCAAGGGCAACAGCGGTCTCTTAGGGTTGGCGAGTCGAAGACGAGCCGTGCGTCTAAAGGAAACAGCGGCCTCTTAGGGTAAGCCGAGTCGAGAGTGGACGTCGGCGCGGTTTGCCGCGCCGACGGACACGAAGACGAGCCGTGGGCGAGTCAAAGTGCACGTCGACGCGGTTTACCGCGACGACGGACACGGAGATGAGCATGTGACGCCAAGGGCAGCAGCGGCCTCTTAGGGTTGGCGAGTTGAAGACGAGCCGTGCGTCTAAAGGAAACAACAGCCTCTTAGGGTAAGCCGAGTCGAGAGCGGACGTCGGCGTGGTTTACCGCGCCGACGGACACGAAGACGAGCCATGGGCGAGAAAAAGTGCATGTCGGCGCGGTTTACCGCGACGACGGACACGGAGACGAGCACGTGACGCCAAGGGCAGCAGCGGCCTCTTAGGGTTGGCGAGTCGAAGACGAGCCGTGTGTCTAAAGGAAAAGACGGCCTCTTAGGGTAAGCCGAGTCGAGAGTGGACGTCGGCGCGGTTTACCGCGCTGACGGACACGAAGATGAGCCGTGGGCGAGTCAAAGTGCACGTCGGCGCGGTTTACCGCGATGACGGACACGGAGACGACCACGTGACACCAAGGGCAACAGCGGTCTCTTAGGGTTGGCGAGTCGAAGATGAGCCGTGCGTCTAAAGGAAACAGCGGCTTCTTAGGGTAAGCCGAGTCGAGAGTGGAAGTCGGCGCGGTTTACCGCGCCGACGGACACGAAGACGAGCCGTGGGCGAGTGAAAGTGCACGTCGGCGCGGTTTACCACGACGACGGACATGGAGATGAGCACGTGACGCCAAGGGCAGCAGCGGCCTCTTAGGGTTCGCGAGTCGAAGACGAGCCGTGCGTCTAAAGGAAACAGCGGCCTCTTAGGGTAAGCCGAGTCGAGAGTGGACGTCGGCGCGGTTTACCGCGCCGACGGACACGAAGACGAGCCGTGGGCGAGTCAAAGTGCACGTCGGCGTGGTTTACCGCGACGACGGACATGGAGATGAGCACGTGACGCCAAGGGCAGCAGCAGCCTCTCAGGGTTGGCGAGTCGAAGACGAGCCGTGCGTCTGAAGGAAACAGCGGCCTCTTAGGGTAAGCCGAGTCAAAGTGCACGTCGGCGCGGTTTACCGCGACGACAGACACGGAGACGAGCACGTGACGCCAAGGGCAGCAGCGATCTCTTAGGGTTGGCGAGTCGAAGACGAGCCGTGCGTCTAAAGGAAACAGCGGCCTCTTAGGGTAAGCCGAGTTGAGAGTGGACGTCGGCGCGGTTTACCGCGCCGACGGACACGAAGACGAGCCGTGGGCGAGTCAAAGTGCATGTCGGCGCGGTTTACCGCGATGACGGACACGGAGACGAGCACGTGATGCCAAGGGCAGCATCGGCCTCTGAGGGTTGGCGAGTCGAAGACGAGCCGTGCGTCTAAAGGAAATAGCGGCCTCTTAGGGTAAGCCGAGTCGAGAGTGGACGTCGGTGCGGTTTACCGCGCCAACGGACACGAAGACGAGCCATGGGCGAATCAAAGTGCACGTCGGCGCGGTTTACTGCGACGACGGACACGGAGACGAGCACGTGACGCCAAGGGCAGCAGCGGCCTCTTAGGGTTGGCGAGTCGAAGACAAGCCGTGCGTCTAAAAGAAACAGCGGCCTCTTAGGGTAAGCCGAGTCAAAGTGCACGTCGGCGCGGTTTACCGCGACGACGGACACGGAGACGAGCACGTGACGCCAAGGGCAGCAGCGGCCTCTTAGGGTAAGCCGAGTCAAAGTGCACGTCGGCGCGGTTTACCACGACGACGGACACGGAGACGAGCACGTGACGCCAAGGGCAACAGCGGTCTCATAGGGTTGGCGAGTCAAAGACGAGCCATGCGTCTAAAGGAAATAGCGGCCTCTTAGGGTAAGCCGAGTCGAGAGTGGACGTCGGCGCGGTTTACCGCGCTGACGGACACGAAGACGAGCCGTGGGCGAGTCAAAGTGCACGTCGGCGCGGTTTACCGCGACGACGGACACGGAGATGAGCACGTGACGCCAAGGGCAGCAGCGGCCTCTTAGGGTTGGCGAGTGGAAGACGAGCCGTGCGTCTAAAGGAAACAGCGGCCTCTTAGGGTAAGCCGAGTCGAGAGTGGACGTTGGCGCGGTTTACCGCGCCGACAGACACGAAGACGAGCCATGGGTGAGTCAAAGTGCACGTCGGCGCGGTTTACCGCGACGATGGACACGGTGACGAGCACGTGACGCCAAGGGCAACAGCGGTCTCTTAGGGTTGGCGAGTCGAAGACGAGCCGTGCGTCTAAAGGAAACAGCGGCCTCTTAGGGTAAGCCGAGTCGAGAGTGGACGTCGGCGCGGTTTGCCGCGCCGACGGACACGAAGACGAGCCGTGGGCGAGTCAAAGTGCACGTCGACGCGGTTTACCGCGACGACGGACACGGAGATGAGCATGTGACGCCAAGGGCAGCAGCGGCCTCTTAGGGTTGGCGAGTTGAAGACGAGCCGTGCGTCTAAAGGAAACAACGGCCTCTTAGGGTAAGCCGAGTCGAGAGCGGACGTCGGCGTGGTTTACCGCGCCGACGGACACGAAGACGAGCCATGGGCGAGAAAAAGTGCATGTCGGCGCGGTTTACCGCGACGACGGACACGGAGACGAGCACGTGACGCCAAGGGCAGCAGCGGCCTCTTAGGGTTGGCGAGTCGAAGACGAGCCGTGTGTCTAAAGGAAAAGACGGCCTCTTAGGGTAAGCCGAGTCGAGAGTGGACGTCGGCGCGGTTTACCCGCGCTGACGGACACGAAGATGAGCCGTGGGCGAGTCAAAGTGCACGTCGGCGCGGTTTACCGCGATGACGGACACGGAGACGACCACGTGACACCAAGGGCAACAGCGGTCTCTTAGGGTTGGCGAGTCGAAGATGAGCCGTGCGTCTAAAGGAAACAGCGGCTTCTTAGGGTAAGCCGAGTCGAGAGTGGAAGTCGGCGCGGTTTACCGCGCCGACGGACACGAAGACGAGCCGTGGGCGAGTGAAAGTGCACGTCGGCGCGGTTTACCACGACGACGGACATGGAGATGAGCACGTGACGCCAAGGGCAGCAGCGGCCTCTTAGGGTTCGCGAGTCGAAGACGAGCCGTGCGTCTAAAGGAAACAGCGGCCTCTTAGGGTAAGCCGAGTCGAGAGTGGACGTCGGCGCGGTTTACCGCGCCGACGGACACGAAGACGAGCCGTGGGCGAGTCAAAGTGCACGTCGGCGTGGTTTACCGCGACGACGGACACGGAGATGAGCACGTGACGCCAAGGGCAGCAGCAGCCTCTCAGGGTTGGCGAGTCGAAGACGAGCCGTGCGTCTGAAGGAAACAGCGGCCTCTTAGGGTAAGCCGAGTCAAAGTGCACGTCGGCGCGGTTTACCGCGACGACAGACACGGAGACGAGCACGTGACGCCAAGGGCAGCAGCGGCCTCTTAGGGTTGGCGAGTCGAAGACGAGCCGTGCGTCTAAAGGAAACAGCGGCCTCTTAGGGTAAGCCGAGTTGAGAGTGGACGTCGGCGCGGTTTACCGCGCCGACGGACACGAAGACGAGCCGTGGGCGAGTCAAAGTGCATGTCGGCGCGGTTTACCGCGATGACGGACACGGAGACGAGCACGTGATGCCAAGGGCAGCATCGGCCTCTGAGGGTTGGCGAGTCGAAGACGAGCCGTGCGTCTAAAGGAAATAGCGGCCTCTTAGGGTAAGCCGAGTCGAGAGTGGACGTCGGTGCGGTTTACCGCGCCAACGGACACGAAGACGAGCCATGGGCGAATCAAAGTGCACGTCGGCGCGGTTTACTGCGACGACGGACACGGAGACGAGCACGTGACGCCAAGGGCAGCAGCGGCCTCTTAGGGTTGGCGAGTCGAAGACAAGCCGTGCGTCTAAAAGAACAGCGGCCTCTTAGGGTAAGCCGAGTCAAAGTGCACGTCGGCGCGGTTTACCGCGACGACGGACACGGAGACGAGCACGTGACGCCAAGGGCAGCAGCGGCCTCTTAGGGTAAGCCGAGTCAAAGTGCACGTCGGCGCGGTTTACCACGACGACGGACACGGAGACGAGCACGTGACGCCAAGGGCAGCAGCGGCCTCTTAGGGTTGGCGAGTCGAAGACGAGCCGTGCGTCTAAAGGAAATAGCGGCCTCTTAGGGTAAGCCGAGTTGAGAGTGGACGTCGGCGCGGTTTACCGCACCGACGGACACGAAGACGAGCCGTGGGCGAGTCAAAGTGCACGTCGGCGCGGTTTACCGCGACGACGGACACGGAGACGAGCACGTGATGCCAAGGGCAACATCGGTCTCTTAGGGTTGGCGAGTCGAAGACGAGCCGTGCGTCTAAAGGAAACAACGGCCTCTTAGGGTAAGCCAAGTCGAGAGTGGACGTCGGCGCGGTTTACCGCGCCGACGGACACGAAGACGAGCCGTGGGCGAGTCAAAGTGCACGTCGGCGCGGTTTACCGCGACGACGGACACGGAGACGAGCACGTGATGCCAAGGGCAGCAGCGGCCTCTTAGGGTTGGCGAGTCGAAGACGAGCCGTTCGTCTTAAGGAATCAGCGGCCTCTTAGGGTAAGCCGAGTCGAGAGTGGACGTCGGCGCGGTTTACCGCGCCGACGGACACGAAGACGAGCCGTGGGCGAGTCAAAGTGCACGTCGGCGCGGTTTACCGCGACGATGGACACGGAGACGAGCACGTGACGCCAAGGGCAACAGCGGTCTCTTAGGGTTGGCGAGTCGAAGACGAGCCATGCGTCTAAAGGAAACAGCGGCCTCTTAGGGTAAGCCGAGTCGAGAGTGGACGTCGGAGCGGTTTTGCCGCGCCGACGGACACGAAGATGAGCCGTGGGCGAGTCAAAGTGCACGTCGGCGCGGTTTACCGCGACGACGGACACGGAGATAAGCACGTGATGCCAAGGGCAGCAGCGGCCTCTTAGGGTTGGCAAGTCGAAGACGAGCCGTGCGTCTAAAGGAAACAGCGGCCTCTTAGGGTAAGCCGAGTCGAGAGTGGACGTCGGTGCGGTTTACCGCGCCGACAGACACGAAGACGAGCCGTGGGCGAGGCAAAGTGCACGTCGGCGCGGTTTACCGCGACGACGGACACGGAGACGAGCACGTGACGCCAAGGGCAACAGCGGTCTCTTAGGGTTGGTGAGTCAAAGACGAGCCGTGCGTCTAAAGGAAACAGCGGCCTCTTAGGGTAAGCCGAGTCGAGAGTGGACGTCGGCGCGGTTTACCGCGCTGACGGACACGAAGACGAGCCGTGGGCGAGTCAAAGTGCACGTCGGCGCGGTTTACCGCGACGACGGACACGGAGATGAGCACGTGACGCCAAGGGCAGCAGCGGCCTCTTAGGGTTGGCGAGTCGAAGACGAGCCGTGCGTCTAAAGGAAACAGCGGCCTCTTAGGGTAAGCCGAGTCGAGAGTGGACGTTGGCGCGGTTTACCGCGCCGACGGACACGAAGACGAGCCATGGGTGAGTCAAAGTGCACGTCGGCGCGGTTTACCGCGACGATGGACACGGAGACGAGCACGTGACGCCAAGGGCAACAGCGGTCTCTTAGGGTTGGCGAGTCGAAGACGAGCCGTGCGTCTAAAGGAAACAGCGGCCTCTTAGGGTAAGCCGAGTCGAGAGTGGACGTCGGCGCGGTTTGCCGCGCCGACGGACACGAAGACGAGTCGTGGGCGAGTCAAAGTGCACGTCGGCGCAGTTTACCGCGACGACGGACACGGAGATGAGCACATGACGCCAAGGGCAGCAGCGGCCTCTTAGGGTTGGCGAGTTGAAGACGAGCCGTGCGTCTAAAGGAAACAGCGGCCTCTTAGGGTAAGCCGAGTCGAGAGCGGACGTCGGCGCGGTTTACCGCGCCGACGGACACGAAGACGAGCTGTGGATGAGAAAAGTGCACGTCGGCGCGGTTTACCGCGACGACGGACACGGAGACGAGCACGTGACGCCAAGGGCAGCAGCGGCCTCTTAGGGTTGGCGAGTCGAAGACGAGCCGTGCGTCTAAAGGAAACAGCAGCCTCTTAGGGTAAGCCGAGTCGAGAGTGGACGTCGGCGCGGTTTTACCGCGCCGACGGACACGAAGACGAGCCGTGGGCGAGTCAAAGTGCATGTCGGCGCGGTTTACCGCGATGACGGACACGGAGACGAGCACGTGATGCCAAGGGCAGCATCGGCCTCTGAGGGTTGGCGAGTCGAAGACGAGCCATGCGTCTAAAGGAAATAGCGGCCTCTTAGGGTAAGCCGAGTCGAGAGTGGACGTCGGTGCGGTTTTACCGCGCCAACGGACACGAAGACGAGCCGTGGGCGAGTCAAAGTGCACGTCGGCGCGGTTTACTGCGACGACGGACACGGAGACGAGCACGTGACGCCAAGGGCAGCAGCGGCCTCTTAGGGTTGGCGAGTCGAAGACGAGCCGTGCGTCTAAAAGAAACAGCGGCCTCTTAGGGTAAGCCGAGTCAAAGTGCACGTCGGCGCGGTTTACCGCGACGACGGACACGGAGACGAGCACGTGACGCCAAGGGCAGCAGCGGCCTCTTAGGGTAAGCCGAGTCAAAGTGCACGTCGGCGCGGTTTACCACGACGACGGACACGGAGACGAGCACGTGACGCCAAGGGCAGCAGCGGCCTCTTAGGGTTGGCGAGTCGAAGACGAGCCGTGCGTCTAAAGGAAATAGCGGCCTCTTAGGTTAAGCCGAGTCGAGAGTGGACGTCGGCGCGGTTTACCGCACCGACGGACACGAAGACGAGCCGTGGGCGAGTCAAAGTGCACGTCGGCGCGGTTTACCGCGACGACGGACACGGAGACGAGCACGTGACTGCCAAGGGCAACATCGGTCTCTTAGGGTTGGCGAGTCGAAGACGAGCCGTGCGTCTAAAGGAAACAGCGGCCTCTTAGGGTAAGCCAAGTCGAGAGTGGACGTCGGCGCGGTTTACCGCGCCGACGGACACGAAGACGAGCCGTGGGCGAGTCAAAGTGCACGTCGGCGCGGTTTACCGCGACGACGGACACGGAGACGAGCACGTGACGCCAAGGGCAGCAGCGGCCTCTTAGGGTTGGCGAGTCGAAGACGAGCCGTTCGTCTTAAGGAATCAGCGGCCTCTTAGGGTAAGCCGAGTCGAGAGTGGACGTCGGCGCGGTTTACCGCGCCGACGGACACGAAGACGAGCCGTGGCGAGTCAAAGTGCACGTCGGCGCGGTTTACCGCGACGACGGACACGGAGACGAGCACGTGACGCCAAGGGCAACAGCGGTCTCTTAGGGTTGGCGAGTCGAAGACGAGCCGTGCTTCTAAAGGAAACAGCGGCCTCTTAGGGTAAGCCGAGTCGAGAGTGGAAGTCGGCGCAGTTTACCGCGCCGACGGACACGAAGACGAGCCGTGGGCGAGTCAAAGTGCACGTCGGCGCGGTTTACCGCGACGACGGACACGGAGATGAGCACGTGACGCCAAGGGCAGCAGCGGCCTCTTAGGGTTGGCGAGTCGAAGACGAGCCGTGTCGTCTAAAGGAAACAGCGGCCTCTTAGGGTAAGCCGAGTCGAGAGTGGACGTCGGCGCGGTTTACCGCGCCGACGGACACGAAGACGAGCCGTGGGCGAGTCAAAGTGCACGTCGGCGCGGTTTACCGCGACGATGGACACGGAGACGAGCACGTGACGCCAAGGGCAACAGCGGTCTCTTAAGGGTTGGCGAGTCGAAGACGAGCCATGCGTCTAAAGGAAACAGCGGCCTCTTAGGGTAAGCCGAGTCGAGAGTGGACGTCAGAGCGGTTTGCCGCGCCGACGGACACGAAGATGAGCCGTGGCGAGTCAAAGTGCACGTCGGCGCGGTTTACCTCCGACGATGGACACGGAGACGAGCACGTGACGCCAGGGCAACAGCGGTCTCTTAGGGTTGGCGAGTCGAAGACGAGCATGCGTCTAAAGGAAACAGCGGCAGCTTAGGGTAAGCCGAGTCGAGAGTGGACGTCGGAGCGGTTTGCCCGCGCGAAGGACACGAAGATGACCGTGGGCGAGGTCAAAGTGCACGTCGGCGCGGTGTCCCCGACGGACCGGACACGGAGATAAGCCACGTGAGTCAAGGGGCAGCAGCGGCCTCTTAGGGTTGGCAAGTCGAAGACGAGCCGTGCGTCTAAAGGAACAAAGCGGCCTCTTAGGGTAAGCCGAGTCGAGAGTGGACGTCGGTGCGGTTTACCGCGCCGACAGACACGAAGACGAGCCGTGGGCGAGGCAAAGTGCACGTCGGCGCGGTTTAACGCGACGACGGACACGGACGAGCACGTGACGCCAAGGGCAACAGCGGTCTCTTAGGGTT